>JACEFZ010003249.1:0-60000 GCA_014155875.1 Cepaea nemoralis
TCATCAATCATCATCATCATCACCTCATCATCGTAGTCAGTAACATGGTTATCATCATCATAATCATCATCATCATCATCTTCATCATCATCATCATCATCATCATCATCACCCCATCATCGTAGTCATCATCATGGTTATCATCATCATAATCATCATCATCTTCATCATCATAATCATCAACATCATCGTCATAATCATCATCATCATCATCATCATCATCATCATCATCATCATCATCATCATCATCATCATCATCATCAACATCAATTTCATTGTCAACTGGTAAAGGCGGTCATGGTTTAAAAAAATGTGACCACACGGGAAGGTAACCCGGCCAACAAGAAGTCGGATGTGTCGGCCGAAATGTGTAATTATCGCAGCCCTGCTATAAACAGTCACAATGCAGTTACATCTAAAACAACACTCCAGACGAACGCAGAAGAAGAAGAAAAATGTTACCGTTGACCGCCTACGGTACCAACTGACCGGCAATTTCTCCCATTGCCGACTTATATTTCTAATACCCTTAATGTTTCCGGTTATCACAGCATTCTGTATATGATCCCGTCTTACAACGGCACCCGCAGACAGCCACTCTGGTGCAAGTCAACGGTGTTAGAGCCGATGCGCGGCCATGTATTTGACCTTTCTAGCTTAGGGGTCATGCTAGTGTTACAGCTGATGCACGGCCCTGTGTTTGAACTCCCTGGCTTATGGGTTATTAGTGAACTACATTTCGGAGAAAAAATGGCGTGACTGGCTAGAAAACATCTAGAAACGGATCAACAACATCTAGAAACATCGAGACTTTGTAGGTGAACATCTGGTTGGGAAAGTGACTGCCACTTCCATCAAGGATGAATGTTTCGTGGAGGACTTTTGTGGTGACATTCTGGTGGCGGCATTATGCACAGTATGCCTGAGCGGGCTGTTATTTGTCGAGACTTCTGTCTTTTCCCCTTTTCACATATTGCAGTGAGGACCATTTTATATGATATTCACTGGCGAAGGAACGGAGCATAATGGGGACGACCCGTTTCTGTGATGTTGGAACCGCGACTGAACTGAACTGAACTGAACTTAGGGGTTATGCTAGTCAACTGTGTTAGAGCTGATGGGCGGCAGTGTGTTTGAACTCTCTGGCTTGGGGGTAGTGAGCGCAGTTTCACAACCCAGACATAGCGGGTTCAAAGTCCATAGCAGATCATTTGGCAGTAGATTACTTTGCGTTAATGTTCACAATGGTATGAGTGTCAGCCGTTCAAAAAGCAGCGGCAAACTACTGAATGTAAAGTTGGATAGAAACACGAACAGCCAATGTATTCTGGGATTGATTGCGACGTCCTGTAAAAGAGATGCAACTAATTTTGTAAATTGAAAGAAAGTTCAGAAAGCAGTGGCAAACTACTGAATGTAAAGTTGGATAGAAACACGATTAGCCAATGTATTCTGGGATTGATTGCGACGTCCTGTAAAAGAGATGCAACTAATTTTGTAAATTGAAAACAAACTGGAATGCTTTACCGTAGAGTCAGGTAGAAATCTCTTCTGGCGGAGGTAGAAAACCGAGAGCATAAACCAGAGAAAATTTACAAGCTATTGGCTACAGTCATCATTATCCTTTGGGCCACATTATGAGAAGACAAAAACTGGAACTTGTTGTGACAACCAGAAAGATTTGTGGAATATAGATAGAGGAAGACAGAAAGAGAAAATTCGCGATAGTCTTGTTTCAAGTGAGTCAACACATGAAATGATCCCATGCCGCAAGAGGATCGCAATATGTGAGAGCATGATCGCCCACGCCAGCCAACAAGGTACTTTATGATGATGATATGTCTCAGACATGTATGTTAGTTTTTTCGTTGCTTCTCATGAGTAGTAACAAACATGAAGAAGAAAGGATACTGTCGTTTGATTGTGTATCTTGTATGGTGTAAACCTATCTGTTGCGTGGAACTGAATCAGTTCATAAACCTGAAGAAGACGGGAAATTGTCTTTGTTCCTTGCCGGTTCCGTGGCAAAGGTGTTACGAAGGCAATTCATAATCTCGCATACCGCGTTCGAAACACAGCTGTGGTAGATTTGCGCTGGTTTTCATACGAATGGTATGAGTGCTGATCTTCCATAAAGCAATGGTAAACTACTGAACGTAAACCTGCCAAGAAATCACAAAAAGCCAAAATATGCCGTGGTTGACAGCAACGTCCTGTAAAGTATATGCAACCTAACTTGACTGTACCTTTCTCTTGGCTTTCTCCTGCGATGATGACGTCGAGTTGACTAATGACCCTGGGGCTCTGCGCATCAGCAGCCGGATCACGATAACTGTATAGGTGATGATGATGATGGTGATGGGCATAAAGAACATAATGGCTCCTTGAATCACGCAGTAGACAATCTTGCCGGGCGTCCACAGGGAGCAGTCGTCATCGTAATACTGATTGCAAGCAGACGAAACAGCAATCACGTTACTGTCATGTGATTTATGCAAATACTTTGGGCATAAAGACGAGAGAAACAAGATTAACTGATTCTGTGCAAAACGAAAAAATGTAGGCTTGGATCAAACATGGTGATACATTCAAATTAACAGTATAGGGATTAATTTAATTGACAGGGGTTTTTGAACATATTGCCGTTCCAAGTTTTGTACTCACCCTCTGCGTAGTTCATGCAAATTAGAAGGTAAATACAAAACTTGGAACGGCAATATTTTCAAAAACCCCACAGTAATTAAAATTACACCCTGTATTATAATGTAAATGTCCGTTCACTGAGCATTAAAACTGCGAAATATACCGAAACAAATACCACGATGGCCCTAGTAAGTATATCGAGATGTATTGTCCTTCCGTCCACATGGAAGGTCACATTTGGTGATATAGTATCCTTCGGCACTGAATCAGCGCTCCGTGGCAAAGAGTTTACGGACTCAGTTCGTGATCCCGTTTATCCGCGTTCGAAATACAGCTACGCGCGATTTGCAGCAGACCATGTTGCATTGGTCTTTTACGAAATGGTCTAGGTGCCGGTCGTTCAGAAAGCAATGGCAAACTACTGATCGTAAACTTGCCAAGAGAACACAATAGCAAAAACTGCTGGTGTTGACAGCAACGTCCTGTAATTAATATGCAACTAACCTTGTTTAAAAAAAAAAACTGAATCAGTATGCATAAACAGAGAGGAAAACACTAATCTCTAAACTGGATCTGTATGCATAAACAGAGAGGAACACACTCCACTCAATACTGGATCTGTCTGCATAAACAGAGAGGAACACACACCACTCAACACTGGATCTGTATGCATAAACAGAGAGGAACACACCCCACTCAACACTGGCTCTATATGCATAAACAGAAAGGACACACTCGACTCAACACTGGATCTGTATGCATAAACAGAGAGGAACACAATCCACTCAACACTGGATCTGTATGCATAGACAGAGGAACACTTTCCACTCAACACTGGATCTGTATGCATAAACAGAGAGGCACACACTTCACTCAACACTGAACCAGTATGCATAAACAGAGAGGAAAACACCCCAGTCAACATTGGATCTGAATATTAAGTGAAAGTAGAAGAAGAAGAAGAAGAAGAAGAAGAAGAAGAAGAAAAAGAAGAAGAAAGAAGAAGAAGAAGAAGACAGCAGAAGAGAAGAAAGAAGAAGAAGAGAAGAAAAAAGAAGAAGGAAGAAGACTACGAAAGAAGAAAAAGAAGAAGAAAGAAGAAAGAAGAAGAAAAGAAGAAGAAGAAGAAGAAGAAGAAGAAGAAGAAGAAGAAAGAAGAAGAAGAAGAAGAAGAAGAAGAAGAAGAAAAAATAAGGAAGAGACATCAGTAAAGACAGCAGCAGTAGCAGGAGCAGAACTTACAAACGGCCAATCTTCATCACAGTAGATCTCGGTCCTGTCCCGCCAGTGTATCACGTACAGTTTTCTACTGCCAGCTGGGGCGCTGCTGTTGCTATGGCCACTGTCCAGGTACACGCTGCAATGACCCACAGACAGAACATGTTTGTTATACATCGCATTTGATGGCGAGAGCTTGATGGTCGTTGCACTTGTATACATTATTGTGTTATTTTTGAATGTGTATTATTTTGATATATTTAGTAAGAGTTTTCTAAGACTCACTCACTCACTCACTCACTCACTCACTCACTCACTCACCCACTCACTCACTCACGCACTCACTCACTCTCTGTATGTCTGTCTACCTGCCTGCCTGCCGATATATATATATTTAATGTGCCCTGCCAAATGGCTGAGGTGTTCATTTATCGTGGTCCTTGGAGTTCTGGCACACACACACACAAGCACACACCCACCCCCCACACACACACACGCACGCACACACACACACACACACACACACACACACACACACACACACGAGATGGCGAAAATGCAAAAGATATAACAATTGTTGGACATTGTTTTAACAGAGTGCAAAAATGGCCTTTCCTTGAATATCAAGAAAATAGAAACAATAGTTATATCAAAGAAAGTGGTGACACCAACATGTGAGATAACAATAGAAGGGGGAAATTATTTTTAAAAAGTGGATAATTTTAAACACCTAGGCGCAATTATGACATCAGACGGAAGATGTACAACCGAGATTAAGCACAGAATAGGGCAAGCAAAGGATGCATTTAAGAAAGTGCAAAGTATCTTATACTATAAGTCACTATCATTGAATGTAAGAGAGTACTGAAATGCTACAAACAACTAGGGTTGCCAGATCCCTGGGCACCAAAAGGAGGATATAATAAGATAAAAAATAAAACAGAGGAGGACACATTGAATTTTTCATTTAAATCGTTCCAGATTAAACCCACAATCAGTACAACTGTATTACAATAGCTGCCAATAAGTGTATCTTACTCTTAGTGAATCGACCAAGAAACAGTCATGTTAGAAAATAAATATAAATTCAATGGAGGCCTTTTTCAAAATGCTAAAAAACATTATTTAAACAGCCGATTGTACAATTATTACCTTATAATCTTTATTAATTACACAACATATTTCTCGTAGTTGCCAACTTTTCGTAGAGGATCCTCGTTAGCAATCTAATCTCATCTCATCTTGTTCCTCTTGTACCTTACGGTGTCGAGGTGAAGTATAAACAGCGGGAGAGTGCCCTCTTACGGGCTTCGTGTATCGATATTCCCATGGACAATCACATATGCATAAAACTGTGTCGTGCACTTTGCCTCATCTCGTTGCGTCCTTCAACGAAGCATGGAAACGTATTTTTCATAGTGTTCGAGAATTTGCATTGTCTCTTTGTAGAAGTCATTTTCATAAACATAGACAGCAAAAATTACAAATTAAAAAAAAAAAAAACAATTTTAATTTGCGTCTTTGCTACCGGAAATAACATTAAAATGTTGACCATTGAGACTACAGCATAGACTCATAGAGCTAGATTGTTAGTGTTGCCGAATAGAGCAACAGTTAGATTCAAATTATACAAATAATTGGTGTTTAACATTTGGTATAAATAGGAAAATTAAATAAATATTATTAAGCAATGGGTTTTAATAAAGAAGTAAAAGTAAATATAAAAAAGAGTAATGAGCCAGATACAGATAACAGTTAGAATTACTATAATCGACTAGTTCGCAGAAATGCATAGACTTTGTACATTTCAACAATGTAAACATACGGTAGAGTGTAGATACATTATAAGTTGTAACAACAATACATGAAAAATTATAACATAAAATATAAGAAAAACCGGGAATTTTAAAGGTTTTTAGCTTTGCCTGCCGGGCAAAGAATATTAGGCTAAAAGGAAGACATGTCCTCTTTGTGCCGGACGTCTGGCAATCCTATATACAACCCGTTTAGCTATATTACTGTGAATCTTGAAATGTAAATGGACACATTAGAAAGAACTTGAAAAAAACAGAGATGTGGCTCCTGAGACGAAAGATGCGAAATCATTGGACTGCAATAGCAAGTAACAACGAATGCCTGAAAGAGGCTAATGAAACTAGAACATTATATACACCAATAAGAACGAGTGTTGACAGCGATGTCCTGTAAAGGATATGAAAAAAAAAAAATAAGAACGAGACAAACAGCTTTCTTTGATCATGTGATGAGAAGAGAGGCATGTGAGAACGGGAAAGAAAACCCTAACCTGCACAGTTCGCAAAGACTGCATTAGCCAGGCGGCCTTAATTCCTCACACTCAAGACCCCGCTTTCCTACATCACAAGGTACTATAGGCATTAGATAACAAATTGTTTTATTTTTAAAGTAAATTTATTGCCGTTGCTGAAAAAAAGCAGAATGTAAATCGCAACTGTGTGTTCAATTTTTAACCTCATTAAAATAAAATTCTTTCCTTATCCCTGTTTTTCTCTCTGTGTTTCTCTCCCTCTCTCCGCCTTTCTCTATATGGTTCTCACCCCCTCTCTCTGTGTTTCTCTCTTGGTCTCTCTAACTCTTTTTCTGTCTTATCTGCTTGTCTCTCTCTCCCTCTCTACCCCTCTCTCTATATATCCCTGCGTCTTTCTATCTGCCTCTGTGTCTGTTTCTATTTCTGTCTCTATCTCATTGTGTGCCACCTACCCCTCTAAGTCTCTCTCTCTCTCTCTCTCTCTCTCTCTCTCTCTCTAACTCGCCCACTCTCTCTTTTTCTTTGTTGTCTCTCTATTTGTGTGTCTGCCTCTCTGTCTCCATATCACTGTCTCACTATATCTGCCCCACTGTTTCCCGCTTTCTGCCTCTCCCTGTCTCTGTCCCACTGTATCCCGCGATCTGCCCCTCCCCGTCTCTGTCCCACTGTCTCCCGCGCTCTGCCTCTCCCTGTCTCTGTCCCACTGTCTCCCGCACTCTGCATCTCCCTGTCTCTGTCTGCGCATGTCTCTTCCTCTGTTTCCATCTCTCTCAAAACATTTAGGGTATTTTTCCATAGAATTTACAAAACGTCGGAATACCTTTCTGTAATAATCAGACTCCTTTAACCAACATTTACCATCTCTTGGTTAGCATCTACAAAACGTCAAACTATTTTCTTTTTATGAATCATACACCATTAACATGTCTTCTAACAATTTCTAGTTAACCTAACCATTAACACACTCCATTAACCTCTCCCTTCCTGTCTCTGTCTCTGTTTCCCAGTATGTTTTCCTCAGTATGGTGTCCGCCTCGAGTGCTGGAGGTCCCGGGTTCAAGCCCCGGCGAGGACAGGGATTTTTTTTCACGTGGACTTCTAGTAATAAAATTTCCCCGGGTCTCTAGGTAGTGAGATCGGACGCCCGTGTCTATTGTTGCGCACGTAAAAAGTCCGTTGTCAGTTGGAAATCGAAAAAGAGTAGCCTAAAGGCGCTGCCCAGGCAAAATTTTGAGTTAAAAATCTACCCAAAGTATTTCAGGATCCTCGCCGGTGTTACGGAGTCCGTGCACTGAGCTGAATTTCTCCAAACTCAGGTTTGAGTTAGGAGGAAAAACGGAGCACTTATGGGTTACACCCGTGTGCAGTGATGTTGATCCATCGACTAAACTAAACTATACTCCATTAACCAACATTTGCCATCTCATTCATTCTATTAACTGTTCGCCAAATTAGTCACGCGATCCCAGAAAAGAGAAGGCAAACTATGAAATCAATACAGCAAACATATTTATCTGATAATGGATAATTTCATGACATAAATAAAAAACATTGATAATCAATAAAATATTAAATCAAAAGCTGAAAGAGATTGTGTCACATTTGAAAGACTTTATGGATTACTTTTGTGTACTTGCATTGCTTTCAAAATTAACTATTAATTATTTATTTGTTTCTTGCGTTGAAGAAAAAAAAATCAAAGGGGGACAAATAGTAGTAAGGTTTTTTCCAGGGGTATATTCCAAAGATGTGTCAGTGGTTATTAGCTGGTAGAGTATTCTCCCTAAGCGAGGGGTCAACAACCGACGACATAGCACTCTAGGCATTCTCATACGTGCTCTGTTCTCATCTTCAACAGCCAGGAAGAGCCCCAATACTAAATACACAAAGTCTTAAGGTATGTTAAGAGGACATGCACATTGTATTCAGAAAGTAAGCAACAGTTTAGTTAACACAAATTCCCCAGTGATAATTTTATTAACGCATTTAAAAAAGTTCGTTGCATATCATTTATAGGACGTCTGTCAGCATCCCCAATAAGGCCTTACAGAAGTAATGAGTTAACACTAGTCTAGTAGAGGGAGACACCAGACAGGAGAGACACCGAGTACTATTAATAGCCTCACAAGGAGACACATTTGTGTCAGACCAGAGGTCGACGAGTACAGATGAGCGAGGGCTTTCCCCAAGCAATTGGGTAGCTGGTCCTTGCGAGTAACCGTGATATGCCGGGTTACTCAAACTCACCAGCCGGCGTGCTGGCAAGACCAGGCACGCAATAATAGCTACTGCACGAAGAGTAAAGTGCCCGTGCTTGTCCACGCAATGTGTAGCGTGTGGACAGACTGACTGGAGACGGTAGAGAGAGCAGACGTATCCTTGACCAATGCGATAGCTTTCTAGCCCATAGGCAAACATAGGGCTGTTCATTTAGATTGTGAAATGCTAGCATCATCTATCATCACGTTAATGCATTCATGTTGTGTAATGATGATGAAACATAACGCTCGTTGGGCCATTCAAATGTCGGCTCTGAATAAATTGCATTCCTTTCGCAAATGTCATGAATTGTTATTTCGTGCAGTGCGAAAGTAGCGGAGTCTTGAGATCTGCAGCGCACAAGTCGCTGACAGGCTAGACCCCGAATTGGTGTCAGAACACAGTGAACCAACGCCAGCAGTACAATTACTGTCACATTACATTGAACGTTTCTGAGCAGTCATAGCAGGCAGTTGTGGTAATATTCAACGAACAGTTAACGCCAACATGCGAGTGGTATTATAAACCACTAAACGAACGTTAGCTATCGATTGACATTACAAAAGTGTGAACCAGCATCAGTTCAATGCACGTTTCAACATTATTGCGGTGTGATATATTGCAAAGTAATACAAATTTGTTTCGATACATGCCATAAATAATGTTTTTCCTTGTGGTAAATTATACGATCGCCAATTTGTGGAGTGTGAACCACAATTGAGTCAAATTAGATCGGTAAAGTGTGAAATTCTACCAATATTATTTAGAAAGTGTGTTATTATACTAAAAGCAATTGAAATGTATAAAATCATCAGTGAACATTACCATCGTAACCACCGTGTACATTTCATTGCATGTGATACAGCCATCAATGTCACCATTCTACGAAATCAGTAAATAGATTAGCGACGAACTGCAGCCTAGAACGAAGGTACGCCAGAGTCAAGCAGCGAAGACAAGACGACATTGACGGCCATACGACTAATCATCTCATTTATCATCTAACAATCATTCAGACGATCATATCATTCATCATTAATACCATTTATCACTATTTAGCACATTTTCATTCATCATTCGCATGAAATAGGAGATTGTATTAACAACTTGATGAAATATGAAATATTTGATGAAATATGATGAATTATGAGCTTGTATTGACAACTTAAGCGTGTGTCTAATTTTTGCTGCTCTACTAACCAGAAGCAGCCCTGTGTGTTATCAAATCAAACCAGTGTGTAGTGTGAAAGACAGCGGTGGAACATCCCAAGTACCGTACTTTCCAACAAATTAGATGAGTATATTTTCCGAAATATTTTGATATGCTCTAACTTAATCATGCATCTTCTTTTCCAGCGAAAGATGTACATTTACTAACACATTATTGTAAACTATTCTGTGCATATTATTGTATTATCATTTTGAACTAACATTACGCCACAAAATGGCGTCACTAAAATGAATGTATCCAGGCGGGCATCGCAATGGGCCACACTGAAGATAAGCTAGAAAAATTGGCGGATCAAAAATATAAGGAAGAAATAGCCCGCATGGAAAAGAAATCTGCTTTACAGAAAGAAGAAACAGAAAGAAAAGCTGCTCTTGAGAGAGATGAAAGAGCATTAGAAAGGCAACATCAAAAAGAAATGAAAGAGATTGAGGAGGCCACCAAACAAAAGCAGATACAAGTAGATTCTGAAACTAGACTAAAGATGAAAGAAATGGAGGTAGATTCTAACATACAAATAGCCTCTAGCAAACAAAAGAGCCAAGAAGAACAGAACAAATTTAGTAAGTACAAGGGCCTTATCAAACCATACACTGTAGGTGATTCAATCAGCGCATGGACTGAAAATATAGAGTTCCAACTAAAAACACAGAAAATACCTTTAGAGGGTTGGGCAATGATTTACATGAGGAACCTGAGTGGGGAGCCTTTAAAAGTAATAGAATCCATACCTACAGATCTTAGAAACAATTACCAGTACATACACGATAGGATAATGCAACATTTTCTTTTGGACGCTACTGGTTACCAAATTCAATTCTCACAGATTAAACCAAAAGCAACTGAAACTTTCTTAGACTACATTTCTAACGTGCAGAGCACATTTAAAAAGTGGACTAAAGCGGCTAAGGTAGGTAACAGCTATGAAAAACTAGAAGAACTAATGGTAATGGACAAAGTCGTTTCTACAGTGCCTACCCCTTTTGCTAAATTCTTACAACAGTCAGATATTGATTCCATTCAACAATTAGAGAAACGGGGGTCAGCTTATTTTTCCTCTAATCGGGACATATTTAAAACTACATCATATGACACAGAAATTACAGCTTTTGCAAATAGAGTCCCTGATAGATCATACAAACAGAAAGATTACAGTAAAAATGACAAAACACCTCAGAAACCACCTCGATGTAATTATTGCAATCTTGTTCATTCAACTTATTCAATGTGTGATAAGAACCCACATATCCGGCACACCTAGAACAAGTGATAAGTAAGCAAGAAAGTAGAAGATCATCGTTTAAACGTGCTGTAAAATGTTATTTTTGTTCAAGTTATGGCCACTATAGCAATAAATGTCTTGGGAGACAGAGAATGAAGGCAAACAACGCAGCCCTCATCGATACATCATCAGACGATGAGAGTGACTTAGATCCCGAACTTGTCAATGTATTGCCAACGAATGAATGTCAGAGTGTATCAGCAGTAACCGATATTTTAGACTTTAAAACATGTAAAGTATGCCACCAGTTTCATGCGGAGGGGAGATTGAAATGTGGACACATAATATCATGTTCAAATGAAGAAGCTAATGCAGTATGTGCCTCCAGAGGTAACCTTAAGTTCTACGATGCACTGGTCAATGGTAAACCATGCCAATGTTTGGTTGATAGCGGAAGCACTCTACTGGGTTTAAGGAGAGAACTTGCTAGACCAGAAGATTATACGGGTGAATTTGTCAAATGCCGTACTTTCTCGGGAACCTATCGAGAAATATCCACTGGCAAAAGCGCATATCAATACCCCGTTCCTTACCGGCACATTTACGTGCGCTATCCTCCAAGATCCATGTACTGATCTTATTTTAGGATGTCTTGATGCATTGAAAGAATGTACAGACGACAACATAAAAGCCTGGAATGAAACACACATGGTCAACGCTGTAACTAAGTCAGATACAGAAACAAATTATACTGACTTACAAAATGAAACACTACAGCTATTAACACCAAGTGGTGCAGATACCAACAATACTCGCCAAAAGTTGAGCGAGGCACAAAGCACCGACCAAACACTCACACCGTATTTTAACTTGTTGTGTGAGCGAAAGAAAGTTTCTAAAAATTCTTCCTGGTACTTAAAAAGGTTAACGGAATTCTCATGCGTTATTACACATATAATAACCATGAAATTCAGCAGACGGTGTTACCTGTAACATACCGACAAAAGGTGCTAAAAATCGCACATTCACCACCGTTTGCTGAACATTTGGCCTATCATAAAACGCGAGCCAGAATTCTATCACAATTTTACTGGCCGAAATTCTGTTCGGACATAAAATCTTTCTGTCGCTCTTGTACTGTGTGTCAACATCGTGTACGAAAGAAAAAGCATGTAAAGGCCGAAGTGCAACGGTCAGTGATAGCATCTAGACCACTTGAGAGTATAGCGGTCGATATTACTGGACCCCTAATGCAGGTGTCGAGTAATGGAAACCATAACTATCCAAACAAGGGTACTAAAACGATTCACCTTAAACCAAACCAAAAGGTTGTGATTCAACTAAGCGGATAAACATAATATGGCTACTAACATTTTGCCAAGAGCCTCTCAACGTTGAACGCAAAATATCAGATGCTGGATCATGAAATATCGATAAAAGAACACTTAGAGATATTTCATATCAACATCCTGAAACCAGATTTTCTACAACAAGTACAACAGACAGACGAACAGATTGCACCAACACTAAGCAATGAGACGACAGACATACTCAACTCAACGTCACTAGGTAGGGCGACACACAACAGCGACAACGCAAATACACTTAGCCAGATAACAGCACACACAACTAGTTGCACAACAGTAGTAAACGGTATGGAACTACCAGTTTCCATAGTAAACGCAACTGCGACAAATATCTCGACATATAGAAATAACATATGTAGTCAAACGAAAGACGGGACAACACACCTACTGAAACGTCGACAAGTCTTCGACAGGTTGAGATTGTTTGGACTCACAGCGAAGCCGTCCAAAGTAGAGTTGGGCATGGAACAAATTGACTTGGTGGGTCATACCATCTGCAGGGGCCAATTGAAAACTGATGACAGAATCGTCACTAAGATTCTGAATTTGACAATGCCAACGACCAAGAAACAGGTCCGAAAATACTATAGTAAATTCATTCCAAACCTGGCGGAAATCACCAGTGTTTTTCTAACATCTTAAAAGCTTCGGCTAACTTATTTGTGAAAGATGCACGATTAATTAGTGCGTTATCAAAATTGAAACATCTTTTCAGTTTTTTTTTCCACCTATCCTTCGTATGCCTAATCCAAAACTCACTTATTTCTTACGCACAGATGCGAGTGCCATATCCATATCTGAGATACTAGGACAGTTCTACTACGGGACGTTCCACCCTGTAATGTACATAAGTCGCAAGATTACTCCTGCTGAAGGAAGATACTCAGCATCAGAATTGGAGGGCCTTAGTTTGATCTATTGCGTGAGAAAGTTTCACAGATTTTTGGCAGGAGCACAGTTTGTAATCCAATCCGATAACTCTCCATTGTCTGTGATGCAATCTGGACATCCTACCAACAATAGAATTTACAGGTGGGCTTTGATTCTCCAAAATTACACATTTACCATCCAGCATTTAAAAGGGAGATTAAATACGATTGCAGACATTTTGAGTCGTCCTTCATCCATTCAAATACCTGAGTTACAGGAAGGGATCGACCATACACCACCAGAAACAGTGACACTATAATGTTAGATAACCAAGTGCCATATGTGGTGATTAAGATATATCGTAAGTGCGTTATCATCGCCAGATATATAACTTGTGTGAATAGAACAGTGCTATGTGAACTGTAACTAATAGACGCAGAATTAACATGCGCTGACACACACATTAGTCAGAACACGGGGAACAAACACCAGTAGACCCCGAATGCACAGAATATGGGAACTAACGCCAAGAATACAGCGAACTCAGGCTAGACCCCGAATCTAGAATATACGAACCAACGCTTAGACCCCGAATAACATTCCAGGGTTAGCTATGAACCTACATAATGTAGTAGGCAACTATATTAATACACTATCCTTCGAGGAGAGCATAAGAGACTTTGCCGGAATGAACTATGATAGAATAGTCTACAAAGAGATTTGCTCCATCTTCACAGCGCAGAGGAGGACATCGACTTAGTGTAATTAGATATAGAAATGTAACTGTGATATATGTACATTATTATTTTATTAACAGTATCTACAACTTCATTTTTCTATTATTTATTCTATTGTAAATTGTTTAAATGCATATATAACTTTATTTTTTTATTTTGCGTAGTTAGAAATCACCATCAGTTAATTAATAATCCATTTATTAGAACATCCATTATACAAATACAATTGTTAAATCTTATATTAGTTATTAACATATAATCATAAAAAATTATACATCCATTTAGCTAATATGTCATTTCAAAACTAACACAATCATTTAGGAATTAATATCATCTTTTTCACAAATAATACTTTAAGGTAATTAACCCATTTTTCTTAAATGAAAGTAATAGTAAATTATTTCCCTTGAGGGTAATTTAGGTCAGCACACCAAAATATGAAAGTTACTATGACAGGATCGGTAACAAACCATCCGTATAACTATGTATATTGTTGTACAGATATGACGCGTGCAAACAAAACGCAGTCATTTGGCGTGATTACTGTTATAATTCAGCCAATCGTTTATTGTAGATATATAATGTTGATGTATTTAATGCTATGAAACATATTTTAATGACGAGAGAATGATTGAGTGAAAGAACAGTATGAAAGGGAATGAAAGATGAATGAAAGAAGAGAAAATGCGAGGAGAGAGTGCAAAAACTTAGTAAACATTGAAAGAAAGAGAGCGAGAGAGAAAGACAGCGGTAAAAAAATTTTTCCACCGCTGGGAAAAGTCTTATTTGACTTGTCTGTGTCATCTGTGTTTCCAATGTGTTGTTGAGTTTTTATGTGTGTTACAGCCACACTTTAACAGAGTATATAGAGAACGTACTTTGAGCTTCAGAAAGCGGAGTTGTGGTCACAAATAAAAATAACGAACGTTTGTAACCACAATAAACCGATTTGAGGCGCTCGAAGAAACACACACATTTAGTACACTAACGCATACACATGTTAGAGAGTTAAGTACACTTTAGTTTATTAGAAAACACGCAAACAAACAGGAAAACGAACACATAAAAGATGCACACACCATTCAGTTTAAAGAACAATAACTCTAAATCATGTTATGAGAAGAAATGGGTTGGAGAACTTAGTGACAACTGGCAAGATCGAGGGGAACAGACCAAGAGGAAGACCGAGAGGAAAATACCTGGATGGCTTGGCCACATGGTATGGACGAGACAGGAACACTGAGCTGATCCACGACAGTAGTGATCGAGTGAAATGGCGAGTCATGACCGCCCACGCTTTCCGGCATGGCAAATGATTGATTGATTGAACTCTAAATTCAGGGGACACAATAAATTATTAGAAACCTAAATGTAACAGTGAATATAGCTTTTTCACATGCGGAAGCAAGAAGGTGAACAGTAGAGCTATGTGTATAGAGTTGGAGGGGATATTGATGGGAACATGAACACTTTGTGCTCATGTGTTGTACTCATAATAGAGTCAACTTGTGTGTGGGTTGTCATTTCGGGTAATTGGAGGAACAGGTCAAGACGGAAGTCAATAGGTGAAAGTCAAAAGACATAGGGTCAAACGACAGAAGCCAGGACATAAGTCAGAAGACAACGGTTTCCGGTTCACTACCAATCCCAAAGATATCTATGGAACCAACTATACTGAGACATAGGCTACTGAATTAGCCAAGTGAAAAGATAGAACACTGTGAATGAAGGTAGAAGATAATGTTCTATCCCCAAACTAGAAAGTTCTATTTTTCTTTTGTGACCAGAAGTGTTACAAACATGGGAAAAAGGGAAGTAACACTTCGCGGAGAGGAGGGGACCCTGTCAGCATCCCCAATAAGGCCTTACAGAAGTAATGAGTTAACACTAGTCTAGTCGAGGGAGACACCAGACAGAAGAGACACGAGTACTATTAATAGCCTCACAAGGAGACACATTGGTGTCAGACCAGAGGTCGACGAGTACAGATGAGCGAGGGCTTTCCCCAAGCAATTGGGTAGCTGGTCCTTGCGAGTAACCGTGATATGCCGGGTTACTCAAACTCACCAGCCGGCGTGCTGGCAAGACCAGGCACGCAATAATAGCTACTGCACGAAGAGTAAAGTGCCCGTGCTTGTCCACGCAATGTGTAGCGTGTGGACAGACTGACTGGAGACGGTAGAGAGAGCAGACGTATCCTTGACCAATGCGATAGCTTTCTAGGCCATAGGCAAACATAGGGCTGTTCATTTAGATTGTGAAATGCTAGCATCATCTATCATCACGTTAATGCATTCATGTTGTGTAATGATGATGAAACATAACGCTCGTAGGGCCATTCAAATGTCGGCTCTGAATAAATTGCATTCCTTTCGCAAATGTCATGAATTGTTATTTCGTGCAGTGCGAAAGTAGCGGAGTCTTGAGATCTGCAGCGCACAAGTCGCTGACAACGTCATAGTCAACCCTAGCATTTTGTTTTACTGCTTGTGATTTCTTTGCAAGTTTACGTTCAGTAGTTTGCCATTGCTTTCTGAACGACCGGCACTCAGTCTATTGTATGGAAACCAACACAAAGCGTCTAATATCAAATCGCCCGCAGCTGTATCCAACGCGGTATGCGGGATTACGAATTGTATTCGTTATCCTAACGCTGCATTAAGCAATTCAGAAAAGTACATTTATGCAGATATTTGTCCTAGGATGTCATAGAAGGAGGCCAACCACAGAGCCACCTCTACAGTGCACTTCTCGCTGTATATTTACACAAACAACTTGGCAAGTCAGACTGAAGCCGATAATGGCCGCGCGTGCTGATATAATCTGGCATCAGGTGAAGTCACGAGATTGTTCCCGATGGTCAGCATACTCAGTTAATTACATATCCTGTTAATACGACATCCTAATCAACCTCAGCATTTATAGGCTCTTTGTGATCTACTAGATACTGTTGCGTTCAGTAGTTTGCCATTGATTTCTGAATAGCCGATGCTCATGTCAGTGAAATCAACGCAAAGCGATCTGCTTCTAAATGGCTGGAGGTCAGATTTCGAAACTCTGCTAGTGGAACGTTGGGTCATGATAAAACTGCGCACAAAAGAATGGACGACGTCTGCCAATCTTGGAAACTGAAAACAAACTGTTCGTCCATCTCAGGAGTTTTTTTTATTTTGCGCTCTCCCGCTTTGAACTCAAGCATAGTCCATACACGTATTTCCAGTAGCACTGGACTAAATTTTGCGCGTGGATTAGCTTTCCTTATTACCAGTGTCCCTCGCCATCAGGCGAATCCACTCATACTTCAGAGGTACTTGTAATTAACACCCACAAGTCAAGGACGAGAAGTCAACATTTTAGTTCATCTGAACGGTGTAAGGGTGGAACCTCCTACCCCGGCATCAGCACACCGGATGTTTAAGAACGAGCTGTCGTATCCACCCGGCCACGCTGGCCTCCTCTCAGGTTTTTGTCTTCCTACTTGTATCTCTAACAGACTGCCTGCGCTCATTTTCAAACGATGGTATGAGTTCTGGTCGTTCAGAAAGCAATGGCAACCTACTGAACGCAAACTTGCCGAGAAATTACAAACAGCCAAACATACTGGGGTAGACTGCGACGCCCTATAAAGGATATGCAACTAACTTGTATCTCTATATAACATAACACAAGGTAATGCTAAAGCTGCATTAATTCGTGTTATTTTATATTGTTTATATTTCCACATATCTTTACCGTAGATCCACTAATTTTATTCATGCTTTTACTTGTATCTCTGTCTACTCTTAGCTCGCATGCCTTCAACTTTTCCCTCCAAAATGGTTTTACAAGAGGATCATGTTTTATTAATGTGGCCGAACTATTTAATTTATATCATATTTCTTTCTTTCATCAGCTCTCGTTTGATTTCCAGACTCTATTGAACCTCTGTATTTGATTGCTTTTGTTCCCATCAAATATCAACTTTTCCCGTCTGTATATCCACATCTCCAGGGCTTCAGCTCAAATTTCTAACAGCCTGTTCATTGTTCAGGTTTCTGCGCCATATAGCAGTATTGAATATATATAACAATTGACAATTCCCATTTTAATACGTTGTTTACCTCTAGATATCACTCTTTATTTTTCATATTGTTGAAAATATGTTTGGCTAGTCTAATTCTCTTGTTAATATCTATTACACTATAACACCCAGAGTGGGGGGAGGAAGGGGGGGGGAGTTATTGTTACGGTTAGGAAATTACACTAAAGATATTATGAAAGCGGCTGCACAAGGGTACGACGTCTGAGTACGTCGTCAGCTAAGAAGAGAGTGAAAGATTGGCCATCTTTTCCCCAGTGCATCGGAGCCTTTTTTTAAAAAAATTACCCCCATCAAGTCACGACAATCGTCATTATTTGATCACGTCATGAGACGAGACGTGACAACCGGAAAGATAAACCGTATTAGAGACTAAGGAAGAAAAAGTGTGAGGGATTGACAGAGTTGCATAGAAGTGAATTACCAGTGGGATTTATCAAGGACACAGAAAAAAAAATTATGGTGGAACCTAACTGCCAACGTGGCTCGGCATGGCACACGATGATGATGATGATTGATGAAGTATTTCAGCTCATGGACTAATCATGGACGTTTCTAATGATACCATTGCACATAAACAAACACATATGCATTGACTGGCGCTCACAGAAGTAGAAGACAAGTAGATACTTGAGGTCACACTAAAACAAAAAGTTAGTTGCATAAGTCGGGGTCAATCCCATAATTTGTTTTTGGTTTTGCTGTCTGTGATTTAATTGGCAAATTTACATTCAGTAGTTTAAATATTGAGCACAACCCACTACTGGCAACGCTGATCGCACTCCGGTATGAACCTAAGGCCTATCCACGTCAATATGGAAGCAGTATACTCGAGTTTCGCTCTCGTTTGAGCTCGTCAGTAGTGCATATCCCTGACCGGATCCGGAAACAACCACGGATCATTGGCGTGTGAAGCGGGTGTGTAACCACGCTGCACACGCTGGACACGCCAAATTATCATAACAGAATACCACAACGTTACCCATCGTAGGCTATGCAAATAATTCAGTAGTTTGCTATTGCCGGCTTCCTGGCCTAGAGGTTAGCGACTTTTCTCCGTAATCTCGTATACTCTCGTAAGTAACGTGACGACGTGAGAATCAGCAGTGTTTCGAATCGCGTCGGTAACTTACGGGGTATGTGAGCCGGCCGCTCAGAAAGCAATGGCAAACTACTGAGCGTAATCTTGCCAAGAAATCAACAATCTGCTGAAAGATGCTGATGTTGACAGCGATGTCCTGTAAAGGATATGCAAACATATTTTAGTAACCATGTGTCTAGTAGTACACGTTGATAACTGATCAATCTATTGACAAAACAACTGATTCCATTGCATGCCTGCTTATCTTGTGCGCTTGTCTTGTATCTTTAACCCCATGTACGCCTGCATTGATAGATCTGTGCACTTCTGCTGTGTACATGTGTTTCTTAGAGGTGAGCACGGCCGAATGGATGAGATAGATCGATTTTAAACTTCCGGTGTACTGATGTCGAGGCTGTGACTTGGAATGTTTAGTAAGACAGACTAGATAACAGAAACTCGTGCTCCACAGCTAGTGTTTGCCTGGGAATGTTCATTGTTAATTCCTTTTAGTTAGTGATATGCCAGTATAAGATCTGCCCAAATCAGATTCTATCCTAATTACTGCAGATTCTACACATCTGTTTGCTTTAGCCTTGTTCCCTCAATATCTTTAAACCAATAGGTTGATCTCTCAGTCTTCTCGAGTTTTCTACTTGTCGGTGGACTCTGTCATCTATTTAACCTAGATTGTAGACACGATCTATTCCAGTTTTAGGCGTTGTTTTCACCCCTCCATTGTTTTCACCCTTCCAGTTATTATTCGCATTCAATACTCCACACCGTTGTACATTAGAATCAGTATTGACCATATTTCCACATTATATGTCATTTCAATATCAGTAATTGTCGTTCTAAATGGATTCCCCGTGTAAGGAAGAATTCGTGGAGGGTATTGAATATCATGTGATGTGAATGACGTTAATTATAGATAAGGAAGTCTGACAAGACGCATCCGCTTTCAGTTTGTATATCATTGTATTTCTTCGTGGTCCATTTCTTGTGTAACTTTATATATTTGATGATATCACACAGTCATTGTTGATGGAAACATCGTAGCATCAATCAACCATCATTATTTACCGGAATGCAGCAGGGAGTGTAGTGCTGTAAGAACGTGCCATTTTACAGGCGGTTATGGCCGAAGGCAGTAACGACCTCATATATGTTCAATAAATATTTATCATGTATATAAGTCTTCTTCTTCTTTCGTTCGCTTGAAACATGTCTACAACTGCAATGTCGTCTCTTGTATGAATCTAACAGTCTTTTTTAGTTCATTCAGCGGTCCATGGAGTTTATCTTCCACTGTTGTCTCTCTATGCCAGAAGGTTCGCCTGGATATGTTGTAGTTTGGGCAATCCTGGAGTATGTGCTCTGCTGTCTGCGACGCCAAACCACATGTGCACATGGCTGAGTCACCAATCTTGAATTTTGTATACAATTGGTTGCGTAATCTATTGTGTCCTGTTCTGATGTATATAAGTCGTTATCAACGACCTCATATATGTTCAATAAATATTTATCATGTATATAAGTCGTTATCAATATTTAGAAATGTTCACTGCTGCTTTTTTAAATATTCTTATGTGGCGTTGGTGATCATGTCCGCCCACATCCTTCTGTCTCATGTGCTTCCAATAATTTCTGATACCGATGTTCCTCCATACAATGATGTCAAACTATCCAGGAAAAGCTCTCTTGTTCTCCCCCTGACTCTCATCCCCTCCAAACTTCCCGTTGTGATGACATACTCCAGCTTTCCCCTTCTCATGTCATGCCAAAGAATGTGGACTGTCTGCTTCTAATGTCAGTAACCAGTTCTCTTTGTGTGTTAACTTTGTGTGTTAACTTCGCTTGAAAGGTCTGCGCTGGTCTTTCTATACGCCCACATTGTTCTCATCATGCTTCCATAAAACCACACCTCCACATATTCTACATAATTCCTCACTTGTCTGCTAATTGTCCATAATTCGCTGTCGTACATCGGGATTGGCTCAATATAGCTCTCAAGAATTATTTTCCTCACCTTGATTAACCAAGATAAATTGGAGAGTTTATTCTACATCTGGTTAAATTCTATCTTTGCCTGGGCTATTCTACAATTAACTTCCGTAATACATCTTCCAACTGCTGTTGTTAAAATACCCAAATACGAGGAGCGTTCAGAAAGTATTGCACCATGTCGTTTTTCTCAGCTAATAATGAAGATAGAATCGTCAGGTTTTAGATATGACTGATCTACCGTATAACAGTAGACGGTACTACCTGCAGACTGTTAGCGCCGAATGTTGGGTGGCGCTCACCAAACCCGACACCCCACATTATGCCAACGGCTTCGGGCCGAGGAATGCAATTGGGAGGGTACAATCTTATCCTGGTGCGAGGAAATGCAACCTAAAGACTAAATGTCATGGCAGTGCAGACCAGGCCTTAAGCCTTGGTCGGTAACTGGTCTTGAATGGAAGCTCTGACAGGCGAACAGTTAGAGTATTGCTTTGCTGATCTGGCAGCTTATTCCAGACGTATTGGTGTTACCTTTCACCTGGAGT
The DNA here is from genome assembly GCA_014155875.1 of Cepaea nemoralis. Classification (NCBI taxonomy): domain Eukaryota; kingdom Metazoa; phylum Mollusca; class Gastropoda; order Stylommatophora; family Helicidae; genus Cepaea; species Cepaea nemoralis. Next base: position 21,543 of record JACEFZ010003249.1, read on the forward strand.
AAACTAGGCAGGCCGAGAGAGGGATCATGATGCATGGATAACACATGGTTTCTAAATTCAGTCCAGGCTGTGTGTTATGAAGACTACTGTCTGTCAAGTCGGCAAGGTGCCAGTCAGTCAATGAAGATAGAAGCATGGCATTTTGCACACTTCAAATATCGCGTGTGCACCAAATTGCCACCCAACCGGCCAAATAATATGGCAGTCATAAACCGTTGAAATGGAGCATGTTAGTAACTTGCGTTATAAGCAGGGAATTGTTTTAGAATTTCTCGTTGCAAAAAAGGAAATTTTTGAAATTCACAAGCGTTTATGTAATGTGTATGGAAGTTTTGCAGTCGATAGGAGTATAGTCAGTTGCTGGCTTCAGAGAATAAAAAAATCAGGAAGTGGAGATACGAAGCTGCTTTATCGGCCTCGCTGTGGGCGTCCTGCTACAACCACCAACGCAGGAATGTTGAAATACACTAAGGGCGGTATTCTTACGGATAGACGAATGACTACTCAACAATTGGCCTTACAGCTGTTAGTCAGTAATGGTAGCGCAAATGCAGTTATAAACACTCTCGGATTTTCTCAGGTTTGCCCAAGATGGGTTCCTCGAAGTCTCATAAAGGACCAACGATTCTTCAGAATTGTTGGAGCGTTTCAATGCTGATGGAGCGAACTTTGTGGCTATGATTGTTACAGGTGACAAAGCCTGGGCACATAATTTTAAACCTGAGACAAAAAGACAGTCAATGGAGTGGCATCATCCGCAATTACCACGAAGAAAGAAATTCAAAACAACTGCTTCAGCTGGAAAGGCCATGAGCACTGTCTTGAATATATTATATTCAAGATATTAAACGTGTGATTCTTGTGAATGTTATGCCAAGAGGAGAGACAATCAATTTGCAAATGTACACTAAGACATTGAAATAAAACTCAACCAACGTTTTCGCAGAGTTCGACCTGCACAAGAATCCAGCAGATCTGCTTCTCATTCACAACGACGCGCCCACACACACGTCTGACAACACGGGAAGCAATCACCAAACTGGTTTGGACTGTACTAACTACTCCATCCAATCTATAGTCCCGATTTGGCACCCTCTGAGTTTCATTTATTTGGTCAACTTAAAGATGCAATCAGTGGGACAAGGTTCGAAGATGATGAAGGAGTGATTTGTGCAGCGAAGAAGTGGTTACAATGTTCAAGAAAAAATCGGGTACCGGCTAGGCATACATGCATTTGTTTCGCGCTGTGATAAAGCTGTACAAGTTGATGAGGATTATGTTGAATAATACTGATGCTTACATGATGCTTAAATGTATATTGTGTATAAATTTCATGCTTTTTGAATAAACAGCTCCTGAGACAAACTATGTGGTGCATTGCTTTCTGAACGCCTCTCAAATTTAAACACATTGGCTTGTATCAGACGGATTCCAATCACTTCGATTTTGCATTTGGATTTGAAATATGTGTAACTGAAATGTCTTGAAATATGCTAAATCAAAAGATGAAGGTGATTCACAGAGAACTTGCAAGATTGAGGGGGAAAAGGATAAGGCAACGAGATGAATATGTTGTTTGTCCATCAAGAATGATGATGACCATTCATTTCATCCAGTAGGGTTGAAAGTATGGAGCCGTGAGTTGTAAGATGGATGATAAGGCCTATTTTGGCTCGAAATGTTCTTTGACAATGTGATTCTTTAACATATATGGATGGCTTAACCACAAGGCCTAATCGAGACAAGAATACAGAGACGATTACAACTCTGGTGATCGCGTGAGATGGCGAAACATGACCACCCACGCTTGTCGGCGTGGCCCATGATGATGACTTTTCTAATGGAAGTCAGTAAAACAATGCATGTAATAAACAGAGGGTCCAGCCCAAGAGATACAAGCGAAGCGTACAACAGTGATCACTCACCCAGAATGATGCCTGTCATGCCAGGTGTCCAGTGGCGCTTGAACGGGTAAACCACGGCGATGAACCTCTCGATGGAAATGACGGTGAGCGTCAACACGCTGGAGGTCACTGATAGCACTGAAATACATGGAGCAGTCAGACAACGCTGGGATAAATGGAACAATAAGACAATGCTGAAATACATGGAACTGTCAGACAACAAGGGGTGAATGGAACAATAAGACAATGCTGAAATACATGGAACTGTCAGACAACAAGGGGTGAATGGAACAATAAGACAACACTGGGATAAATGGAACAATAAGACAACACTAAAATACATGGAACAGTCAGACAACAAGGGGTGAATGGAACAATCAGACAACACCGGGATAAATGGAACAATAAGACAACAATAAAATAAATGGAACAGTCAGACAAAAAGGAATGAATGGAACAATCAGACAACACCGGGATAAAGCGAACAATAAGACAATGCTGAAATACATGGAACTGTCAGACAACAACGGGTGAATGGAACAGTCAGACAACACTGGAATAAATGGAACAGTCAGACAACACTGGAATAAATGGAACAGTCAGACAACACTGGAATAAATGGAACAGTCAGACAACACTGGAATAAATAGAACAGTCAGACAACACCGGGATAAATGGAACAGTCAGACAACACTGGAATAAATAGAACAGTCAGACAACACTGGAATAAATGGAACAGTCAGACAACACTGGAATAAATAGAACAGTCAGACAACACTGGGATAAACGGAACAATCAGACAACACTGGGATAAATGGAACAGTCAGACAACACTGGAATAAATGGAACAGTCAGACAACACCGGGATAAATGGAACAGTCAGACAACACTGGAATAAATAGAACAATCAGACAACACTGGAATAAATAGAACAATCAGACAACACTGGAATAAATAGAACAGTCAGACAACACTGGAATAAATAGAACAATCAGACAACACTGGGATAAATGGAACAGTCAGACAACACTGGAATAAATGGAACAATCAGACAACACTGGAATAAATAGAACAGTCAGACAACACCGGGATAAATGGAACAGTCAGACAACACTGGAATAAATAGAACAGTCAGACAACACTGGAATAAATAGAACAGTCAGACAACATCGGGATAAATGGAACAGTCAGACAACACTGGGATAAACGGAACAATCAGACAACACTGGAATAAATAGAACAGTCAGACAACACCGGGATAAATGGAACAGTCAGACAACACTGGAATAAATAGAACAGTCAGACAACACTGGAATAAATAGAACAGTCAGACAACATCGGGATAAATGGAACAGTCAGACAACACTGGGATAAACGGAACAATCAGACAACACTGGGATAAATGGAACAGTCAGACAACACTGGAATAAATGGAATAGTCAGAAAACACTAGAATAAATAGAACAAACAGACAACACTGAATAAATGGAACACTCAGACAACTGTCACTGTCAGAAACTGTCATTTACTGCCAATATAGTACCTTGCGGTATGGCAGAGGGGTCTTTGAGCCTGAGGAATTAAGGCCGCTTGGCTAGTGCAGTCGCCGCGAACTGTGCAGGTTAGGATTTTCTTTTTGCCCCCGACAGAAAAAAATCCCACACCTTACCGAGGGATCGAACCCGGGTCTCCCGAAGGAGAGTCCGGCGTTTAGCCACTCGGCCAGCCGCTCTCATCACAACAGATACAGACAACAACTGAATAAATATCTGCCGTGCGTCACCCTTCATTTTCCATGCATTTAAAATATCATTTAAAGTTAAATTTGCAATTCCGCACTCTCGATTTTCTTGTTTTATAGCATACATTTCAGTCATCTTCATTTTCATATTTCAAAATCATAATTTAACATTACGTATGCCTTTCAGTCATCTTCATTTTCCTGTTTTTTAATTGTTAGTTGACATTTTGCATTAACCGAACAAGGTTGTAAATTAAAAATATGTGCCTTTCTTGTTTGTGTTTATATGACAGGATCAATAACATTACTTGTTTTCGCGCTATATTTTACCTGTATTTGTTTATATTGGGGGAATCAATAACGTACTTATTATCGCACTGTATTTTGCTTGTCGGTTGTTTATATTGTAGGGTCAATAACATACTTGTATTAGACCGGGGGTTTGTATAGTCTCACTAGACTTTGTATGTAGAACACATTTTAAAAAAGAAGAAGTATATCATTATATGACGTCATAAAAATGTGTTCAACGGTCCTATCGTAAAGCAATATGCAGCGAATGGCTGTCTTCTGATGGAGTAATTCTCTGCATTCCAAACAGATTGGTGTTATAAACGGAAGACAGAATTTGTTTGTTTGAAAAGTGTTTCGAAATGGCGGTGTATACGTCTTATACACACGGGTGGTTGTTCAAAGATTTATAGCAAGATTTCCCGATAGACAAACTTCTCATCGCATTGTGGCTAGAAATTTGTTGAATAAGTTTCATGCTACGGGAAATGTGGAAGATGCTCCGCGATCTGGTAGGCCTGCTGTGTCTGAAGAAAAATGTCTAGATATCCAAGATATAATCCTGAAAAGTCCAAGCAAGTCCTTAAGGAATATGTCGCAACAAGTGAACGTATCTGTGAGCACAGTGCACACAATTCTTAAACAAAGATTACATTTTCATCATTACAAGATTTATGTTGTGGCTGTACTTAAAGAGTGTGATAATCAATCCAGTCAACTACTCCACGTGATTTCAAGCATTTTTAGCCAAAGAAGACGAGTGAATTCTCGGTGTAACATTCTTCTCTGATAAGGCATGGTTTCATCTATCTGGATACGTTAATAGCCAAAATAATCGTATTTGGAGCACGTTTAATCCCAATGAGTGGACTTATTTTCTTCAACAACACTATAAATGCCGATTGGTACCGTACTGACATTCCAGAACCTTTATTAGAACAACTGAATGAACGGGAAATGGAAGAAGCATGGTTCCAGCAAGATGGTGCAACTGCACACACAGCTAAAGCATCACTGCCTTTTTTGGAAGAAATTTTTGCAAATCACGTAATATCTCGTGGACTTTGGCCTGCTCGTTCTCCAGATCTAACTCCATTATGTTATTATCTATGGGGTTTCTTGAAGGAAAATGTTGAGGACCTGAAAGAAGCAATCAGAATTACCATTCAAGAAATAACAACAGACACGTTGCAGAAGGTATTTGACAATATAAAGAGACTTTTACAGATGCCCATTTTCAACACCTGTTATAATAAATACTTCATTGGTACTTTCCAGCTTCCCCTAAAAACAGCATTAGACCATAGCAATGACAATTGTAACTAATTTAATGAATTTGTTAGCACATTTTGTTGATGACATCATGTACTTCGTTTTTCAAATTTGTTTTACATACAAAGTGTAGTGAGACTTTAAAAACACCTGGTCCTATATTGTGTTTGTATTTGTTTACATTGTTCGATCTATACTTGTTATCGCGCACCGTTTGCATGTATTTGTATCTATTGTAGGATCACTAACATACTTGTTACTGTACTATAATGTGTATATATTTGTATATAGTGTTGGATCAATAACATACTTGTTATTGTATTATACGGTATATATATATATATATATATATATATATATATATATATATATATATATATATATATATATATATATATATATATATATATATATATATATATATATATATATATATATATATATTTGTATATAGTGTAGGATAAATAAAATACTTGTTAATGTACTTTCACGAAGTTTATACTTCACCGCAAGGTACAAGAGGAATATGATGAGATGAGATGAGTTAATGCACTATATTGCGTATATATTTGTATATATTGTAGAATCAATAACATACTTGTTATTGTACTATACTGTGTATATATTTGCTTATATTGTAGGATCCATAACATAGTATTATTGCATCTTACTGTGCTTGCATTTGTGTACATTTCAAGATCAATCATAGATTGATTATTGCCCTACCCAATTAAGGTCGCGTGACTAGTACAGTCCCCGCGAACTGTGCAAGTTTGGATTTGTAATAAGCAAATTATTTTTATATAACCATTACCATAGTTTTAATTGGTTCTACCCAAATCATCATGGGAAATAAGTAATCGGTTTTGGTATATTATTTCGTTTGGTGGTTTCTAGTTTTCATATCTCCCCAGGTGAATGCTGTTTGTTATTCATTTATTCGTTTGAGTTTTTATGTGTTGATTATCCTTTGATGCTGGAAATTATTGATTGCCTCCGAACTACCTCGCGGTCAGATAGGTTCTCCATTTGTGAAAATAGTTTTTGAAAAGTTCAATAATCCCCAGGTAAATTTGCTTTTCAAAAATTATATTAGGTGAAAGGTTTTAAAGGATTTCTTCCATACCACGTTCCTTTGTCGCTTCAATATCGCCATCGCCATCATAATCATCATCATCATCACTATTCATTTCTTTCTCCTCACCATCATCATCATGTGGCATATGATGACTGGGCGTGTTCGTGTGTCTGCTGTGGGCAGAGACATTAGACGTAGACAGTCAAAACTTTTTGGGCATGTTATGAGAAGAAATGAATTGGAGAACTTGGTGACAACTGGCAAGATCGAAGGGAAGAGACCAAGGGGAAGACCGTGAAGTAAATACCTGGATGGCTTGGCCACGTGGCATGGTCGAGACAGGTACACTGCGCTGATCCACGTCTCTGGTGATCGAGTGAGATGGCGAAACATGACCGCCCACGCTTATCGGCATGGCACATGATGGATGCATGGACTAGGAGAAAACAAGAATACTGCGAGCTGACGACGTGAAACCAACAGAAAGGACACATATTTATGTAAGAGCTTGACCGAGAAATGCCATGATGTCGTGCGAAGTACCCGAATGATGTGTGGGCGAATACGTGAACACACTAAGGAGCTAAGGCCAGACGGAGCCGGGAAATAAATCTTTTATGTCAACACTGGGCTGTGAGGTAATAGCAGTTGTGAGTATTCTCATAAACCATATTGGGGGATACTAAATCATTGGCGATGTTTGCTGAGGTATTAGGATTTACAAATGAGGAAAGAGAGATGGAGAAAGAGAGAGAGAGAGAGAGAGAGAGAGAGAGAGAGAGAGAGAGAGAGAGAGAGAGAGAGAGAGAGAGAGAGAGAGAGAGACGAAGAAGAAGAAGAAGAAGAAGAAGAAGAAGAAGAAGAAGAAGAAAGAGAGAAGAAAGAGAGAGAGGAGAGAAAGAAAGAGAGAGAGAGAGAGACAGAGAGAGAAAGAAAGAAAGAGAAAGGAGAAAGAAATAGGTTAGCGTGTAAAAAGAGGCTCTAGAGATAAAGAAGAGTGAGTAGAGAGAGAATAAAAAGATACAGGAGAGAGAAGTTAGAGAGAGAGAAAGATAGAGAGAGAACGAGGAGAGAGAGAGAGAGAGAGAGAGAGAGAGAGAGAGAGAGAGAGAGAGAGAGAGAGAGAGAGAGAGAGAGAGAGACAGAGACAGAAAGCAAAGGCAATACAAACACAGACATTTAGGGAAGTATCATCAAGGGCCTTCCAGACATGCGTGGGCAATCTTGCTTCTCCAAATACTGCTATTTCCAAAGGTATGGATCAGTTCGTGCGCTGCCTCCCTTCCGTGCCATGACACAAGACTCAAGAATTTTCTCTAGCTGTCTTTGTCTGTCGCTCTTTCCAAAAATCCTTTCCAGTGGTCACATGTTCCAAGTTTGTCTTCTCATAATATGAAAAAAAATGAAGACTGCCTTTGTCTGATGTTTGCGACAAGTTGTTTTTGCTATTTAGCTTCCTTACAACTGTCCATATTTCTCATTTTCTCTGTCCGAGGAATTTTCAGTATTTTTTTAAAATAAAACCACTAGTCTCTAATTCTTACCTCTACTTCTATTAGCACCAAACAGTACGTGTGTATTTATTAATTAATTGTCAAGATATTCTAAGAATGTTTCTGTAACATTCGATCTCAAAAGCCCCAATTTTCTTATTTAAAGATTGCGAAATAGTGCATGACTCTTATCGACATGTTTCCACTGGGAAGATTCGTGTTCTCAACATTTTTACTTTAACCTGCTTACTGGTGTTATGCTATATTTCGTTGAATCTCTGCTTTACTATGACCAGACCGCGTATAAGCTTTTCTAAACATTCCCCATTATTGTAATATATGGAGGGAAGAAGTTCAAAGCATTTTACATTTTAAATTTCCTCATGTTTGGTTGTGATCTTGGGTTGGTATGTAGTTTTGTCCGCGGACATTGTTTTTGTTTTGCTGTAGTTCAGAAACATATTTCGATTGTTACTGTTTCTCTTGACAGACAGGACCAGCTCTTTTAATCTTTTAATACTGTTTCAGAGGAGAACTGTGTCATGTGCATATCTAGGTCTGGAACATGATTTCATTAATAATGAATGGATCACAATTGTCGCTGGTCTCGTCACATTTTGGTGTTTCTCGTTACATTTTATACACATGCGAGTATGTTGTAGAATGTAGAGGAATGGAGGAAGAATACAGTCCTGTCTTACTCCCTGTTGTACCTCAAACCATGTTGATATTTCACCAGCTACTCTGACAACTGCTTGCTGATCATGATATTACTGAATTAAGTGGAACAATGCCGGGAACCTTATATCAATCATTACGTCCCACAATTTCTGATGTTGAACACTATTAAAGTCTGTATTCTGTGTTGTATGTTTAAATAACTATCAAGAAAGCAGGCTCAGATTATCAGTACATCAACACGCTTAATACGAGAGGGTTAAAGTGTGTGTATGTTTGTCGTGTGTTTACTGATGAAGATTCTAACGGTAACGTCCATTTTGGCACTTGTGATTGTGTTCTAGTAAAGCTTACAATTTCGATTTCTCTAATCGCACACGTAACTCATTCGCTACAGCTGCGGCTAATGTTTCCTGTACCGGGACTTTAATATTGCTTTGTTTCCATTCACGCTAATGTTGGGGATGTGGGGGATTGACCTATTGTGGAGGTCATATAAAACAATGCAACATAAAAGGTAAATACAAAACTTGGATCGGCAATATTTTCAAAAACTATACAGTCATTAAAAATATACCATGTATAAGGACCAAGGCCTGTCAACGGGTACCACATCTCGGCATGGAAATGTTGATCAAGAATGACAATTTCCATATGATCTTATGCAGCTCTTTTGTTTTAAAAAAGAAGTTTGTAATACACAGGTCATTTCTGGTGCAATGCTCCAACAACCTTTGTCCATTTTCATTCATGCGACAGATGTTGTATTTTCCAAGGCACACTGGCCCACACGAGTCCTTGCCCACACGAGCATTGAAATCACCAAGCATATAAATGTAGTCGGATTTTGGAACTGCCTTGATTACAGAGTCTAACTCCTCATAGAACGAATCCTTCACATCATCAGAGGAAGTGAGTATCGGTGCATATGTAGTGATAATGGTGGCAAAACCACAAGAGGTTGCCAAGAGCAGGAATAATAGTATTTCATCACCTCCAGCTGGAATTTCAATCATTCCCAGTAGCAAATTCTTCACTGCAAAGCCCACACCATGTTGCCTTTTTTTCTGCCTGCCCTCTACTCTTCAAAAAAAAAAAAAAAGGGTGTAATTGTTTTACCTGAGTGACCCTTCCTCAGCGAGGCGAGTCTCCTGCAGGTCAGCAATATCAATGTTAAGACGACTGAGTTCGGTATCAATCACAGCCGTTTTTCTCACATCGTCATTATTCGTCAGGTCATTGGAAAATCTTGGACAAATTGTTCTTACAAACCAGGTTGCTAGCCGTAGCTTGAGGTTTCTAGTTTTCTTTTTGGTAGTACCTGGTGCATTGGTTTTACAGCCAGCGATTTAGATTTTGTCCTAGCCCTAAGCACCCATTGAAGCAGGCAGGCTGTGGCTGATCAGCATCTATTTGGCCGGGGGTTGCCCAGCTTGAGGTGGGCGGTAGCTGATCAGTAACACCTGTAGGTGTCTGCCACCGTCAGAGGCAACCCGTGGAACCACATGTCTATACCAATTGACAAGGACTTATAACCCGTAACTGCTACCTCTCGCTTTGATTCCGTGACCGGCTAAGACCAGGGATGGAGTTATATCTCTGCATAGCACAAAGCCTGGGCTAAAATATAGAGACCATGTGTTGCCCATGCAGCATGATCCCTCTCTCGGCCTGCCTAGTTCACTCTAGAGGAATGGTAACTCTAATACATCTGGAACCAGTCGAGCTGCAGAAGCTGCCGGATCAGCAAAGCAATGCTCTAACTGTCCACCTGTTGGAGCTTCGATCCTAGACCAGCTGCCAACCAAGGCTCAGGGCCTGGTCTGCCCTGCCATGACATTTTGTCTTTAGGTTGCATTTCCTCGCACTAGGATATGGCTTGTACCCTCCCAATTGCGCTCCTCCGTCCGAAGCCGTTGGCACAATGTGGGGTGTCGGGTTTGGTAAGCGCCTCCCAACATTCGGCGCTAACAGAGCAGGTAGAATCACAATGCGACTAATATGTAAACAGAGAAAAACGGGACGAATATCATGGACGACACAATGACATTAAAAGTATTCAGAAACAAACTTGTAATGAAAAGGAAACACGGTATTCGTTCACACACATGTCCACAACAAGAAAACAGATGAGTAACTTTTATGTATAGCTGACAGCAGATCTGATTTCAATCACAAAGAACTGAGCGGACGAAACGGCAACAACAATAACATGGGATTTAGACACGGGTCTTTCTAGACAACGTAACGCCGTTTCTGAACAACCAAGTGCCATTTCTGGACAACCATGTTCCATTTATGGACACCCATGTGCCATTTCTGGACAACCATGTGCCATTTTCCGACAACCATGCGCCACTTCTGGACAAACTGTTATCATATCTTGGCTAATTGGGGCAGTTTGTTAACAACTCAGTGTCATTTCTGGATAGCATGATACCATTCATGACAAAACCAAGTGCCAAATCTAAAGAACCTGTTATCATTTCTAAACAACCAAATGCCAATTCTAGAGAACCTGATGCCAATTCTGAAGAAGGCGCCAAAATCCAATGTACACTTAACCGAAATCAAATTGTTTGCTTTTTGACATGTGTGTTTTATTGATTATTTCCGGTTCCTGTTACTTTATTGTTCTATCGTTTCGTAAACGTCATTGTTTGCTCCCTCTGCAATTTTCCCAACGTTTAATTTATTCATAAACTTGTCTCCGCTTTCGTAACACGATCTCTGTCACATTATAAAGGTCTATTTTATATTTGTCTTGTTCAGTTCCTGCCGACTCCCAATCCATACTGTTTTGCGTTTCTAACATATTTACTTTGCTTCTTATGTTTATTTTCATCAGAAATAATCTCAAACTTTAGTGAAAATAAGTTTATTTTTATTTGTTTTACTTTCCTTCCACTGTTTAAATCGTGCTGTAGTTTTATTGTCTGCCTTTCCTTCCACTGTTTATATCGTGTTGTAGTTTTATTGTCTTCCTTTCCTTCCACTGTTTATATCCTGCTTTAGTTTTATTGTCTGCCTTTCCTTCCACTGTTTATGTCGTGCTTTAGTTTTATTGTCTTCCTTTCCTTCCACCATTTATGTCGTGCTGTAGTTTTATTTTCTTCCTTTCCTTCCACTGTTTATGTCGTGCTTAAGTTTTATTTTCTTCCTTTCCTTCCACTGTTTATGTCGTGCTTTAGTTTTATTTTCTTCCTTTCCTTCCACTGTTTATGTAGTGCTTTAGTTTTATTTTCTTCCATTAATTCCACTGTTTATGTCGTGCTTTAGTTTGTCTTCCTTTCCTTCCACTGTTTATGTCGTGCTTTAGATTTATTGTCCTCCTTACCTTCCACTGTTTATGTCGTGCTTTAGTTTTATTTTCTTCCTTTCCTTCCACTGTTTATTTTTTGCTTTAGTTTTATTTTCTTGCTTTCCTTCCACTGTTTATATAGTGCTTTAGTTTAATTTTCTTCCTTTCCTTTCACTGTTTATATAGTGCTTTAGTTTTATTTTCTTCCTTTCCTTCCACTGTTTATGTCGTGATTTAGTTTTATTGTCTTCCTTTCCTTCCACTGTTTATTTTTTGCTTTAGTTTTATTTTCTTGCTTTCCTTCCACTGTTTATATAGTGCTTTAGTTTAATTTTCTTCCTTTCCTTTCACTGTTTATATAGTGCTTTAGTTTTATTTTCTTCCTTACCTTCCACTGTTTATGTCGTGCTGTAGTTTTATTTTCTTCCTTTTCTTCCACTGTTTATTTTTTGCTTTAGTTTTATTTTCTTGCTTTCCTTCCACTGTTTATATAGTGCTTTAGTTTTATTTTCTTCCTTTCCTTTCACTGTTTATATAGTGCTTTAGTTTTATTGTCCTCCTTACCTACCACTATTTATACCTTGTTTTATTTTTATTTTTTTCCTGATCTCCCACCGTTTATGTCGTGCTTTAGTTCTATCTTCTTCCTTTCCTTCCACTATTTATGTCGTGCTTTAGTACTAATGTCTGCCTTTCTGTCCACTGTTTATGTCGTGCTTTAGTTTTATTCTTTCCTTATCTTCCACTGTTTATGTCGTGCTTTAGTTTTATTCTTTCCTTATCTTCCACTGTATATATCGTGCTTTAGTTTCATTTTCTTCCATTCCTTCCACTGTTTATTTCGTGCGTTAGTTTCATTTTCTTGCTTTCCTTCCACTGTTTATGTCGTGCTTTAGTTTTATTTTCTTCCTTTCCTTCCACTCTTGATGTCGTGCTTTAGTTTCATTTTATTCCTTTCCTTCCACTCTGTTTGTGGTGATTTAGTTTTATTTTCTTCCTTTCCTTCCACTGTTTATTTTTTGCTTTAGTTTTATTTTCTTGCTTTCCTTCCACTGTTTATATAGTGCTTTTTTATTTTCTTCCTTTCCTTTCACTGTTTATATTATGCTTTAGTTTTATTTTCTTCCTTTCCTTCCACTGTTTATATAGTGCTTTAGTTTTATTTTCTTCCTTTCCTTTCACTGTTTATATAGTGCTTTAGTTTTATTGTCCTCCTTTCCTTCCACTGTTTATGTCGTGCTTTAGTTTTATTTTCTTCCTTTCCTTGTACTGTTTATGTCACGCTTTAGATTTATTGTCCTCCTTACCTACCACTATTTATACCTTGTTTTAGTTTTATTTTTTTCCTGATCTCCCACCGTTTATGTCGTGCTTTAGTTCTATCTTTTTCCTTTCCTTCCACTATTTAGGTCGTGCTTTAGTACTAATGTCTGCCTTTCTGTCCACTGTTTATGTCGTGCTTTAGTTTTATTCTTTCCTTACCTTCCACTGTTTATGTCGTGCTTTATTTTCATTTTCTTCCTTATCTTCCACTGTTTATGTCGTGCGTTAGTTTCATTTTCTTCCTTTCCTTCCACTGTTTATGTCGTGATTTAGTTTTAATTTCTTCCTTTCCTTCCATTGTTTATTTTGTGCTTTTGTTTTATTTTCTTGCTTTCCTTCCACTGTTTATGTCGTGCTTTAGTTTTTATTTTCTTCCTTTCCGTCCACTGTTTATATCATGCTTTAGTTTTATTTTCTTCAATGTCGTACACTGTTTATGTCGTGCTTTAGTTTTAGTTTCCTCCATTCCCTCCACTTTTTATTTAGTGCTTTAGTTTCATTTTCTTCAATTTCGTACACTGTTTATGTCTTGCTTTAGTTGTATATTCTTCCTTTCCTTCTACTGTTTATGTCGTGATTTAGTTTTATTGTCTTCCTTTCCTTCCACTCTTGATGTCGTGCTTTAGTTTAATTTTCTTCCTTTCCATCCACTGTGGATGTCGTGCTTTAGTTTTATTTTCTTCCTTTCCTTCCACTCTGTTTGTGGTGATTTAGTTTTATTTTCTTCCTTTCCTTTCACTGTTTATATAGTGCTTTAGTTTTATTGTCCTCCTTACCTACCACTGTTTATGCTGTGCTTTAGTTTTTTTCCCCCTTACCTCCCACCGTTTATGCCGTGCTTTAGTTCTATCTTCTTCCTTTCCTTCCACTATTTATGTCGTGCTTTAGTATTAATGTCTGCCTTATCTTCCACTATTTATGTCGTGCTTTAGTATTAATGTCTGCCTTATCTTCCACTATTTATGTCGTGCTTTAGTATTAATGTCTGCCTTATCTTCCACTGTTTATGTCGTGCTTTAGTTTTAATTTCTTCCTTTCCTTCCACGGTTTATTTTTGCTTTAATTTTATTGTCTTCCTTTCCATTCACATTTTATGTCGTGCTTTAGTTTTATATTTTCCTTACTTTCCTTCCACTGTTTATGTCGTGCTCAAGGTTTATTTTTATTCCTTTCCTTCCACTGTTTATATCATGCTTTACATTTATTTTCTTCCGTTCCTTTCACTGTTTATATCATGCTTTAGTTTCATTTTCTTCAATTTCGTCCACTGTTTATATCGTGCTTTAGGTGTATTTTCTTCCTTTCCTTCCACTGTTTATTTCGTGGTTTAGTTTCATTTTCTTCCTTTCCTTCCACTGTGTATGTCGTGATTTATTTTTATTTTTCTTGTTTTCCTTCCACTGTGCATTTTGTGCTTTAGTTTTATTTTCTTCCTTTCCTTTCACTGTTTATATAGTGCTTTAGTTTTATTTTCTTCAATTTCGTCCACTTTTTATGTCTTGCTTTAGTTTTAGTTTCTTCCATTCCCTCCACTGTTTATTTAGTGCTTTAGTTTAATTTTCTTCAATTTCGTCCACTGTTTATGTCGTGGTTTTGTTGTATTTTCTTCCTTTCCTTCCACTCTTTATTTTCAGCGTTAGGTTAAGAAAAGTTGTCTGGACAATGTCCTTGTGATTTGATTTGCTAATGTTCATTTCAAGCTTTCAGCGCTAGGTCAGGCAGAGCTTATCTGGTGTTCGTTGCCTTTACTATTGACTATTTTGCAACCTATGGCTTAAAAGGTCTGCCTCTAGCTAAGCTTCCTATCTAAAATAACACCTGCTGTTGCGGCGGATGGGCAGTTGCTAGTGTCTCCGGGAAGAGAGATTTACAATGGCTGAGGATCACATACTACTTTCCTTAGAGCAGCTGACACGTGATATGATTCTGACTCTGTTTGATCTCCTCAGATGTACATTTGCAGTACAAGTTTTGCGTACACGTTTCTTTTTAAAGGTTAGAGTGGGAAAGCAGAGCTCAGTGGCACAATCCCCTGGAAACAATACTTTGGTAGCGCGTTGGAAAAAGAGTCTTGTCACCATCTTCAGTCCGATAGACACAAACTTTTCTCAAGACCCTGAAGACTTGAATCTATATGCGTCGGGCGTGAGAGTTAAAATTCAGTCTTCCGTGATTCAACAACCAACCATCCAATTAACAAATCAGTCATCCAACCAGAACACCACCTACGAAAGATACAATCCATTTGCATTACAGAAGATTAGAACTCTGGGTTGAAAGACCGTTATCCTAACAGCTTACCCACCATTTAGTTGCATTGTTTCAACTTTACCTTTATATCAATGATTTATGGAGGAATGCTGTTTCGGGTTGGCCGTATTATGAAGGACAATTATGTAGCTTGATATAAAGACAGATGTGAAAAAAAGACAAAGGAAATGCTGAAATTGTTGGACGAAAAATAATCATCATATAAGCAACATCAACTTAGCATATTACAACAGAGAGGATTGGAGGGTCATGGTCGCCAATGTCAGCTCCAGACCAGGCTTCTGTTGAAGGGGGTGGGGAAGAGGTGGAGGAGGAGGAGGAGGAGGAGAAGAAGCAACAGTAGAAGAAGAAGAAGCAACAGTAGTAGTAGAAGAAGAAGACGACGACGACGACGACGAAGAAGAAGAAGAAGAAGAAGAAGAAGAAGAAGAAGAGACCGAGACAAATTGGATAACACCCGATGCAATGAAGTCGATCATCTTTAATTTAAACCTGTTTGGTACCTTTAAACAATGCTAATGTAACACTGGGATAAAATGATGACGACGACGATTACGATGACGACGACGATGATGATGATGATGATGATGATGATGATGATGATGATGACGATGATGATGATGTCAATGATGATGATGCCAATGACGATGATGATGACGATGATGATGACGACGATGATGATGATGATGATGATGATGATGATGACGATGATGATGACGATGATGATGATGATGATGATGTCAATGATGATGATGCCGATGACGACGACGATAATGATGACTATGATGGTGATGACTATGATTATGATAAAGCCGATAATAATGATGACGATGATGATGATTATGATAATCATAATTATGACGACGATGATGATGACTAATATGATGATGATTGTGCCGATGCTGATAATAACGATAATGATGGTGACATTGATGATGATGTCGATGATAATATTGCCAATGACGACGACGACGAAGATGATGGTGATGATAATGATGGTGATACTGATGTGATACCGAAGATGATGATGACGATGATGATAATAATGATGGTGATACTGATGTGATAACGATGATGATGATGACGATGACGACGATGATGATGATGACGACTATGATGATGATAATGACGACGATGATGATGATGATGATGATGATGATGATGACGACAATGACGATGATGATGAGGATGATGACTATGATGATGATGACGACAATGACGATGATGATGAGGATGATGACTATGATGATGATGACTATGATGATGATGATGTCGATGATAATATTGCCAATGACGACGACGACGAAGATGATGGTGATGATATTGATAGTGATACTGATGTGATACCGATGATGATGATGATGATGATGATAATAATGATGGTGATACTGATGTGATAACGATGATGATGATGACGATGACGACGATGATGACGACGACTATGATGATGATGATGATGATGACGACAATGACGATGATGATGAGGATGATGACTATGATGATGATGACGACAATGACGATGATGATGAAGATGATGACTTTGATGATGACGACGATGATGATGATGATGATGATGATGATGATGACGACAATGACGATGATGATGAGGATGATGACTATGATGATGATGACGACAATGGCGATGATGATGAGGATGATGACGACGATGATGATGATGATGACTTTGATGATGACGACGATGATGATGATGATGATAATGATGATGATGACGACAATGACGATGATGACTATGATGATGATGACGACAATGACGATGATGACTATGATGATGATGACGACAATGACGATGATGATGAGGATGATGACTATGATGATGATGACGATTATAATGATGAGATTGATGACTATGATGATGATGACGACGATGATAATGTTGATGACGACAATGATGTTGATGATGATGATGATAATGATGATGACGACAATGATGATGATGATGAGGATGATGACTATGATGATGATGACGATTATAATGATGAGATTGATGACTATTATGATGATGATGACGATGACGATGATAACGATGTTGACGATGATGATAATGATGATCATGACGATAATGATGACGACGACGATGAAGATGGTGATGATGATGATAATACTCAGTAAGATAAATCTACAACATGAAAGCTCACTCACCCTGACAGAAGGGACTGAACTTGCACAGGAAAGCTCCAAATGGCCAGTTGGGGGAGATCTGATTGCCCATGTGGACCCACATACAGAAAACCCCCACCATCAGATCGCTCAGGGTCAGGTTCAGGAGCAGCAGGTTGGTGGTGTTCCTCATCTTCCGGTTCAGGAGGATGATCATCAGTATGATGGAGTTGCCCACGATGTCCAAAATCATGGCCAGAACATAGAAGGTGACTTTCAAAGCAACTTCCCAGGCCGGAAACTGACGAAGTGGTGTTGGGGCATATCTGGTCTTATAGAAAGAATCGTTGTACCCATCATCTCCTTCGAACAGTGTCCCAGGAATGCATGAATAGTTGTAATCCATGTCGTAGTTAACAGTTTCCATGTATCCCTGAGTGGAATTGTTCATTACTACAATTTGCATCATTAATTTTCACTTAGACTCTTTGTTTAATTCAACGTTAAAACTGGTGGAAGGCGACGGGAAACCATCACATCATCTTCCCAAGAATTGTTGTATCAGATGTCAAGAATGTACAATAAATGAGTGACTTTTTAAGACACTTGATATCAATCTTAATATTAAGGAACCTGAAATAAGTCGAAAATTATCTCCTGGTGGTAATGTCCTTTTACAAGACAGTTCAGTGCACAAGACAAAAAAGAAGTCTTAAACAAGAGTGCTGGCCGACATATGCAGGATGTCCGACTCTTACTTCAAAAGAGATGAGTTCTAACATCCTGTAGAAACACAAATGAAAGGGTTGTAAATTCACAAAATATGTGAAAATTCAATGTAAACACACCAAAGCTGTGAAAATGCAATGTAAACGTAATAGAACAAATCTGTGGCGAAGGTGTTACTGACGCAGTTCGTAATCCCGCATACCGCGTTGGAAACATAGCTGTGGGAGATTTGGGAACAGATCACCTTACTTTGTTTTTTTTGTTTATAAAATGGTATAGGTGCCGGTCGTTCAGAAAGCAATGGCAAACTACTGAACGTAAACTTGTCAAGCAATCAAAAACAGTCAAACAATGTTTGGGTTGACTTCTACACCATGTAAAGGATATGCGACTAACTTTAGGGTATAGTGGGTATATGGTGAGAGTACCATATTTGTATAGATCTGTAGGCACATGATGCTGGTGTGGTTGGTGTCACTCCGGGTGCCAGGACATTTCTGGGTAACAATTTTAGGCTTGATAGACGTAGGAGCCCGGATCATTTAATAAAAATAATCCGCTTCGATAGATATTCGAACAATGAATATCGGCTCCTAAGCCCGAAGCCTTTGGCACAATGTGGGGTGTCGGGTTTGGTGAGAGCCGCCCAACATTCGGCGCTAACAGAAAGAATGTAGGACCGTCTAAAAATGTTAATATACCAGAATGAAACAAACTATACGAATTAAAATGTGCTTATATAAGAATAAAGTATGCGATAAGAATTACAATGTGTACATACCAGAATAAAACACACTTTAAGAATTCAAATGTGTGCATACCAGACTAAAATATGCTATAAGAATACAAATGTGTACATTTAGAATAAAACAAACTATAATAATTCAAATCAACCAACCAAGCAATGAAATAACCAACCAACCAATCAAGCAAGCAAACAATGAAGCAATCAAGCAACCAAGCAACCAATCAAGCAACGAAACAAACAACCAACCAATCAAGCAAGCAAACAATGAAGCAACCAATCAAGCAACGAATCAACTAACCAACCAACCAATCAAGGAAACAACACAACAACAACCAACAAACAAACCAACCAAACGATCAACCAGCGATTCAACCATTACCTTCACGCATAAGTAATCCCCAAAATATATATATGTAGTTCACAATTTGTTGCGTCGAAGCCATGCGTCAGTTGGTTTCCCATTGGCCACTTTAGCGATTAATTAAAGTAATTTCCCCTAACGATCAAACTTAGCCGAGCGTTCTGATTGGGTAAAAAATGTTAAAACGATAAGGCAGCTAAACTTTCATCTAATACAACTTCTAGTGTAGCTATGGGTCCCTAATTATAACCTTTGACTTCCTACATTTAACAAATGGATTATGAAATCCATTCCCCAGTATAGGTCCTTTCCATTACTAGCGTTCAAGCGACATTCTTAATCGTCTTTAGAATGTTTAATTCTCAGAACAATATCTTTTGATTTTCCGCACTTTGCTAGTCTCGGGGCTAAAATGGCGGAAGAGCAATACAAGAAATAAAATAAGGGTTTACATGTTCTCTTACATACACGATTGTGCTGTGTAGTCAGGCGGCAAAGGAAATACTAATCGTTCTAGAACTGGAAATTTAAACTAAATGCAAACTTCAATCTAAACGACGACGACGACGACGACGACGACGACAACAACAACAACAACAACAACAACAACGAGACAAGTATCCGCTTCAATCTTCAAAAACAGACATCCCCCTCTTCCCTTTTTCCTCTTCCGCTCCTCCTCCGTATATTTTCTTCTACTTCTTTGTCTTCTTCTTCTTCCTCCCCCTCTTTGTTAACACATGGCGATCTTATTTTTAAAGAATAGTCATATGATTAACTTTTATCATTTTGCAGTCGTTAATTTCACAGAAGAATCAAACGTTAACAGAACACAGCTCTTATTTTCACAGAAGGATCATACGTTCACACAATGCAACTTTCACTTTCACAGAAGAATCATATGTTCATTCAAGACAACTTTCACTTTCACAAATGAATCATCATCATTCTCACGTGCCATGCCGACAAGTGTGGGCGGTCATGTTTCGCCATCTCACTCGATCACAAGAGTCGTGGATCAGCTCCGTGTTTCTGTCTCGACCATGCCACGTGGCCAAGCCATCCAAGTATTTACTTCTCTGCTTCCCCATGTTATTTCCTCCTCAATCTTGCCAGTTGTCACCAAGTTCTCCAGTTTATTTATTCTCATAACGTGTCCAAAAAAATTGTAATTGTCAACGTCTAATTTCCCGAATCAGTTTATGGTTTTCATTTGTTTCTAGTAGGACTTGGTCATTGGATTTTCTGTCTGCCCATGGCATCCTTTGCATTTTCCATCAGGGAAAATTGGGAGGGGAATTTGAGCAGGTATGGACTAGTACGGAATGTATGATACCCCAACAGATAACTAACTAACTGAACCATAATTTCTCTTGTGTATACAACATGAACATTACGAATAATTGGCCGTTTAGAGAATGTGGAAACTGTAGATGGTATCTTTAGTTATATTATTTATAGTTGATCATATACCGGCCGCTGGCTCGACTTTCCTGCCGACATGCCATGGGTATTATGTAGGTAGTTGTTGATAAGCTCTCTGTGGACGAGGAGGAGAGAGAGAGAGAGTGAAAGAGAGAGAGAGAGAGAGAGAGAGAGAGAGAGAGAGAGAGAGAGAGAGAGAGAGAGAGAGAGAGAGAGAGAGATGGGGACATATAGCAACAGGAAGAGAGAGAGAACAGAGAGAAAGAGAGAGCCAGATACAGAAAGAGAACGTAAGAGGCAGAAAAAGAGAGCGGGAGAGCTAGGTAGGAGAGAGAGAGAGAGAGAGAGAGAGAGAGAGAGAGAGAGAGAGAGAGAGAGAGAGAGAGAGAGAGAGAGAGAGAGAGAGAGAGAAAGAACGAACGAACAATCTTTATTTTCAAAGGGTTAAAAATTAAGCACGCAGGTCCGTCTGACATTATGCCCTTCAAAAGACAGGGATAGATGGTCAAAAATAGACGGAGACTAGAGAGATACAGAACGAACGAACGAACGAACGAACGAACGAACACACTTTATTTTAAAAGGGTCAAGAATTGGGCACCCTTTTCTGCCCTTCTATCACTCACTTTCATACATTATTTCATTCATACATCTTTCAAGCCTAACAGAGAGCAGCGACAATATAAATGGCATGCATTATAAAGGCATGGGCAAAATGCGAACATCAATACTACACGACTCAGTAATATTAGATAATGGTGTGACACTTGTTATTAGCTATGTGGAATATACTGGTCTACCAAAAGGGGACTGGCTGTTATACTAGGGTTTTGTTATTGTTATTATTTCTATTATTAAGGGGGAAGGTAATCCGTACTGAGATAGTGTTCGAACAATTTGCGATTATATGTATAGGGTATTGGTAATGTCTTTGATTTCTTGTGGAAGATTGTTCCACAGCTGAGCTGCAGAGTACGTTAAGCTTGTTTTGTATAAGTCAATCCTAGGCTTCGGAATGTGTAATATATTTAATCGTTTACTGTGTCTAGCATTATATTTAAACAATGGCCAAAGGTAATTTGGGGCATTCCGATGTAGGATTTTGTGAATTAGTTTGGCCTTATTGAAAAGCAGGCGTTTGCGGAGTGGTAGTAACTGAAGGCGCTTATGCAGGCTAGGATTGTCAGATAAGTGTTTGCTATAAATTAAACTCATGGCCCGTTTCTGGAGTGAGTAAAGTCGCTTGGTGCTTGAATTAGAACAACCGTCCCAGATTGTAGAGCAGTAGTCAAAATGTGTCTGTATGTGAGAAGTATAGAATATTTTCCTTGTGTCCTCATCAAGGAAATTTTTAATTTTGGCGAGTTGGTAGACTTTTTTCGCTGTTTGTTTAATGAGTGCTTGAACGTGGGAATTAAAGGTTAGGTTTCTATCAATGATTAGGCCTAATGTTTTGTGCTCAATTACACTTTCTACTGGCATGTTATCGATGTGAAGTTGAAGTGATGTGTGTGAATTTAGAGTTTGAAGTCTTTGTCTGGTTGTTAATAACATTGATTTTGTTTTAGTGATGTTAATTTGCATACGGTTTGCATAGCTCCATCTAACTACATTGTTTAATTCTTGTTGCAAAGACGACTCCAGCAAATTACAGTTTTCAGCGTTTGTATACACTGTACAGTCGTCTGCAAATAGATCGCAGGACGACGAAAGATGCAAAGGTAGATCGTTAATATATATGGCAAATAATAGAGGGCCAAGAATAGAGCCTTGTGGTACTCCAATATTGAAGGTAGTGGTTTGAGACAGAGATTTATTGTGTGATACTACTTGCTTTCTGTTTGATAGAAAAGATGTTATTAGAGTGACTACATTAGGGCCAATTTTCATTGTCTCTAGTTTTTTAATTAAAATAACATGGTCTATCATATCAAATGCTTTCCTGAAATCAATAAACACAGTTCCACATAGACTGTTGTTGTTTATATTCTGGTGCCAATTTTCTATCATGTTTGTTAGGGCCGTATGGCAAGAATATTTTGGTCGAAATCCTGATTGACTGTCAACAATAAGCTTGTTGCGAACTAAATACTGTAATGTTACTTTATGGATGTGTTTTTCTAGTGGTTTAGATAGTGATGATAGTAAGGAAATGGGTCTGTAATTGTTCGGGAGACCATTGTCCAATGAACCAGATTTAAGAAGAGGGTACACTTTAGCGATTTTGAGAGCTGATGGAAAGTGGCCTTTGGTGAGACACTGATTATATACATAGGTTAGTGATATACAGATCACTGGCGCAGCACAACGGAGAATCCGGTTGCTGATTCCATCTAACCCAGATGAGGTTGTGTTTTTTTAGGTTACTGAGGTAAGTGAATACTTCAGTGATTGTCATTAGCGGTATGTCGGAAAGAATATCCCGGGAGCATCTATTCTCGCAAAACGATGACAATAAGGATAAGTTGCAAGGAGAATTTGGAATTGAAGCCTTCAACTGGTCTATGTCAGTTTAAAAAAATTACTGAATTGGTCGCATGTAATATGATTTGATGGTAAAGAATTTGGGAAGTTATACTTGTTTGTCAATGTGTTAATTGCCTTCCATATATCCTTACTATTTGTTTTATCCATTACTAAGTTCTTAAAGTAATTTTTCTTTTCCCTTCGTATGGTATATTGAACTTTGTTTCTAAGAGTACGGTATGTGCTTAGATCTCGCTTTTTATGTGCTTTATCTCTGTCTCTCATAATTTCAAGTATTTCCTGGGTGATCCAAGGTGGTTTGACGTGATGTTTTACTCGAACTTCCTTGATTGGCACATGTCTATCAAACACATCAATAAAGGTCTTCATCCAGAATTCCAGAGCATCATCCGGGTCAGGAAGTTGATAAACATTGTCTAGAGGTGAACTGAGCAAGTCCTGTAAAAATGCGTTTTGGTTGAAATTTTTGTAACTTCTATATTTTACACTTATGTGTTTATGTTTAGGAGTTTTAATTCCTTTTTTAGACCACGTGCAGCATATTGGGTAGTGATCGCTCATTGCACAATTGGGCACGGTGCTTTCTACGATGTTGTCTGAGCAAGTTACATAAATATAATCTATGAGTGTTGAAGATGATTTTGTTACTCTAGTAACTTGTTGTACTATTTGTTGGAAATTGTATGATGCAATTATATTTCCCCATATTATGTTGGATTTGTTGGTGTCAATGTTAAAGTCTCCGAGTAGTATAATTTCCTTCCCGGAAGCGAAAACCACATCCATCATGGTAGTGAAGTTTTCGTACCAGTCGTGACCAGCGCTGGGATTTCGATAGAGGTAGCCAATTATCAGAGGTGTGCGGCGTTGAAGTTTTAGTTCTACCTAAATACATTCTATTTCGCAAGTTTCAAAGTCTAGCCTACGGTGAACATTTAGTAAATTAGAAGCATAGGCGACTATGCCTGTCTCTTGTTTCCTACAGGGATCTCTTCTAAACACTTTATACCCTTTGATAGAGATGTCCTCATCTGAAATGTTTTCGTTTAATCTACTTTCACTAAGGCCGAATAAATGAAAATTTTGATTAAGAATAAAAGATAACTCTGGCAGTTTATTAATTAGGTGGCATATGTTTAAGTGTCCAATACGTATTCCTGACTTACTGAGCCAGTGGTGCCATTTCTCAGACATTCCTCTCATGGAGTGAGTGTAAATTAGTCAAACGTAAGCTAAAATGCAAGACCATTTAAAAAAAATTACAATTACATTAAGTTACAAAATCCCAGTAATATAAATCGATATGCAAATGACAATATTATAACGATTCAACTAATGAGACCAAAAAAGATAATGCAAACACAGAACAAAACGAATTAAAACGTATGAACATACAACAACTAATTAACTTGAAAGAACTACTTCACAAGCTAAGTAACCAGCTGTTATCCAAAAGAATGAATAAATGACTATACAAGTCAATGTTTCTGTTTAAAATTGGGTATCCCACACGGGAAATAAACGTTAAACAGTAAGCAATTAAAGTTCAAGGAGGAAGCTCTGTTGCTGGTATCAATGCATATAGGGTTCAGTTTTTAATACACATCCTATCTCACAGGTCTGTATTGTAGGGACATCATAAGGGCTTGATTCAGTGCGGCAGGACTAAATTGCATCAAGTATAGAAGTTCTGGACTCCAGTGATGCGGAACCTGTTGTTGGCTGCTAGGTGGCGCATTGTTGGCGTGAACTTGGTGATGCGGAGCCTCTTGTTGTCTGCTATGGGGCCCATTGCTGTCTTGAGCTTGGTGTGCCAAAGTGGTATTACCGCCTTGCGTGTGTGTCGCTGTTTGCAGCGAGGGTTCCTTGCAAGTGGAGGGAGGGAAATTTTCCTGGTAGTTATTTCCTTCACGTGTGAGGGTGGGGGTAGGAAGGAGAGGTTGATTTATTTTTGGTAGCATGTGTGCACCTTGAATGGCAGGAGTTCGGGGGTCAGACGCCTGCAGACGTTTATCTGGGGTGATGGCGGTATTTCGCATGGCCTGGGAGACTCGTTCTTCAGTAATCAATGTCCGTCGTGTGTGTGTGTTGGTCGTGTGTTGTGCCCTTTCTGGGTATTTGATATTTTTAGCCAGAAAACTACTACCTAATGTGGATGTGTGGATTTGGTCTCTGTACAGTTTTTTCTTTGGCGCGCCTGTCTGTGATGTAAAGAATGGTGTGTTGTTGATGTAGTGTACATTATACTGATTACAGAATTTCTCTAGGGTGTTGTTGTTTATGTCGGCTAGTCGACGCTGGAAGCCATAACTTGGTGGTATGAAGGAAAAAACTTTAGAATTGGCGAAATTAATGCGTAATAAGTCTAATAGTTTTCGTAGTTGAAAAATTGTGATATTTTGGCTTCTCATAGTGTCATTTTTTCCTACGTGAATTGTAATCCTCTTAACGTTAAGTTAATTTCCATTCCACGTGTACTGTCTGTTAGACTGTCTACCCCTGAACCTGGAAGCGGAATTGTTGTAGCTATATCGGTGTTTGATGAGGACATACGATCACTGTATATGCCTTTCATCAAGGAGTCGCAAATTATCATGTGGGTGCAGTTAGTTGGTGGTCTCTGTATGTACTGGCTTCTGGCATGTCTTGCACCTTGTCTCTGCCATTGCTAATTAACCGGCTGTGCACTGTCTTCTTGCAGGTTACCATCTGTTTCTTGAATAGGCCGGTTGTCTGTCAGCAATGCCTCGTCGTACTGGCTGTCTTTTACCAATTGCTCTTTGGTACTTCAAATCGATTGCTGATTTTACCTTCGATGGGTTGCTGTATCAAACGAATGTGTTGTTTCACCACATATTCTCACAGTTGCTTATGGTCACTGTAGGGCGTGTTTTATGATCTGTATTAAATGTAACCGGGAGTCCATTTCTTTCATTACGAAACTCCATACTATTATTTTATTGGGAAATTAGGTACAGGTAAAGACGTGGCATATATTGCCGTGTTGTTGTAAAGTGTTAGTCCTTACATACAAGGTCAAACCACGTGACCATGAGATAAGGTGGTCAATTTCTGTACTGGACACTTTCACTTCTCGGACAATTAATAGAAGAGGGAAAATTATCCGGTATAAAATGTGTGAGTCTAGGAGAGATTGGAGCCATACAGGTAGAGATCGGAGCCATATAGCTAGAGATCGGAGTCATACAGGTGGAGATTTGAGCCATACACGTGGAGGTCGGAGCCATACAGGTGGAGGTCGGAGCCATACAGGTGGAGATTGGAGTCATACAGGTGGAGATTTGAGCCATACACGTGGAGGTCGGAGCCATACAGGTGGAGGTCGGAGCCATACAGGTGGAGATTTGAGCCATACACGTGGAGGTCGGAGCCATACAGGTGGAGGTCGGAGCCATACAGGTGGAGATTGGAGTCATACAGGTGGAGATCGGAGCCTAACAGCTAGAGATCTGTGTTCATACAGGCGGAGATTGGAGCCATACTGCTGGAGATCGACGCCATACAGCTAGAGATCGGAACCATACAGGCGGAGATTGGAGCCATAGAGCAGGAGATCGGAGCCATACAGGTGGAGATCAGCGTCATACACTTGGAGCTCGGAGCCATACAGCTGGAGATTGGTGTTCATACAGGTGGAGACAGGGGCCATACAGCTGGAGATCGGAGCCATACAGCTGGAGATCGGAGTCATACACTTGGAGCTCGGAGCCATACAGCTGGAGATTGGTGTTCATACAGGTGGAGACCGGGGCCATAGATGTGGAGATCGGAGCCATACAGCTGGAGATCGGAGTCATACAGGTGGAGATCGGAGCTATACAGCTGGAGATTGGTGTTCATACAGGTGGAGACCGGAGCTATACAGCTGGAGATTGGTGTTCATACAGGGGGAGACCGGGGCCATAGATGTGGAGATCGGCGTCATACAGATGGAGATTGGTGTTCATACAGGTGGAGACCGGGGCCATACAGCTGGAGATCGGAGCCATACAGCTGGAGATCGGAGTCATACAGGTGGAGATCGGAGCTATACAGCTGGAGATTGGTGTTCATACAGGGGGAGACCGGGGCCATAGATGTGGAGATCGGCGTCATACAGATGGAGATTGAAGCCATACAGGTGGAGATTGAAGCCATAGAGGGGGAGATTGAAGCCATACATTTGGAGATCGGAGCCTAACAGCTAGAGATCAGAGCTATACAGGTGGAGATCGGAGCCATACAGACGGAGATCGGTGTTCATACAGGTGGAGGTCGGAGCCATACAGGTGGAGATTGGAGTCATACAGGTGGAGATCGGAGCCTAACAGCTAGAGATCTGTGTTCATACAGGCGGAGATTGGAGCCATACTGCTGGAGATCGACGCCATACAGCTAGAGATCGGAACCATACAGGCGGAGATTGGAGTCATACAGGTGGAGATTGGAGTCATACAGGTGGAGATCGGAGCCTAACAGCTAGAGATCTGTGTTCATACAGGCGGAGATTGGAGCCATAGAGCAGGAGATCGGAGCCATACAGGTGGAGATCAGCGTTATACACTTGGAGCTCGGAGCCATACAGCTGGAGATTGGTGTTCATACAGGTGGAGACAGGGGCCATACAGCTGGAGATCGGAGCCATACAGCTGGAGATCGGAGTCATACAGGTGGAGATCGGAGCCATACAGCTGGAGATTGGTGTTCATACAGGGGGAGACCGAGGCCATAGATGTGGAGATCGGCGTCATACAGATGGAGATTGAAGCCATACAGGTGGAGATTGAAGCCATACAGGGGGAGATTGAAGCCATACATTTGGAGATCGGAGCCTAACAGCTAGAGATCAGAGCTATACAGGTGGAGATCGGAGCCATACAGACGGAGATCGGTGTTCATACAGGCGGAGATTGGAGCCATACAGCTGAGATCGGCATCATACAGGCGGAGATTGGAGCCATACATGTGAAGATCAGAGCCATACAGGTGGAGATCGGAGACATACAGGCGGAGATTGGAGCCATATAGGCGGAGATTGGAGCCATACAGGTGGAGATTGGAGCCATACAGGTGAAGATCAGAGCCAAAAAAGTGG
The DNA here is from genome assembly GCA_014155875.1 of Cepaea nemoralis. NCBI lineage: Eukaryota > Metazoa > Mollusca > Gastropoda > Stylommatophora > Helicidae > Cepaea > Cepaea nemoralis. The sequence goes on from JACEFZ010003249.1 coordinate 49,858, forward strand.
AGATCGGAGACACAGGCGGAGGTTGGGTGGAGATCGGCGTCATACAGGCGGAGCTTAGAGCCATACAGGTAGAGATCGGAGCCATACAGGTTGAGATCGGAGCCATACAGGTGTAGATTGGAGTTATACAGGTGAAGATTGGAGTCATATAGGTGAAAACAGGAGTCATATAGATGAAGATTGGAGTCATATATGTGAAGACTGGAGTCATACAAGTGGAGATCAGAGCCATACAGGTGGAGATTGGAGTAATACAAGCGAAGATTGGAGTCAAATATCTGGAGATTGGAGTCAAATATCTGGAGATTGGAGTCAAATATCTGGAGATTGGAGTCAAATATCTGGAGATTGGAGTCAAATATCTGGAGATTGGAGTCAAATATCTGGAGATTGGAGTCAAATATCTGGAGATTGGAGTCAAATATCTGGAGATTGGAGTCAAATATCTGGAGATTGGAGTCAAATATCTGGAGATTGGAGTCAAATATCTGGAGATTGGAGTCCCATACTGGTAAGGAAGTAAGAATGCTGCCACAGCTAGGAATAAAGCCCAGACCACTTGTCTGGCAAACATGTGCAGTAACCACGATGCCACATCTACCTCTGTACTGAATTACATTCGGCGATTTGTCACAGATCTGTTGGTTACTGAATATGCGAACAACTATTTAACGCGAACAACTATTTAACAACGAACTATTTAACCGTAAACAACTATTTAACCGTAAACAACTATTTAACCGCGAAAAGCTATTTAACCTCCAACAACCATTTAACGTCTGCACTGGTTACGGTGACGTGGCGACAGACAATTTCTTTTCGTGTAATTCCATTACAGGCAGCGTTGACGGAGATTTATTGCATGTTCATTTTGTCTGTAGGCTACGTCCATTTGATTAATTACCAACAGATTGTTCGTTCTGCAACTGTTTGAGTACGTCTAGCCGTTTTGGTATTTTCAAATCGGGTGCTTTACAACTTGTGCTCACTTTTTAGATACCTCATTAGCGTATGTTATGTTTTGGAATAGCTTGTATATAGGCTTGTGTTGCACAAATTCCCCTAACACGTAAACGACATATGAACACCCAGAGACATAAACATCCCGCACAAAACATGGGGAAATGTATTGCCTCTATAACAGCTAGTCAGATCCAACGAATCAGCGCTCGTGTCGTCTGATCTCTGAACAAGGCTTGTGTCTATCGGGACGTGGTTGATGTGGTGAATTGTCACTTGAATGCTTGTAACATCACAGCTACTCGTGGGGAAATGAAGGCCCGCATGTTGGCATCATGGGCTAGGGGTGGCGAAAGATTCTGCATGTTGGCATTGTGGACTAGGGGGAGATGAAAGAGTCTCGATGTTGGCATTGTGGACTAGGGGAGATGAAAGAGCCGGATGTTGGCATTGTGGACAAGTAGAGATGAAAGAGCCTGGGTGTTGGTATTGTGGACTAGGAGAGATGAAAGAGCCTGGGTGTTGGTATCGTGGACTAGGGGAGATGAAAGAGTCTGGATGTTGGCATCGTGGACAAGGGGAGATGAAAGAGTCTGGATGTTGGCATTGTGGACTAGGGAAGATGAAAGAGCCTGGGTGTTGGCATCGTGGACAAGGGGAGATAAAAGAGCCTGGGTGTTGGTATTGTGGACTAGGAGAGATGAAAGAGCCTGGATGTTGGCATTGTGGACAAGGGGAGATGAAAGAGTCTGGATGTTGGCATTGTGGACTAGGGGAGATGAAAGAGCCTGGGTGTTGGCATTGTGGACTAGGGGAGATGAAAGAGCCTGGGTGTTGGCATCGTGGACAAGGGGAGATGAAAGAGTCTGGATGTTGGCATCGTGGACAAGGGGAGATGAAAGAGCCTGGGTGTTGGCATTGTGGACAAGGGGAGATGAAAGAGCCTGGGTGTTGGCATCGTGGACAAGGGGAGATGAAAGAGCCTGGGTGTTGGCATCGTGGACAAGGGGAGATGAAAGAGCCTGGGTGTTGGCATCGTGGACAAGGGAAGATGAAAGAGTCTGGATGTTGGCATTGTGGACTAGGGGAGATGAAAGAGCCTGGATGTTGGCATTGTGGACAAGGGGAGATGAAAGAGTCTGGATGTTGACATCGTGGACAAGGGGAGATGAAAGAGTCTGGATGTTGGCATCGTGGACAAGGGGAGATGAAAGAGCCTGGGTGTTGGCATTGTGGACAAGGGGAGATGAAAGAGCCTGGGTGTTGGCATCGTGGACAAGGGGAGATGAAAGAGCCTGGGTGTTGGCATCGTGGACAAGGGGAGATGAAAGAGCCTGGGTGTTGGCATCGTGGACAAGGGGAGATGAAAGAGCCTGGGTGTTGGCATCGTGGACAAGGGGAGATGAAAGAGTCTGGATGTTGGCATTGTGGACAAGGGGAGATGAAAGAGCCTGGGTGTTGGCATCGTGGACAAGGGGAGATGAAAGAGCCTGGGTGTTGGCATCGTGGACGAGGGGAGATGAAAGAGTCTGGATGTTGGCATTGTGGACTAGGGGAGATGAAAGAGCCTGGATGTTGGCATTGTGGACAAGGGGAGATGAAAGAGCCTGGGTGTTGGCATCTCGGAAAAGGGGAGATGAAAGAGCCTGGATGTTGGCATTGTGGACAAGGGGAGATGAAAGAGTCTGGATGTTGGCATTGTGGACTAGGAGATATGAAAGAGCCTGGGTGTTGGCATTGTGGACTAGGGGAGATGAAAGAGCCTGGGTGTTGGTATTGTGGACAAGGGGAGATTAAAGAGTCTGGATGTTGGCATTGTGGACTAGGGGAGATGAAAGAGCCTGGGTGTTGGCATTGTGGACTAGGAGATATGAAAGAGCCTGGGTGTTGGCATTGTGGACTAGGGGAGATGAAAGAGCCTGGGTGTTGGCATCGTGGACAAGGGGAGATGAAAGAGTCTGGATGTTGGCATTGTGGACTAGGGGAGATGAAAGAGCCTGGATGGTGGCATTGTGGACAAGGAGAGATGAAAGAGTCTGGATGTTGGCATTGTGGACTAGGGGAGATGAAAAGAGCCTGGGTGTTGGCATCGTGGACATAGGGGAGATGAAAGAGTCCTGGATGTTGGCATTGTGGACTAGGAGGAGATGAAAGAGCCTGGATGTTGGCATTGTGGACTAGGAGAGATGAAAGAGTCTGGATGTTGGCATTGTGGACTAGGGGAGATGAAAGAGCCTGGGTGTTGGCATTGTGGACTAGGGGAGATGAAAGAGCCTGGATGTTGGCATTGTGGACTAGGAGAGATGAAAGAGTCTGGATGTTGGCATTGTGGACTAGGAGAGATGAAAGAGCCTGGATGTTGGCATTGTGGACTAGGGGAGATGAAGAGTCTGGATGTTGGTATTGTGGACTAGGGGAGATGAAAGAGCCTGGGTGTTGGCATTGTGAACTAGGAGAGATGAAAGAGCCTGGATGTTGGCATTGTGGACTAGGAGAGATGAAAGAGCCTGGGTGTTGGTATCGTGGCTAGGAGAGATGAAAGAGCCTGGGTGTTGGCCATTGTGGACTAGGAGAGATGAAAGAGCCTGGATGTTGGCATTGTGGACTAGGAGAGTTTTGAAAGAGCCTGGATGTTGGCATTGTGGACTAGGAGAGATTGAAGAGCCTGGACTGTTGGCATTGTGGACTAGGAGAGATGAAAGAGCCGGGATGTTGGCATTGTGGACTAGGAGAGATGAAAGAGCCTGATGTTTTCATCGTGGACTAGGAGAGAGAAAGAGCCTGGATGTTGTGCATTGTGGACTAGGAGAGATGAAAGAGCCTGGATGTTGGCATTGTGGACTAGGAGAGATGAAAGAGTCTGAATGTTGGCATTCTGGACTAGGAGAGATGAAAGAGCCTGGGTGTTGGCATTGTGGACTAGGGGAGATGAAAGAGCCTGGGTGTTGGTATTGTGGACTAGGGGAGATTAAAGAGTCCTGGATGTTGGCATTGTGAACTAGGAGAGATGAAAGAGCCTGGATGTTGGCATTGTGGACTAGGAGAGATGAAAGAGCCTGGGTGTTGGTATCGTGGACTAGGAGAGATGAAAGAGCCTGGGTGTTGGCATCTGTGGACTAGGAGAGATGAAAGAGCTGGATGTTGGCATTGTGGACTAGGAGAGTTGAAAGAGCCTGGATGTTGGCATTGTGGACTAGGAGAGATGAAAGAGCCTGGATGTTGGCATTGTGGACTAGGAGAGATGAAAGAGCCTGGATGTTGGCATTGTGGACTAGGAGAGATGAAAGAGCCTGGATGTTTTCATCGTGGACTAGGAGAGATGAAAGAGCCTGGATGTTGGCATTGTGGACTAGGGGAGATGAAAGAGCCTGGATGTTGGCATTGTGGACTAAGGAGAGGATGAAAGAGTCCTGGATGTTTGCATTGTGGACTAGGAGAGATGAAAGAGACCTGGGTGTTGGCATTGTGGACTAGGAGAGATGAAAGAGTCCTGGATTTTGGCATTGTGGACTAGGGGAGATGAAAGAGCCTGGATGTTGGCATTGTGGACTAGGGGAGGTGAAAGAGCCTGGGTGTTGGCATTGTGGACTAGGGGAGATGAAAGAGCCTGGGTGTTGGCATTGTGGACTAGGAGAGATGAAAGAGTCCTGGGATGTTGGCATTTGGACTAGGGGAGATTAAGGAGCCTGGATGTTGGCATTGTGGACTAGGGAGATATGAAAGAGCTGGGATGTTGGCATTGTGGACTAGGAGAGCTGAAAGAGCCTGGATGTTGGCATTGTGGACTAGGAGAGATGAAAGAGCCTGGGATGTTGGCATTGTGGACTAGGGAGAGATGAAAGAGCCTGGATGTTGGCATTGTGGACTAGGAGAGATGAAAGAGCCTGGATGTTGGCATTGTGGACTAGGAGAGATGAAAGAGCCTGGATGTTGGCATTGTGGACTAGGAGAGATGAAAGAGCCTGGATGTTGGCATTGTGGATTAGGAGAGATGAAAGAGCCTGGATGTTGGCATTGTGGACTAGGAGAGATGAAAGAGCCTGGATGATTTCATCGTGGACTAGGAGAGATGAAAGAGCCTGGATGTTGGCATTGTGGACTAGGAGAGATGAAAGAGCCTGGATGTTGGCATTGTGGACTAGGAGAGATGAAAGAGCCTGGGTGTTGGCATCGTGGACAAGGGGAGATGAAAGAGTCTGGATGTTGGCATCGTGGACAAGGGGAGATGAAAGAGCCTGGGTGTTGGCATTGTGGACAAGGGGAGATAAAATAGCCTGGGTGTTGGCATCGTGGACAAGGGGAGATGAAAGAGCCTGGGTGTTGGCATCGTGGACAAGGGGAGATGAAAGAGCCTGGGTGTTGGCATTGTGGACAAGGGGAGATGAAAGAGTCTGGATGTTGCATTGTGGACTAGGGGAGATGAAAGAGCGTGGATGTTGGCATTGTGGACAAGGGGAGATGAAAAGATTCTGGATGTTGACATCGTGGACAAGGGAGATGAAAGAGTCTGGATGTTGGCATCGTGGACAAGGGGAGATGAAAGAGCCTGGGTGTTGGCATTGTGGACAAGGGGAGATGAAAGAGCCTGGGTGTTGGCATCGTGGACAAGGGGAGATGAAAGAGCCTGGGTGTTGGCATCGTGGACAAGGGGAGATGAAAGAGCCTGGGTGGTGGCATCGTGGACAAGGTGAGATGAAAGAGCCTGGGTGTTGGCATCGTGGACAAGGGGAGATGAAGAGTCTGGATGTTGGCATTGTGGACAAGGGGAGATGAAAGAGCCTGGGTGTTGGCATCGTGGACAAGGGGAGATGAAAGAGCCTGGGTGTTGGCATCGTGGACAAGGGGAGATGAAAGAGTCTGGATGTTGGCATTGTGGACTAGGGGAGATGAAAGAGCCTGGATGTTGGCATTGTGGACTAGGGAGATGAAAGAGCCTGGGTGTTGGCATTGTGGAACTAGGAGAGATGAAAGAGCCTGGATGTTGGCATTGTGGACTAGGAGAGATGAAAGAGCCTGGATGTTGGCATTCGTGGACTAGGGGAGATGAAAGAGCCTGGATGTTGGCATTGTGGACTAGGAGAGATGAAAGAGCCTGGGATGTTGGCATTGTGGACTAGGAGAGATGAAAGAGCCTGGATGTTGGCATTGTGGACTAGGAGAGATGAAAGAGCCTGGTATGTTGGCATTGTGGACTAGGAGAGATGAAAGAGTCTGGATGTTGGCATTGTGGACTAGGGGAGATGAAAGAGCCTGGATGTTGGCATTGTGGACTAGGAGAGATGAAAGAGCCTGGATGTTGGCATTGTGGACTAGGGGAGATGAAAGAGCCTGGGTGTTGGCATTGTGGACTAGGAGAGATGAAAGAGTCTGGATGTTGGCATTTTGGACTAGGGGAGATGAAGGAGCCTGGATGTTGGCATTGTGGACTAGGAGATATGAAAGAGCCTGGGTGTTGGCATTGTGGACTAGGAGAGCTGAAAGAGCCTGGATGTTGGCATTGTGGACTAGGAGAGATGAAAGAGCCTGGATGTTGGCATTGTGGACTAGGAGAGATGAAAGAGCCTGGATGTTGGCATTGTGGACTAGGAGAGATGAAAGAGCCTGGATGTTGGCATTGTGGACTAGGAGAGATGAAAGAGCCTGGATGTTGGCATTGTGGACTAGGAGAGATGAAAGAGCCTGGATGTTGGCATTGTGGATTAGGAGAGATGAAAGAGCCTGGATGTTGGCATTGTGGACTAGGAGAGATGAAAGAGCCTGGATGATTTCATCGTGGACTAGGAGAGATGAAAGAGCCTGGATGTTGGCATTGTGGACTAGGAGAGATGAAAGAGCCTGGATGTTGGCATTGTGGACTAGGAGAGATGAAAGAGCCTGGGTGTTGGCATCGTGGACAAGGGGAGATGAAAGAGTCTGGATGTTGGCATCGTGGACAAGGGGAGATGAAAGAGCCTGGGTGTTGGCATTGTGGACAAGGGGAGATAAAATAGCCTGGGTGTTGGCATCGTGGACAAGGGGAGATGAAAGAGCCTGGGTGTTGGCATCGTGGACAAGGGGAGATGAAAGAGCCTGGGTGTTGGCATTGTGGACAAGGGGAGATGAAAGAGTCTGGATGTTGGCATTGTGGACTAGGGGAGATGAAAGAGCGTGGATGTTGGCATTGTGGACAAGGGGAGATGAAAGATTCTGGATGTTGACATCGTGGACAAGGGGAGATGAAAGAGTCTGGATGTTGGCATCGTGGACAAGGGGAGATGAAAGAGCCTGGGTGTTGGCATTGTGGACAAGGGGAGATGAAAGAGCCTGGGTGTTGGCATCGTGGACAAGGGGAGATGAAAGAGCCTGGGTGTTGGCATCGTGGACAAGGGGAGATGAAAGAGCCTGGGTGGTGGCATCGTGGACAAGGTGAGATGAAAGAGCCTGGGTGTTGGCATCGTGGACAAGGGGAGATGAAAGAGTCTGGATGTTGGCATTGTGGACAAGGGGAGATGAAAGAGCCTGGGTGTTGGCATCGTGGACAAGGGGAGATGAAAGAGCCTGGGTGTTGGCATCGTGGACAAGGGGAGATGAAAGAGGCTGGATGTTGGCATTGTGGACTAGGGGAGATGAAAGAGCCTGGATGTTGGCATTGTGGACAAGGGGAGATGAAAAAGCATGGGTGTTGGCATCGTGGAAAAGGGGAGATGAAAGAGCCTGGATGTTGGCATTGTGGACTAGGAGAGATGAAAGAGTCTGGATGTTGGCATTGTGGACTAGGGGAGATGAAGGAGCCTGGATGTTGGCATTGTGGACTAGGAGATATGAAAGAGCCTGGGTGTTGGCATTGTGGACTAGGAGAGATGAAAGAGCCTGGATGTTGGCATTGTGGACTAGGAGAGATGAAAGAGCCTGGATGTTGGCATTGTGGACTAGGAGAGATGAAAGAGCCTGGATGTTGGCATTGTGGATTAGGAGAGATGAAAGAGCCTGGATGTTGGCATTGTGGACTAGGAGAGATGAAAGAGCCTGGATGTTTTCATCGTGGACTAGGAGAGATGAAAGAGCCTGGATGTTGGCATTGTGGACTAGGAGAGATGAAAGAGCCTGGATGTTGGCATTGTGGACTAGGAGAGATGAAAGAGCCTGGATGTTGGCATTGTGGACTAGGAGAGATGAAAGAGCCTGGGTGTTGGCATTGTGGACTAGGAGAGATGAAAGAGCCTGGATGTTGGCATTGTGGACTAGGAGAGATGAAAGAGCCTGGATGTTGGCATTGTGGACTAGGAGAGATGAAAGAGCCTGGATGTTGGCATTGTGGATTAGGAGAGATGAAAGAGCCTGGATGTTGGCATTGTGGACTAGGAGATATGAAAGAGCCTGGATGTTTTCATCGTGGACTAGGAGAGATGAAAGAGCCTGGATGTTGGCATTGTGGACTAGGAGAGATGAAAGAGCCTGGATGTTGGCATTGTGGACTAGGAGATATGAAAGAGCCTGGATGTTGGCATTGTGGACTAGGAGAGATGAAAGAGCCTGGATGTTGGCATTGTGGACAAGGGGAGATGAAAGAGTCTGGATGTTGGCATTGTGGACTAGGGGAGATGAAAGAGCCTGGGTGTTGGCATTGTGGACTAGGAGAGATGAAAGAGTCTGGATGTTGGCATTGTGGACTAGGGGAGATGAAAGAGCCTGGGTGTTGGCATTGTGGACTAGGGGAGATGAAAGAGCCTGGATGTTGGTATTGTGGACTAGGGGAGATGAAAGAGCCTGGGTGTTGGCATTGTGAACTAGGAGAGATGAAAGAGCCTGGATGTTGGCATTGTGGACTAGGAGAGATGAAAGAGCCTGGGTGTTGGTATCGTGGACTAGGAGAGATGAAAGAGCCTGGGTGTTGGCATTGTGGACTAGGAGAGATGAAAGAGCCTGGATGTTGGCATTGTGGACTAGGAGAGATGAAAGAGCCTGGATGTTGGCATTGTGGACTAGGAGAGATGAAAGAGCCTGGATGTTGGCATTGTGGACTAGGAGAGATGAAAGAGCCTGGATGTTGGCATTGTGGACTAGGAGAGATGAAAGAGCCTGGATGTTTTCATCGTGGACTAGGAGAGATGAAAGAGCCTGGATGTTGGCATTGTGGACTAGGAGAGATGAAAGAGCCTGGATGTTGGCATTGTGGACTAGGAGAGGTGAAAGAGCCTGAATGTTGGCATTGTGGACTAGGAGATATGAAAGAGCCTGGGTGTTGGCATTGTGGACTAGGGGAGATGAAAGAGCCTGGGTGTTGGTATCGTGGACTAGGGGAGATGAAAGAGCCTGGATGTTGGCATTGTGGACTAGGAGAGATGAAAGAGTCTGGATGTTGGCATTGTGGACTAGGAGAGATGAAAGAGCCTGGGTGTTGGTATCGTGGACTAGGGGAGATGAAAGAGCCTGGATGTTGGCATTGTGGACTAGGGGAGATGAAAGAGCCTGGATGTTGGCATTGTGGACTAGGGAAGATGAAGGAGCCCGGATGTTGGCATTGTGGACTAGGGGAGATGAAAGAGCGTGGATATTGTCATTGTGGACTAGGGAAGATGAAAGAGCCCGGATGTTGGCATTGTGGACTAGGAGAGATGAAAGAGTCTGGATGTTGGTATCGTGGACTAGGGGAGATGAAAGAGCCTAGATGTTGGCAACCTGGACGTGGAATATGGGAGATGAAAGAGTATGGATGTTGGCATCGTGGACTAGTGGAGATGAAAGAGCCTAGATGTTGGCAATCTGGACGTGGAATAGGGGAGATGAAAGAGCCTAGATGTTGGCATTGTGGACTAGGGGAGATGAAAGAGCCTAGATGTTGGCATTGTGGACTAGGGGAGATGAAAGAGCCTACATGTTGGCATCATGGACTTGGGGAGATGGAAGACCCTAAATGTTGGCATCATAGACTACGGGAGATGTTTGTATCATGGACTACAGGAAAATAAAGACCCTGCATGTGGACATAAAGGGCTGGGAGAGATAAACGATCCTACAAATTGAGATCAAAACTACCTATTGCCATTATGGTTTATAAACGATCACTTTTACCACACTCGGGTAACTCCACAAATGCTTCAACACCTCTCTTAGATCACACATGAAGTTTCTGAGCTCAGTTCACAAACACCGTCACTCCGACGAGTTTCCATGTGTATATATTCTGTGTAACTCAGAATCAGA
>JACEFZ010003249.1:65000-205000 GCA_014155875.1 Cepaea nemoralis
ACAAGCAGAATTTGTTATGGAAAACAGGAGCTACATATAATACAGCATTTTTTTAAAAGGCATTCGCTCGCTATCTCAAACGTCGTCCATTCACGTGCTAATACTTTTAGTCCACTGAACTGATTTTTGCGTGTGGATTAGCTTTCTCTATTACCAGTGTCCCTTGCCATCAGGCGAACTCACGCCAACTTCTGAGGTACGTGTGTTTGAGGTCCTTAAGTCAAGGACGAGAGGTCAACATTTCATTCCAACTGACCGGTGTTGGGGTTGAACCCGCTACCTCGGCATCAGCATATCAAATGTTTCAGAACAAGATCGCGTATCCATTCGGGCATGATAACCTCACGGCATTATTGAAGCTGCTACAAAATTACATGGAACTAAACTAGCATGTGGCAATAGTAGAGACAGAATAGTCTGCTGAAATGAAGATGTTAAAGCAATGAAATACAGACAGATAAGACATTTATCATGAATTGAAAGCAACGGAAAGCGAGACTACATTATATATAGCAGAAGGAAGATATTCATAGAGAGTCATAGCATGCAAATACACAAACAGGACAAAAATATGGAGAGCTCTTAAACAAAACATTTACAAGAATCACAAATGATGATTTTTGAAATATCAAAGAAATGAAAAACAGAGACTTGCTATTATGAAACAAATGACATTATAAGTAGTGCAAATATCTGGGCATCTTGCCAGTTGATAATAGAAAATAGCTTTCGTATAAACTGATTGACAAATAATCAGACAAAGCTCTGTCAAATATGTGCTACTTAAATAGTTCAGTTCAGTAAACAGACATACTGTACGATTCAGAATGTATGACAATCCACGGTAGACTGAGAAGTGACACAGGGCATGTAGTCAAATTTTTATAGTTTGGTTGCAACCTTTTTGAAAACCAAAATCGCTTCTAACAAATATGACTTTGACGGGGACATTACTCCGTCTAGTCTAGTACAATTTAATATCTGTTGTTTATTCGTTAATACTTACCCGTAGAGTTTAGCAAAACTAAATGTCTTTTCACTGTTTGGTGTCGCTTACTCATCTACTGTAGCCAAATGGAAGGTCTATCCTTTATTCTGTATCAGCTACCCGTTGGTTTTTTGTTTTAAATTTTTGTTTATCTTGCATATCCCATTTACAGGACATCGCTGTCAACACCAGCACTGCTGTTGTTGATGTTTTGGTAAGTTTACATTTAGGATTTTGCCATTCCTTTCTGAACGATCGGCTTCCATACCAACACGTTAAGACCCAGCGCGACACGCTCTGCTGCCAAATTGGTCACAGCTGTGTTTCGAACGCAGTCAAGCGGCTCACGAATCGCGTCCGTAATGCCTTAACCAAGGAGACCGGCACCCGTTGGGTTTAGCACAAACAAATGTCTATTCTTTACTCAGCAATATTTAACCATCAAGACTAAAACAACTGAATGTCTGTCGTTTATTCAGTGACACTAGCCCATATAATCTAACGCAAGTCAGTGTCTGTCGTTTATTCAGTGACTAGCCTGTCAAGTCTAATACAACTATAAGTCTGTCGTTTATTCAGTGACACTAGTCCTTCGAGTATAGCACAAGTAAATGTCTGTCGTTTGTTAAATGACGCTAGTCCCTCAAGTATAGCACAACTATGTGTCTGACGTTTATTCGGCAACACTAGCGTGTCAAGTATAGCACAACTAAATGTCTGTCGTTTATTCATGACACTAACTGGTCGGGTATAGCACAACTAAATGTCTGTCTTTTATTCGGCGAAACTTGCACATTGACGTTAGCACAATTGAAGGTCTGTTGGTTATTCTATAACATCAAGCCAATGAGTTTAGCACAAATAAATATATATTTTTTTATTCGGCGACACTTGTCCATCAAGTATAGCATAACTAAATGTTTATCGTTAATTTGGTGATACTTACTCGTCGAGTCTAGCAATACGAAATGGCTATTGTTAATTTGATGATACTTACAAGTCGAGTCTAGGAAAACTAAATACCTATCGTTAATTTGGTGATACTTATACGTCGAGGCAAGCAATACTAAACGTTTATCATTAATTTAGTGATACTTACACGTCGAGTCTAGGATAACTAAATGTATATCGTTAATTGTGTGATACTTATACGTCGAGTCTAGCACAACTAAATCTCTGTCATGAATTATGTCATACTTACACGTCGAGTTTAGTACAACTAAATGTTTATCGTTAATTAGGTGATACTTACACGTCGAATATAGGACAATTAAATGTCTGTCGTTAATTTGGTGACACTTACACGTCGAGTCTAGCATTACCAAATGTCTATCGTTAATTTGGTGAAACTTACACGTTGAGTCTAACACAACTAAATGTCTATCGTTTAGTGATACTTACACACGGAGTCTAGCGCAACTAAATATATATCTGTAATTTGAGTGATACTCACTCGTCGAGTCCAACACAACTAAATGTTTCTTGTTAATTTGGTGATACTTACATGTCGAGTCTCGCACAACTAAATGCTCTTGTTAATTTGTGACACTAGCCCTCAGAAGCCAACAAAACGGAACCTAGAGTGTACATTGCGGCAGTTACTATCACCACACAATCTTCATAGTTTATCCCTTTTGAATGTTTACGTTCGCTGACTTAGCCTCCAAAATTCTTACGTAGCACACATAAATATAAATGTGTGGGCAACCCTTCCGGCTATTGAGATAACAACATAAATAAATCCGCGCACGCACAGTAATCCGCACACATTAACCTGTACTCATATAATATAAAGGATAAAAAGGACAAACAATGAACGAACTAACAAGCCAACAAACGGGCTATTTGGTGATACTTACACGCAGAGCTAGCACAACTAAATGTGTCGTGTTAATTTAGTGACACTTATACGTCTAGTTTAGGACAAATATACATATGTCCTTCATTTAGTGATACTTACACATCGAGTACAGCGCAACTAAATGTCTATCGCTACTTTGGTGATACTTACACGTCGAGTCTAGTCCAAAAATGTAATATACACGTTAGTTAGTTAGTTAGTTAGTTAGTTAGTTAGTCGCGGTTCCAACTTCACAGAAAAGGTCGTCCACATTATGTTACTTTCCTGTGCCAGTGAATATCACAATAAATACACCTTACTGCCCCATGTGAAAAGTGGAACAGACAGGAATCTCGACCGACCAACAGCCCGCACAGGAACACTGTGTATAATGTCGGCGCCAGAATGCCAACACATAAGTCCTCCATGAAAAATACAGTTCATCGTGGATGGAAGCGGCAGTCACTAGAAAACCAGCAGCCTCACATTACTGCATAAGGCAAACCAGTCCGTTTTGCGACAAAGTCAGCCACCATTTTCCCGAACATACAGTTCATGCTACAAACAACCGCGGACAGATGTAAAAGCATTTCACACGAAATTCACAGCTCAAAGTATCGTGCCACGTACTCAACTCAGTAGCAGGGCGACGGAACCATACACTCCCAGTCCAACATAAGGAAAATGCGAGTGCAAACGGTAACCATCAGCATAAACACTCCAAAGGCCTTAACCGTTTAAATGCCTATCCTCTATGTTCGGGACCGGAAGTCTTGTAATATACAAGTAATTGGGAATATGCGTAAGCAAGTGAATCGGTACAATTAACTCGAAACAGTCTTAACATCTGATGGGAAATGTCTTGAAGGGATTAGAATCGCCATGGCGAAGGTAGCCCTTTGCAAGATGCAAAACATACTGACCAATAAAAAGATGTCACCTGCAGCGAGAAATAGAGTGTTGAGGTGCTACATATAACCTGTGCTTTTGTACGGATGTGAAGCGTGGACAATGAGCAGTCAAGCCTGAAAAACATCTGATGGCTGTGGAAATGTGCTTTCTGAGGAAAATGCAAAGAATACCATGGACAGATAGAAAAACCAATGACCTAGTCCTACAAAAAACAAATTAAAACAGTAAACTGATTAGAGAAATTACACGCAGACAGTCACTTGGTGACAACTGGCGAGATCGAGGGGAAGAGAACAAGGAGAGGGCAAAGAACTAAAGACCTGGATGGCTTGGCCACGTTGTATGGTAGAGACAAAAACACTGAGCTGATCCACAACTCTGGTGATCGAGTGAGATGGCAAAATATGTCCGCCCACGCTTACTGCCATGGCACATGATGATAATGATGATGTCAGCGTGATCAAACATATCGTTTCCCTCCCCTGTCTACACAGTTACAACCACTTACCACTACTCAAACCTACAAATGGTTTCCAAGTAACCCTGCATGCCACTTCTGTCTTGACCGGGTGATGTTTGGGGGAATATGCTAATCGGTCTCCATGATTATCCAGATACGGTAAGGGTTGAGCGATATCTTTGTATCAACACTTGTAACAACACGTTTCCCGCTGTCCACACTGGATGGAGCACTTTCAGTTCCAAACATGTACGATTGACGTTTCCTTGTGTTCCAAACGTGTGTGATTGACGTTTCCCTGTGTTCCAAATGTGTGTGATTGATCTTTCCCTGTGTTCCAAACGTCTGTGATTGACGTTTCCCTGTGTTCCAAACGTGTGTGATTGACGTTTCCCTGTGTTCCAAACATGTACGATTGGCCTTTCCCCGTGTGTACCAAACATTGCGTCACGCATCTTCTTACTGTTTACTCTTGATCAGTGCATACTTAAAAAAAATCTGGTTACTCCTTTGGCAACTTCCGTTCCCTTGCGCTCCTACAACTCATGTGGCGTGCAGAAGTTTATTTTCTTTTTTGTGTGGAATTATTTCGTGGAAAACAATCCATATTTTTGTGCGATATCTTCTGGGACCGAAAGAGGACCCAGGCTAACTTACAATAACATCAACCTCTGCCACAAGTGGCAATCGAAGTGGACGCTTTTCTAGGTTGGTTGTCTGACTGGTTGGTTTGTTGGTTGGTGGGTTGGTTAGATATCTGGCTGGTTGTTTGATTGGTTGGATGGTTGGTTAGTTGGTTGGTTGGTGGGTTGAAAGATCCCTGGAAGACTGAGCTCACGTGTTGAGGTTCAGGTCGTCGGAGTCCTGTAATAGACTTGTATCTTTTGGAGTAAGGCAGGTGTAGAGAACTGCCTTCTGATACGGCTCCCAAGCACTGCACGGAGACAGTTAGGGAGCTAGCCAGTTAGGCAGTCAGTTAACCAACCAACCAATTAACCAACACATCCATCAACCTACCCACTTACCATCTAACCCCTTCCATGTTTCCCACCAACTAACCAACCAACCCACCAAACCGTGTACAAACCAGTTCACCAACAAACGCATCAACCAACTAAGTGACAATTTAACGTCCCATCACCAACTAATCAAAATAACACAAACAAACCCATTCATCAACCAACCCACCAAACCGAGCACAAACAAATTAACCATCAAACCCATCAACCAACTAACTCACCAACTAATCCTCCCTCCCCACCCACTAACCAATCAACCCAATAACCAATCAACCCACTAATCAATCCAGCAAACCTAGTACAAACCAATTAACCAACTCACCCATCAACCCACCCATCAAGCCACCACCAACCCTGTACAAATGTAATCAGAAGCTGGACTTCAATTCGAGCTCTTAATGTCAACACTAAAGCGCATCACTAATTTAAAAATAATTCAGTCGTGGCTGTACAGGTATGAAATGCCATTTTTCATTAACTCTCTGTAATACTTTTCATGCCGGTCTCCCTGGCGAAGGCGTTAAGGACGTTGTTCGTAATCACGTGTACCCACGTACGAAACACAGCTGCGCGAGATTCGACAGCGGATCGCGTCGCGTTGGTTTCTTACGGAAAGGTGTGTGAGCCGGTCGTTCAGAAAGCAATAGCAAACTACTGAACGTAAAACTTGCCAAGACATCAACAGCAGCTGAAAAAGCTGGTGTTGACTGCAATGTCCCGTAAATAGGATATGAAAAAAAACATACTTAGCAAACTACACGCCACTTGTAGTAGCTAACAAGTCACATTAAATTAATGAAATATGGCGTAAAGTGGGTCCTTTAGTTGATGATCTACACGTTTACCCTCGTGGTAGGAACCTACTGTGGTTATGTGTGGTTATGTGGTAACACCATCACATATGTCCTTTAGTTGATGATCTACACGTTTACCCTCGTGGTAGGAACCTACTGTGGTTATGTGTGGTTATGTGGTAACACCATCACATATGTCCTTTAGTTGAGGACCTACAAGATTACCCCCGTGGTAGGAACCTACTGTGGTTATGTGTGGTTATGTGGTAACACCATCACATATGTCCTTTAGTTGAGGACCTACAAGATTACCCCCGTGGTAGGAACCTACTGTGGTTATGTGTGGTTATGTGGTAACACCATCACATATGTCCTTTAGTTGAGGACCTACAAGATTACCCCCGGGTAGGAACCTACTGTGGTTATGTGTGGTTATGTGGTAACACCATCACATATGTCCTTTAGTTGAGGACCTACAAGATTACCCCCGTGGTAGGAACCTACTGTGGTTATGTGTGGTTATGTGGTAACACCATAACATATGTCCTTTAGTTGAGGACCTACAAGATTACCCCCGTGGTAGGAACCTACTGTGGTTATGTGTGGTTATGTGGTAACACCATCACATATGTCCTTTAGTTGAGGACCTACAAGATTACCCCCGTGGTAGGAACCTACTGTGGTTATGTGTGGTTATGTGGTAACACCATCACATATGTCCTTTAGTTGAGGACCTACAAGATTACCCCCGTGGTAGGAACCTACTGTGGTTATGTGTGGTTATGTGGTAACACCATAACATATGTCCTTTAGTTGAGGACCTACAAGATTACCCCCGTGGTAGGAACCTACTGTGGTTATGTGTGGTTATGTGGTAACACCATCACATATGTCCTTTAGTCGAGGACCTACAAGATTACCCCCGTGGTAGGAACCTACTGTGGTTATGTGTGGTTATGTGGTAACACCATCACATATGTCCTTTAGTTGAGGACCTACAAGATTACCCCCGTGGTAGGAACCTACTGTGGTTATGTGTGGTTATGTGGTAACACCATCACATATGTCCTTTAGTCGAGGACCTACAAGATTACCCCCGTGGTAGGAACCTACTGTGGTTATGTGTGGTTATGTGGTAACACCATCACATATGTGTATGTCTGTGTGTACGGAGGTATAGATGCCTAGATGACTTTGCCACGAACAACGGGGGATGGCATGAAACCCTTGTTTAACGGTGCTAGTGACATTGTCTTTGTAACGACCTAACCGTGTGAACATGGCGGCCGCAAGAAAGCAACATTTATGCTATAAGATCTGAATACCAACACCGTGTCTCGGAGATGGATATCTTTGGCCACAATAAACCTCACAAAATGTCCCCTAGCAGGAACGTGCTGTATGTGAGGTGTTCGGACTGTCGCATGTTTTAAACCTGAGTGCAGGGAGAGATAGGAAATTTGATAAGTCATCTAACACTGACACAGAAGACGAAATAAATTTAACCCGCACTTCGAACCACCACAATTATAATCAACGCCACTGAGGCTGGTTGAACGAGGTGGGAAGTATTGTTTTTTTTTCTACAGATCGGATCGGGTCGGAAGGAATAGGTGGCCAGTCTGTCCCTCCTGTAGCTAACGACAAGTGAACACTCGACCGTCCGCGCTCATGCAGTTGTCAACGGTAAGCTTAACCCGATTGGACAAGAGCGCTCGCTCTTAAATTTGCTGTGTGCTGAAACCGAGGTAGTAGGTTCAACTCCTACACTGGTTAATTGGACTAAAATGTTGATTTCTCGTCCTTGACTTGGGGACGTAAGTTACAAGTACCTCTGAAGTCCGAGTGTGTTCGCCTGAAGGTGAGGGTCACTGGTAATAGAGAAAGCTAATCCACTCTCAAACATCAGTCCAGTACACTAGAAATATTAGCACATGTAAGGGCTACGCTTGAGGTAAAATGTCTTAACCGTTACACCAACTCACCCGCTATAAAAGTTACATTGGATTGAAAAGTACGATAATGGAAGGCGTGGTTGTGGAAGAAGAGGAAGTCGTCTACCAGCACGAAGATGGACATAGAACACTGAAGTTACCTGGGGCATCAACATGCATGAGGTAGAGTAACTGGAACATGACAGAACTTTCTTCGGCCGGGCCGTGATGAGGATGACGTTCTGCAAAATTCCTGTAACGTGATGATGATAAATATTATGAATGGGAGAATATAATATTAAGCAATCATTGACAAGGTGTAAATGAATAACACTGTGTGATAAAGGTGATTTTGTTAAAGGTAGGCATTTCTCATATCCTAGTTCCCGGCATAATGACGTGGTGGTAATGTTTCCTTCCCTGATCCAACTCATATAGGATAAATTTAAAATATCCAGAAAATTACCGATGTTAATTTTACAATTCAGAATCGATCCTGGAGACGTATTTATCATTAAAAATGCTTGTCCCTGCAGGGAAGTGAACCTCTTTTACTGTCTTGATAAGCCAGCGCACTATCGACTTTGCCACCGTGGCTGCCGTGTTAGAATATACAATAGTTAATATACAGGTTGAATTTTTACTGACTGTGCGGTGTTTGAAAATGTTACCGGTCCAAATTTTCTATTCACCCTCTGTACAGTTCATGAAATATAAAAGGTATATACAAAACTTGGACCGGCAATATTTTCAAACTCTGCACAGTCATTAAAAATATACCCTATATGTACACGCATGTGAACAGTGTAACCAGAAAAACCTTTTTCTGGAACCTATGGGGCAGCAGAAGCAGTCATTAAGTACAAAATCGTTTAAGGCGCAATAAGCATATGGTACCAAACCCGCTTGTTAAAGTCACATTGGCGCTGGGTGAGTCATGTGATCAGTATCACACCCACCCAAACAGAAATGGAGTGGGTATAGTGACCATAGTTTTAAATAGTAACCAGGAAATGTCATGCGATGTAGATGGTGGGAGCGACACTGAGCATGTCATCATTTAGTTTAGATTAATCTGTACAAATGTGGCACTAGCATTTTATACCACAACGACCTCAAGGAATATATGGGGTGTGTTTTTAATGACTGTAGGGATTTTGAAAATATTGCAGTTCCATGTTTTGTATTTACTCTCTGTGAGCTCAAGCAATATAAAAGTTAAATACAAAACTTGGAACGGCAATATTTTCAAAAACCCCACAGTCATTAAAAATACACCCTTTACTTCTCATGCTAGGTTACCCCGACCACAACCCATGCTTGTGAACACACTTCTATACCCTCTTCCGTGAAGGGAAAATGATCCTCTACTTTCTGTACTGACACCTTGCCGTCTGGCCAGACCATAGTTTGTTACACTGTGCTACAAATAAGACATAATCTCCTCCACATAACACAAAGCCTGGGCTGAATTGTAGAGACCATGTGTTGTCCATGCAGCATGATTCCTCTTTCGGCCTGCCTTGTTTACTTCAGAGGAAAGGTAAACACCAATACATCTAGAACAGTGGTTCCCAAGCTTTTCAAGTAGAGGGCCATATCTATTATTTTCGGTAGTTAAGCGGGCCACAACGTTATAAAATTATAACAGTCATGCAATATCATTCTTACCTTTCTTTTTTTTGTGTAAAGTCAAAATTTCGTTTAACAATACATTTGAAATCAGTTTCGAAAATCGCTATTAATGTAATTAATTTACAATTGTAACTGTTCTTCATAACCAGTACTTAAGTTCGTATGCCAGTTTATCAATGTCTGGGCACAAGTCTGTCGTGCCCAAAGTCATAAGCGCAGCTAGGTTACTGTAGGTGAGTCTGGAACGTTGCTTGATTTTTATAACGGTCATTGCGGAAAGTGACTGCTCGTATCTGTAAGTCGAACCAAAACGACAAATATATCTCCCGGCGAATGAACGCAAGTGTTCAAATTGTTCGACAGGCAATAGACGCCAGAATGAAATTATATGATCAGCTGAAGGTGAAGCAGGTAGCTCCAGAAATGTACATCTCAGTGCAGAATTGCATTTCAAATCAATTACTTTGTGCTAAAGGTTTTGCGCACTCTGAATGGTCGGCAAGGCTGGGATATGGGAACTTCATAATGTTTCATTGTGAACTGAACAGGCGCAAATTATTGGACGCTGACGGGGCTCTCCGAGTGCATTTTTTAAATTATTACAATATATTATATTAAATAACGAGGTCTCGCGTGCCACTTTCTGACAGCTGGCGGACCACAAGTGGCCCGCGGGCGGTGGTTTGGGAACCTCTGATCTAGAACAAGACAAGATGCAAAAAGTGCCGGATCAACAAAACAATGCTTTAACTGTCCGCCGGTCGGAGCTTCGATCCTAGACATGTTGCAGCCTAAGGCGTAGTGTCTGATATGCCTTTTATCTAAATTAGATACTAGATATATGTAAACACATTGTTTAAACATATCTAATATTTAATTGCCGGTCTCCCTGGCGGAGAAGTTTACAACCTTCTCCGTAATCCCGTATATCCACGTAGGGGAACACAGCTGCGCCAGATTCGTTTGCAGATCGCGTCGCGTTGGTTACTTACGGGGCCATGTGAGCCCGTCTCTCAGAAAGCAATGGCAAACTACTGAGCGTAATCTTACTAAGACATCAACAACAGCAGTAAAATACTGGTGTTGACAGCTAGTCCTGTAAATAGGATATGCGGAAAAAATATTTAATTAAAACAAAAACATTATATGCATGATGATTATATTCCTTTGAATGATCATTCTTCACCTTTGGTAAACATGAAATCACAAAACGAAACGGTCCCACTGATATTTTAGGAGATTAGAACATAGCTGCTACATAGCTTATCTTATCCACATGTCCCCTTATACAGGCCAGTGAAGTAATAAAAGAAAATGCACAAAACGAACGGGTGGCAGTAAACAAACAAATCTGTCATTTCACCAACAACCCATTGGCTGAGCGGGACTCCCAAACATCACGTGATTATATTCATTCAAAACTGGAATTGGCTCGCACTCCTGACTTATGCAGACTCGATTCTGCCCGGACTCACATGCATCGATCACCTACTGCGATTAACTCGGTTTGTCCTTTATAATACGGAGTCGATTCCTATCTGTAGTTCAAATCGGTACCACCCAAGCGTCAGACCCAACTCTGAACTTTCAATCCTGTCTGATGGGCTGAATCCAATCTTAGCGAAGCAGCAAATATTGTGTTAACTTGTTTCGACAGCGGCATTTCCTCTACATGTAACTGACAGCTTCCAAACCATGCAGTTTACTGGTTTGAAAAGCCAATTGGTATTGTATTATATCAGGAAAAAATAAAGGTTGAAAATGGTGAAAACTAAACAAACATTGTGTGCCATTGTCAATTCAGTAGCAAATGAATTAGATGCAGCAGAACAACTTAATGACCTGAAACATGCATTCTGTGTACATGTCAATCGTGTACATTATAGTGTATTCAAAGAGCACAGATATCAACAGAGCCTGGTGTAGGAGATAATAGGTCGCCTGTCGAGACGAATGGCATGAATTCATTTCCATAAAACTCTCGAAAACACAATTATTTATTCCGTTGCATGCGATGTCGGTGACAGTTTTGCATTCTACGAGAGACTCAATAATCCGTATATAAGTGTTTACACAAACACAGCCTTGCAGACAGGGCCACTTGGCATGAGAAATACATTTATAGACATTGATTGGCACTTATAGAAGTAGAAGAATGAAGCAAACATTAATAGTTGATAGTGCGTCGAAGGACAGTTGTTACTTAATAGATTCAGTGCCAAAAAAAAGTAAGTTTGGACCAAAAAAGAATAGAGGGCGGAATATGGAAAGTAGGGGTGTGCCACAGTTATGACGTAAAAGTTGTTAATATAGCAGCAGTTATGTTGTATTGTAATGCATAGACAACATTTTGGTGATATATAAGTCCTTGGCAGATACGAGAAGTCGCATAAGACGATTAATCTTCCCACGGCGCTTTCCCAGTTAAGCAAGGCGCTTGCGTCGTCTGGAGGTGGCGGATTCAAAACCCAGGGACACTGTTACTAGGGAAAGCTAATACACACGCAAAATTCAGCCCAGCACTACTATAAGCAGTTTTGTGGACTACGTTTGAGTTCAAAGAGAGCGAGTGTTACAAAAAAATACGAAAAAAACAACAACCGGTGTATCCACCAAACATTCAATTTGTAAATTGTATGTGTAAAGCTAGTGTTTCCTCTAAACTCTACTTCTGTCCTGTACTTCTACGTAATCAAGTAAAGAAAAGGTTCCATTTACAAGCAGTAAAGCGCATTGGGTATCTAGTGCTAGGCTCATATTTGTATAGACCAGTGATTCTTATCCTTTTTTTGGCCCATATACCCCTTCACCATATGTTCAGAATGTCATCCCTTCCCCACCCCACTTTTTTCGTATTTCCTCCCTATAAATCCCCCCTCCCCCGCTCCTACACAGTATACGTAAAAATGGAAGCTAAATATAATAACACATACTAGAACAAGTCTAGACGTCTACATAAAATGTGATTTGCGGGTCTACTTACATTTTATCACGAATTTCAGAAGGGCGAGGAGTACAGAACCGTAAAGCATAGAAGGAAAAACAATATCAAGTAATCAGTTCTTGTATTAACGCGATTTTGAAATAATCTTAATTCCCCCCCTGGAAACCCTAAAATCTCCGCCT
This sequence comes from Cepaea nemoralis, assembly GCA_014155875.1. Lineage (NCBI taxonomy): Eukaryota > Metazoa > Mollusca > Gastropoda > Stylommatophora > Helicidae > Cepaea > Cepaea nemoralis. The sequence continues at coordinate 77,709 of JACEFZ010003249.1, forward strand.
GGGGGATGGGGGCATTCCCCACCGGTTGAGAACCACTGATATAGACCAGTCGGTACCCGGTGGCTGATGCGGTCAGTACCACCCGACTACCTTTACTTCCCAAGACATTTCCTGGTGACCAAGTTAGGCGGTGTCCACCCGGAAGCCACGTCTATTAAAAATAAAAGCCTTTTCGATGGAGACTCGAACAAATGACCACCGCGCCGGCAATCAACTATTATCTTTAGTTTAGTTTAGTTTAATCGGCGGATCACTATCACAGCAAACGGCTGTAACCCATAAGTGCTCCGTTCTACTCCTAACTCACGCCTGAGTCCGGGGAATCTCAGCTCAGTGCACGAACTCCGTAGCACCGGCGAAGATCCTGAAATACTTTGGGTAGATTTTTAACCCGAAATTTTGCTCGGGCAGCACCGTTAGGCTACTCTTTTTCGATTTCCAACTGCCAAGGGATTTTTTACGTGCGCAACAATACACACGGGCGTCCGATCTCACTACCCAGAGGCCACTAGAGACTACTAGAAATCCACGTGAAAAAATCCCGGCCCTCACCGGGGCTTGAACCCGGGACCTCCAGCACTCGAGGCGGACACCATACCTCGAGACCACTCATCCCCCAAAACTATTATCTTGTCTTGTGGGCCTGCACTGTGTAACACAGGCGGGTGGGCTGGCGAGGTTAATAGGGAGCTGCACTGATAATTTCATGGGCACGGTAGGCGGAAGAAGGCGCTACGTCTGGACTCGTCGCTTGTCAAAGTGAGGGACAGATTGGCCATCCACTATTCCTTGCAGTGACTATTGTACATTTAATGCATATTTTAGCACATCTTGTGATGATGTCATGTATTTCATTTTTTGAAATTTGTTCTACATACAAATTGTAGTGAGACTTTACAAACACCCGGTATCATGTAAATGTATCAATTTCTTCGTTGTTTGAGTGCTGACGAAGGTTTTGACCACAACGTCCAATTTGATACTCGCGATCATAGTCTATAAAGGTTACTGTTTACTTCTGGTTTTGTGGTGGTTCACCCAACATCACGAGGAAACACCAATAATCCAGGCAGCAACCAGAATGCTCAAAGCAATCAACTTAACAGCAAACGGCATTCATGCGACACGTCCATATCTGACAGCTTCACAAATACGGGCATTTATGACGCTGATAAATGATGCAGATCAATATGTATTCAGTCTTGTCACTATTCAACCAGCTCTGGTGATATGCAAGTAACAATTCACAAACGCCTGATGCATAGATTAGTATTTGACACTCTGCCCTTCAGTACTTTAGCATTATGTATTTCGGAAAGAGACCAAACCATATGGGATAAAACCCGGGTCAATGAAGTCTTTCTGGTGACTGCCGATTACATCGACGATGAACTTATTTTTCGTGGGGGACTTTTGTGTTGGCATTCTGGCGGCGGCATTATGCACAGTGTACCTGTGGGGGATGTTGGCTTGCCGACAATCCTGTCTTTGTCATTTTTCACATGGGGCAGTGAGGAGCATTTTGCGTGATATTCACTGGCACAAGAACGGAGCATAATGGGGACGACCCGTTGCCGTGAAGTTGGAACTGCGACTAACTAATTAACTAACTATTTTCAGTCATATCCTAAGGATTTTTTGGCCACATTACGAGAAGAAATAAGTTGGAAAACTTGGTGACACTGGCAAGATCGAAGGGAAGAGAACAAGGGGAAAGGCAGAGAAGTAAATACATGAATGGCTTGGCTACGTGATATGATGGAGACAAGAACACTGAGCTGATCCACGACTCTGGTGATCGCGTGAGATGGCGAAACATGATTGCCCACACGTATTGGCATGACACATGATGATGATGATTCTAAGAATATCGTATGTTTCCGTGCGTCCTACTCTGGAGTATCATACATGTCCTCGGAGCTCAGCATTCACGAATGGATAAAAGCGTTCGTTCTTACACATCCTGTGTGCTGATGTCGAGATAGCGCGTTCAACCCCTACACCGGTCAGCTGGACTGAAATGTTGACTTATGGTCCTTGACTTGGGGACGTAAATTACAAGTACCCCAGAAGTTTGAGTGGGTTCGCCTAACGGCGAGAAACAATGTAATAAGGAAAGCTAACCCACACTCACAGATCAGTCCAGTGAACTAGAAGTAGCATGAATTCAAGCGATGGAATGAAAAAAAAAACAAACTTTACCTCAAATCTAGAGAATGTTTTTTTTTTTTTTTTTAAATGGTGCATATCCCTTACAGGGCGTTGCAGTCAACACCAGCATCTTTCAGCTGCTGTTGATGTACTAGGCAAGATTACGTTCAGTAGTTTGCTTATTGCTTTCTGGGCGACCGGCGCACATATCCCCGTAAGTAATCAACGCGGTGCGATCCGCTACCGAATCTCGCGCAGCTGCGTTACTTACGAGAATATGCGGGATTACGGATAAAGACGTTAAATCCTACGCCAGGGAGACCGTCATAGAGAATATAAACCACCATATATTGAGAACAATCCCCGAGCATTCTGGCGTATAGCTGATTGCTAACTAAATCAGCCACATTTAGGGGACTTTCTTTGGCCACCCCATGAGGGTGTAATATGTATGTGTCTATTATATGCCTAATATTTATGTCTACTATGTGTGTAATATTTATCTGTCTATTATGTGTGTAATATTTATCTGTCTCTTATATGTCTAATATTTATCTGTCTATTATGCGTGTAATATGTATCTGTCTATTATGTGTGTAATATTTATCTGTCTATTATGTGTGTAATATTTATCTGTCTCTTATATGTCTAATATTTATCTGTCTATTATGTGTGTAATATTTATCTGTCTCTTATATGTCTAATATTTATCTGTCTATTATGCGTGTAATATTTATCTGTCTATTATGCGTGTAATATGTATCTGTCTATTATGTGTAATATTTATCTGTCTATTATGTGTGTAATATTTATCTGTCTCTTATATGTCTAATATTTATCTGTCTATTATGTGTAATATTTATCTGTCTATTATGTGTGTAATATTTATCTGTCTCTTATATGTCTAATATTTATCTGTCTATTATGCGTGTAATATGTATCTGTCTATTATGTGTAATATTTATCTGTCTATTATGTGTGTAATATTTATCTGTCTCTTATATGTCTAATATTAATCTGTCTATTATGAGTGTAATATGTATCTGTCTATAATGTGTGTAATATTTATATGTCTGCTATGTGTGTAATGAAGGTCTTCCTGGCGTAGGGGTTAAGGATGTTGTTCGTAATCCCATATACTCTCGTACGAAACAAACCTGCCCGACAATCGGCAGCGGATCGCGTCGCGTTGGTTACTTACGAAGGTATGTGAGCCGGTCGTTCAGAAAGCAATGGCAAACTTTATTTTTTCGCATATCTTTTACAGGAAATTCTGTCAACACCAGCATTTTACCGCTGTTGTTGATTTCTTGGCAAGATTACGCTCAGTAGTTTGCATTGCTTTCTGAGCGGCCGGCTCACTTATCCTGTAATTAAACAACGCGGCGAGAACCGCTACCAATTCTCGCGAGCTGCGTTACCCTACGTGGATAAACGGGGTTATGGAGAAAGTCGTTTAACACCTACCTAAGCCAGGGAGACCGGTAATGGGAAACTACTGAACGTAAAAACTTGCCAAGACATCAACAGCAGCTAAAACATGCTGCTGTTGAATGCGGTGTCCTTAAAGGATATGCGCGAAAAAAAAGTGTTACAAAAATTGTCTGTTATGTGTCTAGTATTTATCTGTCTCCATCCATCCATCATGTGCCATGCCAATAAGCGTGGGCGGTCATGTTTTGCCATCTCACTCGATCACCAGAGTCGTGGATTAGCTCCGTGTCTCTGTTTCGACCATGCCACGTAGCCAAACCATCCAGGTATTTACTCCTCGGTCTTCCCCTTGGTCTCTTCCCTTCGATCATGCCAGTTGTTACCAAGTTCTCCAATTCATTTCTTCTCATAACATGCCCAAAAATTTTTGACTGTCTACGTCTAATGTCCCTAATCAGTTTACGATCTTCATTTGTTTCTTGAAGGACTTGTTCATTGGTTTTTCTGTCTGTCCATGGTATTCTTTGCATTTTCCTCAGAGAAAATTTTACAGCCATCAGATGTTTTTCAACGTGACTGCTCATTGTCCACACTTCACATCCATATAAAAGTACAGGTTCTATGTAGCACTTCATCACTCTTTTTCTCGTTTCAATTGATATCTTTTTATTTGTCAGCATGTTTTTCATCTTGTAAAAGGCTACCCTCGCCATGGCAATTCTCGTTCTAATCTCTTCAAGGCATCTCCCATCAGATGTTATGACTGTTCCGAGATAACTATACCGATTCACTTGCTTAAGAATATGCCCATTTACTCGTATATACCATTGCGGTATTTCCTTCTTCCCAGTGACGACCATAATCTGTGTCTTCTTACTATTCAATTCTAACCCAAGCTGCTCACTGTGTGCAACAACCTCATCTACTAAATATCGCAGGTCCTGTTCATTGTCTGCAATCAAGACTGTATCATCTGCATATCTAATGTTATTGATGTATCGTCCCCCAATATTGATTCCTTCCATATCTTCTGTATTTCTGAAAATATTTTCATTGTACAGGGGGAAAAAAAGATCTGGAGACATTACACACTAACTAATGTTGTGTGTGTAATATTTTTCTGCCTGTTATGTGTAATATTTATTTGTCAGCTATGTGTGTAATATTTATGCGTTCGCTGTAAGTGTAATATTTATTTGTCTTTTACGTGTGTAATACTTATGTGTCTGCATTTTGTGTAATATTTATGTGTCTGTTACGTGTGTAATATTTATATGTCTGTTACGTGTGTAATATTTATGTCTGTTTTATGTGGAATGTGTATGTGTCTGTTATGTGTGTACAAGAACATTCTAGTATGTTCGGCCACATTGAACGTAACTCAGTATTAGCTTCGATGTTTGGGATATTAGTATCATCTTCTCAGACAAACAGAAAAAGAAGGGGCTGACAGTCATGCAAGCAGAATGACAGAGAAACAGACATCGAAGGGGCTGACAGACATGTCAGCAGACAGACAGACAAATAGAGAAGGGGCTGACAGACAGTCAGCAGACACAAAAACAACTGATAGACAGACAAACAGACAGAGAGGGAGCTGACAGACATGCAAGCAGACAGAAAAATTGATAGACAGACAGACAGACAGAGAGGGAGCTTACAAATATGCAAACAGAATGACGTACAAATAGAATGACAGACTGATAGACAAACAGAGAGGGATCTGACAGACATGTAGACTGACAGAGAGACAGATAGAGAAGGAGCTGACAGACATACATGCAAACAGACAGACAGAGAAAATAAAAGGGAAATAAAAGAACGAAAGATAAAAAGATATACGTTTAGAAACACAGACAAACAGACAAAAAGACAAACAAACAAACAGACAAACATATAGAATTAAGACTCCTGGAAGGCTAACCCGGTCAACAAATGCCCGCAGAAGTCGGATGTGTCGGCCTAATGGCGCAAGAACGCAGCTCTGCTGTAAACAGGCACAACGCAATCACATCTGAAAAAAAAAAAAAAACTTCGGATGAACGCTGAAGAAGCAGAAGAATTAAGAAATAAAGAAAAAAAGACAACTTAAAAGTTAAAAGCACTGCAAAGATCCCGACAGAAAAAGAGAGAGAGAACGACAGACAGAAATTGATAGAAAGAAAGAAAGAAAGAAAGAAAATGTAAAACAAAAGAAAATCATTCAGGAGGTGAGTATGTACAAAGTATGAACAGGAAATGAATTCATGAGAATCTGAAAGCTTCACCACGGCATGGGCAGTGTCAGCAAAGACCCCCCGACACGGTAAAGAACTAAGCAGCGTCAATGGGATAATTGTTGCTCAGTTGAAGACAGGAAGCAGGGAACAGCTGATCCCAGGTTCTGGGGTTTCCGGATTCTCAAATTCAGGAAACGCACTGACCTACAAACGCACAGTCGCGGGTACGTTAGTTAGGGCATGTCTGGGATGGTCTTATCGTGAACATTAAAAATATTTTAACTATGGTTAATTTTGGAGTCTGAGCGTGGTAGAATGCGATATAAACACATCAGCTAGATGAAGGTAGCAGTAGGGAAAGCTTACATCAGGTGGGTCACACGGTCATGAGTTAATCGATATTTAAAGACGGTTCTGAGCATAGTTTAGTTTTTTGTTAGTTTAGTTTAGTGTAGTCGATGGATCAACATCACGACACACGGTTGTAACCCATACGTGCTCCGTTCTACTCCTAACTCAAGCTGAGTCCGGAGAATCTCAGCTCAGTGCACTAACTTCGTAGCACCGGCGAGGATCCTGATATACTTTGGGTAGATTTTTAATCTCGAAATGTTGCTCGGGCAGCGCCGTTAGGCTACTCTTTTTCGATTTCCAACTGCCAAGGGATCTTTTACGTGCGCAACAATACACACGGGCGTTCGATCTCACTACAAAGAGACCAGGGGAAATTTTGTTACTAGAAGTCCACGTGAAAAAAAAAAAACCCGGCCCTCACCGGAGTTTGAACCCGGGACCTCCAGCACTCGAGGCAGACACCATACCCCGAGACCACTCAGCCTCTTTAGGTTCTGTGCATGGATCGTACAAATCTGTGCTAGAGAGATCCTCCCAAAATACCTACCAGTTATTTCTCCGAAGACAAGGTAGTGTTTGTCTCCATCTCGGATTTTTATTACTGCCAGTTGAATTCATCTATCATGGTTTCTTATATCGGTGTGCTCGCTGTGATTCTGTGGATGTGATTAAATAGTTTCTAGATTAATATAAGTGTTAATTATCGCAAAAAATGTGTGTTATTTTTAACATTCATTTCAAGTGATAGTTGAACACTAAGAAATGCAGACTAATCAAGTGCATGAAGTGACTCAGAACCAACCAACCACTACACGGGACTTCACATTACCAGCGATTGCTGCATCCGTCAAGCTGAGTTATTCGTAACATTACGCAATAATGTCAGGGGGGAGGAGAGGGCTATTTATTGAACATGAATGGTGAAAGGACTCGTTCCGGTTTTCGATCCGCTGTCAATAAAACTTACACACTAAACAAAGAGAAGGCGGCCAAGAACAAGCTATTCAGGTGTATGAATCCCGTTGGCCTAGTCGTCGAACATACCAACTCAGGCCAGTGTGTTATGGTTTCTTTCAACAACACACTCGATTATAAGGCATTCCGAACTTGTCTACTGAACTATTACAAGCTTGAACTAATTGAACTCAGACAAGATAAGCGTGGGGCCCATGTTGAAGACCTGATTACGACGCCAGTGATTACGATCTATTTATACCACTCGAAAAAAATAAACTAATGGCACAAGGAAATGTTGAAAACATTGTATTAATTCTTGGCTAAGACTAGATTTTGTCGATCTTGAAAACTCGATGCAGACATTCACCGAATCTGCACAGCCCGCAACTACAGCGGTAGACAGCACTCCAGCTAGCAACATCCTTCACTTAATTCATGCGACGAGTGTAAGGACAACATCAAAACGAGGCCTGCCAACCCACCAGTGCTCTTGGCCATTGAATACCAAATGGAGCGCATCCAAAACAACATAGAACCCAACGTGGAGGTTATTGAAGAATTACCTGCCTCAGATAACAATAGCGTTTTAACAATCAATGGACACTCGTGCGACTGTCAACAGTGCACTGAAGAATTATAACAATCACTAAAGGCACTCATTGTCACTATTTCAACTAATATCGAAGCAAACAGCAAGACCAGTAGTGATTACAATGTTCTAAAGGCAGAAGTTGTGCTCCGGCGAGAGAAAATTTGCTGCTGAGAAAAACAATTCAAATGTTACAGAATATGTCCTCCACCGACCCAACCGAAGAAGCATGTAATTCCCAAGCAACTGTTTCATCCTTGGGGAATCTTGGGGAAGCTCATTCCCACCCAAAACAGATAACTACTATGATAACACCTCAACACGCAGAGGAAGATAAACAACAACAAACACATCAACGTGTAGGGGAAGATAAACAACTATAAGCAATCTATCCCATTGACGTCAAAATAAGCAATAGGTTCGAGGTGCTTAAAGAAAAATCACAAGAATACGTACAGTACTATAACACACTGCCAACATACAACACATGCCTACAAGAAGCACCGGTTGAACCACATGGAGACACACAGACTGCTAACAGCTATCAATGGAAGAAACAACAGGTTTGGCGTGCTGACAACCAATATATCAGACAACACGACCCGACTGTACATACATTATTATAGGCGATTCTGTAATGAAAAGCCTATACAACGACCGGATGGACACTTCAGACAAAGACATTGTTTCCATAATCAAACTGCCTGGGCTGGCGTTGACCGGCTACCAGACAAGATTAACAGGCTGGCTGTAAATTATAACGTTAGAAAGGCAAGCGTACACATTGGTATAAACGACAGGATTAACAACCAACAAATCACATTATCTCAGCTTCTGGCACTCTTGAACTTTTCCTAACTCCTCTATTTTCTTCTCCTCCATCATATCGCCAAGTTATTGATTCCAGCGTCGTTGTCAGATCTCTATAGACTACCCCCATAGGACGAAGCCCTACTAGAGGACAAGGGACACATGGGTTAAGACTGTATAGGGACAGACCGGACGATCTGAGTTAATTAGAAGACCGTTAGCAACAACGGTCGGATTAAACCCGAGAACTGACCCAGAGGTGAAGGACAAAACTGTGACGCAGTACTGGTCACAGCAAACCACAACCAAGGTGAGGTTGCACGTGGTGCTTCACCACGGGATAGACGACCGAGGCCAAAGGCTTACTCAGACGGGACAAAGCTGTAGACAGAGACGGTTGTGTTTGGACAATGCTTGAACGAGTGAAGAATTGACAAAAGTGAATGATAGCTTGAGCTGGGAGTATCTGCCACAAGTTGTATGTGTGTGCGCTGACTGCGAACGCGAGTATATAGTTGAAGAATATACGATATACATGAATTGTGATTCCATGTTATTATTACGAATATGCTATACATGTATATATTGTATGATTGAAATGATTTCGTCATGTATATGCTAAGTTGAATAGACGATCAGTATATTTGTACACACTCACGTCGTTGATTCACTGAGACGTGATGTGCCAGACCATCTGTATATAAACGAGGTGCTGACAGTCGGCTAACTGACATAAATAATAACATATTGCAGAAGTTCTGTTCTCACAACAACATACAGTTCATCAACAACACACCGTTCTTCACTTTACAGGCTGGTGCACCAAAAAAGAGTCTTTATAAAGATCAATTACATTTGTCTACATTGGGCAACCACAAAATCAAATACCCAGAATGGACACAGCATACATCATAAACAGGATTGCATAGGACACTATTAGCTACTCCACCTGAAACTCAAGCCAGACGACATACTACAGTCACATTAAATACCAATAGGCCAAAAGTGCGCAGACCACTCATAACCACTGCACCTGAAATTTAAGCCAGATGGAACACTACATCACACCACGTCAGTACAATACGCCCTCTTTAACAGAGGAAGGTGATAATTATGAAGATATGTTCCCTCTTCTCCAGCAAGGAACAATCTATCAGTAACAACAACATGCCACTACATCCGTGAGAAATCAACAGTATCAATTTCATTGTAACCCAGAGTGGTTATACCTCACACGTTTTAGCCCAGATTCACTTCGTCAGGCACTTATGATGTCGCTAGTACCAACGACCAATACAACCTGATAATTACTAGCAATTCAGCACAAATAAACACGGGATCACTGGTACAAGAAAGAGCCTCTCATAGAACGTTTATGTTCCTATTTGGTTATTGTTTTATATAATAACTTAATAGGTTTTACGCAACTATAAACATTGACTCGTATTGACGTTACATTAATTGATACTTAGTTGTATATCTTTTAAAATACTTTTTATTGTGTTTATACTGTGAGTTAGGGGGTCTTAACTGCTCATCCTTACTGATCTGTATACGTATTTTTGTATATTGACAGAGATATTACTGCTGCTCTGTACTTTAGAGTGTGTTGTGTAATAAGGGACGTAAGTAGTATTCATTTTGTGTTTTAAAATAAATTATGATTACAGCATTGTTGAAATGACCAAGTACTACAGGAGACAAATGAACATCGTAGACTGATTAGAGAAATTAGACGTAGACAGTCAAAATTTTTTGGACATGTTATGAGAAGAAATGGGTTGGAGAACTTAGTGACAACTGGCAAGATCGAGGGGAACAGACCAAGAGGAAGACCGAGAGGAAAATACCTGGATGGCTTGGCCACATGGCATGGACGAGACAGGAACACTGAGCTGATCCACGACACTGGTGATCGAGTGAAATGGCGAGTCATGACCGCCCACGCTTTCCGGCATGGTACATGATTGATTGATTGATTGATTGTTGAAATGTCTAATAAGTACGATCACTGGCTCAGTAATGATGGGCCCAGAATCGGGCATTTAAATATCTGCCATCTATTAGGGAAGCTACCCGAACTATCACTTATACTTAATCAAAATTTTCACATGTTCGGCGTGAGCGAAAGTTGATTAAATGGTAACATCTCAGACGAGGACATCGCTATAATTGGTTGTAAAACCATTAGAAGAGATCCTTATCAGAAACAAGAGACGGGTATTGCAGTTTATATTTCTAATTCGCTTAACGTCCACCGCAGGCTAGATTTTGAAACTTGTGAGATTGAGTGTGTATGGCTTGAGGTTAAACTTCAAAATCACATACCCCTAGTAGTTGGCTATCTGTATCGAAACCCCAGTGCAGGAAACATCGGTATGAAAAATTCACCACTATGATGGACGTAGTTTTTAGTAATGCGAGAGAAATAATACTGCTAGGTGACTTCAACATAGACACTAACAAATCAAACAAAACATGGGAAAAAATAATAGAGTTATATAACTTTCAAAAGTTAGTTAAATAAGTCACTAGAATAACAAAATCATCTGCAACACTTATAGATCACATTTATACTACACTAGCTGACCCGGTCCGGCTTCTCCCAGTCTCTGGCGTGGATCTATCTATCTATCTATCTATCTATCTATCTATCTATCTATCTATCTATCTATCTATCTATCTATCTATCTATCTATCTATCTATCTATCTATCTATCTATCTATCTATCTATCTATCTATCTATCTATCTATCTATCTATCTATCTATCTATCTATCTATCTATCTATCTATCTATCTATCTATCTATCTATCTATCTATCTATCTATCTTCTTTTTATTATTTTCTTGTTGGGTTTGTAAAAAAATGTGAAAAGGTGATGTGTGTGAAAAATGTTGGAGGATTTTTGTTTCCCGTTGAAAGCCAATAAAAGGTGGGCGGTGGGTTGACTGCAAGTACTGCAAACGATATGCAACTAACTTCTCTCACAAAAAATTACTTTTTTTTTTAAACGAACGAAAATCGCAGGCCCGTCCTACATTCTGCCCTTCTTCTCTATTTCCTCTCATACTTCTTTCTTTCAACATCTCTTATGAAGCAATTCGTTGACAACAAAATGACCCAAGTGGGTGTAACGCGCATACATATGAGAATGTTAAAAAAAAATTAATGTGCTGTTGAAGAAAAATAAAAAGATGATTAGAAAATTTTCACTTTTAAATAGATGCATTATTTTTATGAAACTATGAAATGCCTTAACGGTTATATCATTATTTTTTAAAACTCATATGCCTGTAAATAACTGTAGACAAAGATTTTATAAATCTTTGAACCAATGCAACAATTATATATAAAATAATAGCGATGTTTTAAAAGTTATGCCCTTGAAATAACTTTTCTTATGTTAAGTCCCCTTGCTATATAGAAATAATAATGTAAATTTAAATTATTAAATTTTAGTAGGTAAATAGCTTTTAGTAAGTACAAAACTATGACAGTCAGTTGCATGGGAATGAAAAGAAGACGTGTAGAAAATTTCATCTCAATCGGATGGACCGTTCGCGAACGCATAAAGAACGGACCCACATACATACATACATACACTGTGTTTTATAGATATAGATAAGATATGATGCGCCGTGACCAGGTTCCTTCCTCGTTGAATTTTCCCCCAAACAATTCCTTAAAATTCTGAAAATTGTCTCGTACCCTTGGTTATGAGACATGAGTCGAAATAATGGCCGCACTAGTTAAAGACAATTATAGGGCAACAACATGTGCGGTTTGGTGGCCAGTTCCATTTCTAAGATTAAACCATGTCAATAAGTTAATTGTTCCCCAGTTGAAGGCAAGATGCCAGGAACAACTAATCCCAGGTTCTGTGGTTTCCGGGCTCTCAAACACACTAAACGCTCTGACCCACAAACCCACAATCTCAGATATATTAGTTAGGGCATCTCTGGGATGGTCATTATGTGAACATCAAACGTGTATTAGTGATAATGAACTTCAGAATCTAAGTGTGGAAGAATGTAACACAGTTACACATCAGCGAGATGAACATCAGAATCTAAGCGACGTAGAATGTAACATAAACACATCAGCGAGATGAACACCAGAATCTAAGTGTGATAGAATGTAACACAAACACATCAGCGAGTTGATCACCATAATCTAAGTGTGATAGAATGTAAGACATTTACACATCAGCGAGATGATCACCAGAATCTAAGTGTGATAGAATGTAACACAAACACATCAGCGAGATGATCACCAGAATCTAAGTGTGATAGAATGTAAGACATTTACACATCAGCGAGATGATCACCAGAATCTAAGTGTGATAGAATGTAACACAAACACATCAGCGAGATGATTACTAGAATCTAAGTGTGATAGAATGTAACACAAACACATCAGCGAGATGATCTTCATAATCCAAACATGATAGAATGTAACATAAACACATCAGCGAGATGACACCAGAGTCTAGGCGTGGTAGAATGTAATTGCGGTCGCCATTTGGAGGTGACAGGTTCGAATCCCGGTCGGTAACTATATCTTTCAAATTTTATGTTGTCTAGTGCGTCTTCTAGTCTCTACTTCTTTCTTCTCCTTCTGTGAGAGCCAAACAATACTATGTATGTTTATTTATGTTACTGGTTCACTGGCCTCAACTGGTTCCCAAACCGATTTCCTGTGTAATACGTGTACAGCATTAGAACCGACCAATCATCTCTCTTCATTAAATGTTTGTTAATATACTGGACACAGCATTTACGGTCCGATGTGTTTGTGTGTTTGTTATTTGACCTATGCTGGTTTAATATAAAATTATGAGACCTATGGTGCTATCTCAATGGTTTGATACGAATTCTGTCCGTATTCCATAGTTGTAGGTTCATGTGTATGATAGACATGACTAATGAAGACACTTTTTTGGAGTGTCTTGTTGGTTATGCGTCGAAGTACATGTGTTCCTGCATCGAGGCGCTGTCGACATTTGGAGGTGACAGGTTCGAATCCCGGTCGGTAACTATAGCTTTCAAACTTTATGTTGTCTAGTGCGTCCTCTAGTCTCTATTTCTTTCTTCTCCTTCTGTGAGAGCCAAACAATACTATGTATGTTTATTTATGTAACTGTCTAAGAGGCCTCAACTGGTTCCCAAATTGATTTCCTGTAGAATGTAACATAAACACATCAGCGAGATGAGCTTCAGAATCTAAACGTGGTCGAATGTAACACAAACACAACAGCGAGATGAATATCAGAATTTAAGCGTGGTATTATGTAACATAGTTACACATCAGCGAGATGAACATCATAATCTAAGCGAGGTAGAATGTAACACAGTTACACATCAGCGAGATGAACATCAAAATCTAAACGAGGTAGAATGTAACACGGCTACACATCAGCGAGATGAACATCATAATCTAAGCCTGATAGAATGTAACACAGTTACACATCAGCGATATGAATATCAGAATCCAAGCCTGATAGAATGTAACACAAACACATCAGCGAGATGAACATCAAAATCTAAGCGTGGTACAATGTAACACATCAGCGAGATGAAGGTATCACTAGAGCAAGCATACAAACAGGTGAATCACACGGACATGAATTAATAGATACTTGAAAATAGTTCTTTCCTTGGTGTGTATAAATCTGTGGTTGTCTGATACTGGTAACATGTCAACCAGCGATTATCCAGTCATCATCATCGTCATCATCATCATCAAGTGCCCTGCAAGCTGGCATAGGCGTTCATGACTCTCTACAGATCTCGGTCTTTGTTCTGATTCAACTCTGCTTATGATATTTCTCCATGCCACCGTATCAATCCATCCAGATCATTTCTCTTGGTCTGTCTCCGCCTCTCTTCACCTCGATCTTTCCAATTGTCACGATTTTCTCCAATGCCTTTCTTCTCATCACACGACCAAAGAAAGCTGTTTGTCTCTGTCTTATTGTTGTATATAATGTTCTAGTTTCATTAGCCTCTTTCAGGCAATCCTTGTTAGTTACTCTGGCAGTTCAGGGAATTCGCAACATTCGCCTCAAGACCCACATAACTGTTGCTTCCAAGTTCTTCCTAATTTGTTCATTTAGATTCCAAAATATCACATAATTATCCCAATTTGGAAAAACAAAAGCAGCAAAAGAGATTGCACACAATACAGAGGCATTTCACTGTTGAGTCATACTGGGAAAATATTTTGCAAAATTCTTGAGAAAAGATTACGAATTACTATAGAACCCCTGCTAAGGGAAACACAACTTGGAGTTAGGAAAAACAAAGGATGCACAGATGCCATTTTTGCTCTTAGACAACTTACAGAAAAATCAATCGAATTCAATGAAACACTCTACTTAGTCTTTGTCGACCAAGAAAAGGCATTTGATAGAGTAGATAGAAACAAGCTGTGGGAAATCCTTAAACAATATGGTGTAAGTACACATCTAACAAACCTGTGTAGAAGCTTATATAACAACAGTGAATGCATAGTGAGAGCAACTGGAGGACACTCAGAACCCTTCACCATAAGATCTGGAGTACGACAAGGTTGTGTCCTGTCCCCTCTCTTGTTCATAACATATATGGACAGCATATGTAAAGAAACCAGCCAAACAGAAACCGCAAGAATACCGCATGACGAGAACACAGAAGAAGAACCATCTGCAAATCTAACCATTAGAGAACTCCTGTTTGCGGACGACCAAGCACTAAAAGCAAAATCAGAAGCTGAATTACAAGACCACATGAATAGTCTAAACGAAATGTGTAGGGAACATAACATGAAAATTAGCACAAGCAAAACAGAGGTAATGACTGTAACTAAAGAAGAAAAAAAACAACAACAATTCACCTAGGCGAACATCCCTTGAAACAAGTAAAGAGTTTCAAGTCCCTAGGAAGTAAAATATCATCAAATGGCAGATTGATTGATTGATTTAGGAACCGACATCACAGCATTCGGGGCATTTCCATAAGCGCTCCGTCCCCATACTCAGAAGCCAGCGAAGAGTTCCAACCCCAATAGTACCAGTAGCAATCTGAATATATGTGCGTCTCGCCTTTCCTCTAAGCGTCGAGCATCGGCCAGATCCCCTCGTCACTCCACGCTGTCGCATTCTTGCCAGACCATGGTGATCCATTTGCTCCACCGAGGTGTACACATGCTCCCATACGGCCGCAACCACGTCTGCCTTATCAAGCATCAATACTCCACCAAGTTTTGCAGAGCCAGCCAATCTGTCTGCCTTTTCATTCCCCAGCACACCGGCATGCCCCGGAGAAAAGATCCAGATCTCCGTTTCGAAACGGAGCAAGCCACTCTGCACGAAGCTTGCCTGTCCTCACCCTACTTAGCATGCTTTCTGAGTCAGTTACAATCACGATGTATGTGTGTATCGTGTTCTCCATCCAGCGAAAAGCTGCACTGACTGCCTCCACCTCCATTCTTAAGCTAGATGTTGTGGTATCATATGCCAGGCTCTCCTGCACCAGACGTCGACCATTAGCCTTTGCCAAGAACCCCCAGACACTTCTACTACCTCTAAACACCGAACCATCTGTGTAGATAATCACATCACCTGAGCGAGCATTATCCCGAATTAGTTGCTGGATTTCCACTTCCGTGGCCCCTGCTGGCCACTCCCTACACTCCTGGCTCAATGCGATTATAGCTCTGCACAAGTCTAACTGCTCCGCTGGCACTCTGACCCACTCCTCTCCTCGCCTAATGTTCTCCATGATGCACACCTGTATCGTATCCTCCGCCTGAGCCATCCATGATTTCCCTCTTATCAGTCGCTGGCCCTTAACTGCGTCCAGCGCCTCATGCAATGGGTGATCTGTGTCAGCAGCTACTCTGAGGTATGCCTTCGCCTGCATCACCTTGAGCCTACCAGCAACAGTCGGCAAACCAAGGTTGTAACGCATACACACCACTGGGGTGTCTCTGGTGCATCCCAGAATGACCCGCATAGCCTCGTTCTGTATGCGCTCCAATCTCACCAGCTGACTCTTTAAGACAGTGAACAGTCCTAGTCCATAATCAATCACTGAGAGGATCAAGTGCTGGTATGGTGTGAAAAGCATTCTCTGCTCTATGTCCATTGCAGCCATAGTTTTAAGTGCGTTGAGTCCCTTTTGAGATCTTGTCACAACCGTCTCCACATGGTCCTTGAAGGACAGGCTCCTGTCAAATGTGATTCCCAGATACTTCAGTTTGTTCTCTCTGTTGACGCTTCCACCATCTATCGTGAGGCTTGGGACATCAGCTCTCACAATCCTGTTGTCAAGAGAGCACCACAAAACAGCTACCTTTTCCAGGTGGATAATGCAAATGGCAGATCAGAAGACGAGATCGAAAATAGATGCAATAAGGCAAACCAACTCATTGGACAAATGGCACCAGTACTAAAGAACAAACATGTATCAGTGACTACTAAGAAAACACTTTACAATATAATCTTCCTACCAACTCTATACTACCAATGCCAAACTTGGACAATGACAGGAAAAAAGAAAAGACAAATTACAACAGAAATGAGATTCCTGAGAAGAATACTCAACGTATCAAGAAGAGATAAGATCAGAAATTAAGAAATCAGGACTAAAGTGGGGGTTATAGCAGCACTAGATTTTATTTGAAAGCAGCTAGTTAAATGGTTTGGCCATGCAAGTAAGTTACCAGTCAACAGCATACCACAACAAGTATAGGACGCATACAATAGAGTATCCTTCGATCACTTGATGCAAACCCTCCTCAAATCAAATCAAATCAACTTTATTTTCAAAGGGTAACAAATTGGGCACGCAGGCCCGTCTTACATTCGGCCCTTCCAATCACTCGTCTTTCGTTCATCAAGAGCATTATACATTTACATAGGAAGAAAGATAAACATTGTGAAATGAATGTTGTAAACATAATCAAGACAAATTACCATGTTATGAGGCCCATCTCCCATCTACCCATACATCACCCCACCCACACACACACACACACCCAGGGACACATACATACCCCACCAACCAACCCATCCTCCTCCCGCACATCCCCCACCCACACACACTGCCCTCACCTGTTCCCCCAACCAAAACACATTCGCCACCCACAAACATCCCCCACCAACCCACACATCCCACGCCCACCCACATACACATCCTAACCCACACATCCTCTCCCCCACCCACACCTCCAACCACCCATCCCCCAGCCACATCTCCATCGACCACATATTCCCCTCCCACTCACATACATCCCCCACCAACCCACACATCGCACATCCACTCACACATCCCCAAACCATACACACACATTCCCACCAACTGACATCTCCCTACCCCGACACACACACACACACACACACACACACACACACACATCGCCCTAAACACCTATACATCCCCAATCCACTCACACACACTCCACCACCCACACGTACATCCTCCACCCACCCACACATGCCCTAACCCAATCCCCCACCACACACAGCCCCCACCCGCACATCACATACATCCTATACCACGCAATATTCCCAACACACACACCGCACACATATCCCTCACCAACACATCCCACACCCACATACCACATTTCCTCAGACTGAAAGTGCACCCTCACCTTGTACGATGGATAGCTGCAGTTCTGCTCCAAAGGAAGGTGGTGCTAAGATGCGGGAGTTGGTCTTCTGAGCCGATAACGATATGTCCAGGATTGCCGCAGGGTTCACCACTGTCACCAGTACTATTCAACGTGTATACGGTGCCGATCACTGAACAACAGTTGGACGGGAGGGGTAGGACTCTGTCATTTGCTGACAACATTCTCGTGTATCGACAGGGTCGAGATAGACAGGCGGTTGCCAATGATATGCAGGGCGAACTAGATAGATTTTCCTCATGTTGTGCTGAAGCCAGTGCCCTTGTCAACCCTGCAAAAGCATCGGTTACATGGTTCTGCCTAAACAACCATATTGTGAACACAGACCTGCCGGCAGTAAGAATGAATGGGAGCATTTTGAGTAGAACCCAGTCGATGACATATCTTGGCGTGAGGCTTGATCGTAGCCTGTCTTTCACAGATCATGTCGATTATGTCATAACGAAAGCTCGAAAAGGTTTGTCAGCAATGAGAGTCATGGCGGCTGCCAATATCGAGCAAAGACTGCTAATAGGACTGGT
Organism: Cepaea nemoralis; assembly: GCA_014155875.1. Classification (NCBI taxonomy): domain Eukaryota; kingdom Metazoa; phylum Mollusca; class Gastropoda; order Stylommatophora; family Helicidae; genus Cepaea; species Cepaea nemoralis. The sequence goes on from JACEFZ010003249.1 coordinate 96,422, forward strand.
GATTTCATGCATCGAGTATGCCCAGGCCATCCTCATTGTCAGCCCTACACAGATTGGAAGACTTGAAAAGGTACAAAACGAAGCCATGCGCATAATTTTGGGCTGCACGAGAGACACCAGCTGTGTAACAATGAGATACCTCCTTGACTTCCCAACAATGAACCATAGGATCAAGATCTGGAGAGCTCGTGCATACTTGAAAATAAGTGCAGATGAGCACTAAAGAAAGGCTAAAGAGGGGCAAATCATGGCTGGGTCGGGCGGAAGATGTCGTCAGACAGGTCTGCAGTCTTACCAGTATCAACCCCGGCAAGGAATGGGTGCCTGTGCCTCCAACTTTTAAGTGCACTTTCTCCTGCATTATCACACTCGACAGACGGTGCAGAGAGCAGAACCCTGCCGCTGTCAATGCAGAGGTCAACGCGCTCATCTATGAACACTCAGATAACCCCGAAGTGCTCATCTATACAGATGGATCTGTTGTAAAGCAGCAGAGAAGTGCATGGGCATTTACAGCCCGTTCAGCGGGCCGAACCGTTCAAGAATCCAGTGGTGCCCACTCTATGACCACGAGCAGCATGACGATGGAGGTGATGGCAGTTACACAGGCTTTCATATGGCTGGAATCACAGCATTATACCAACGTGTGTGTACTAAGTGATTCAATGAGCATGATTCAGAAGGTCGAAGCTGGATCTGTACGTAGACAGTGGACTGAGTCGCTGCGGAAGTCTGTTGTCCGTAAAGTCACCTTCATCTTCGTCCCGGGACATGCGGGAGTCGAGGGAAATGAACGAGCTGACAAACTGGCTGGCTCTGCACCCCCTGTAGATGGCCAGCCCATGGATCGTGCCGATGTTATTAACGTCCTTAAAGATATGGCGAGAACAGAGGACTTTGACGTCAGTGAATCCACATCGCTGTCCAGGATGAAAGACCTGGGAGTAAAAATTGGCACTGCAGACGTGAGAGGTACATCGGGAAAACGAGGTGCCTCGTCAACCAACACAGAACTGGCACTATTAGCCACCAAACTCTGATGCATATGCTGGGGGGAGGGGAGAGGAGGGGGGGGGATCTGAGCACCTATGGACCTGTCCGGAGTGCAATGAAGATACCCCAACTGATAACTGATGCCACAACACGCAATGATGTACAGACCAGATGGAACAGAGGGAGAGGCCGACTACGTAAACGTTGGACGGAGAGAATAGCAGAGTCCATGGGAATATCGATACATGAAGTCCTTTATCGGGCACTTCTCCCGCTGTTTATACTTCACCTCGACACCGCAAGGTACAAGAGGAACATGATGAGATGAGATAAGATGAGACATTCCAAAATTCACTGCCATACAGCAACACTAGTTCTATATAGCATTTCAGCACTCTCTTAATTTAGTGATAGTGACTTATTGCACAAGATACTCTTTCTCAGTAGACAAGTCAAAAGCAAAGGTAGTCACATAACCGATACAGCCACCACCCGTCTTATATACTGTCGCAGGGCTGTGAAGTGTTAGGGCTTTGCATATTTTAAGTTATGGCATACGAGGTGGCGTGGGCAGTTCATTCCCTCGCAAATTTTTCTCGTCTGGTAATTCCTGTACCACGTTGGAAATGTGTATGCTGTGTCGACCGCAGGGCTGTGCAGTCGGTAAAAAAATAATCCTGTCTCTGTGACAGACAGACAGACAGACAGACAGACAGACATCATACGGACGGACCGGATGGATCGACGGACGGAGGGACGGGCAGACAGAAAGACAGACAGGTAGACAGACAGATAGACAGACGGAAGGACGAACTGAGGGACAGACAGACAGACAGACAGACAGACGGACGGACGGACGGACGGACAGAAATACAAACAGACGGACGGACGGACGCGTTTTCTCTAAATGTTTTAGTATTTCATCATCAGCAGGCTCCGCCCATTGCCCAGAGGGAAGCTGGGAAGGTAAACAAATATTCCGCTACCTTTCTACAGTACACCGCACACCGCACTATTTCCTGTTGAACGGATCCCAATAGTGCACATCTGAACTGTGCTGTCATTGTGTGTAGATTGCATTTTGCAAAATAAACGGAAATGGTAACCCAGCCCATCAGCAAGCATTGAAGGCATTCAAATTATTTTTTTGTTTTAATTGTTAGTCGATGATTGACACAATGTGGACTAATTCCCAAACCTTGTTTAAGACCTCTATTGTGTTTGGTACGGAAGACCGTTTTTCGTTACCAATACAAAAGATGCTAGATGTCGTAAAAAGCAGCATAACCAGCAGAAAAAAATATATTTGTAGTCGTAATATAATGCAAGGCATAAATACTGCGAGGTGTAAAGTACAAACATAACTAGAGAGGTCAATAGAGGCAGAGAATGACATATATTTGTACTTTATAGGTTGAATAAAGGCGTTGGATAAAGTGAAACGTGATGAGTGGGGTCAAAATACTGGTGTGCATTAAAATAGACAGAAAGATCTCAGAATAATAAAATATGTTTGCTGGAGTCAAGTAGTAGATAATGAAATGGGAAGTAACGAGAGCAGTTCTGAACAGATACAGCAAGGAGTAAGGCACAAATGTTTAATCCCTGGACTCTCTCTCTCTCTCTCTCTCTCTCTCTCTCTCTCTCTCTCTCTCTCTCTCTCTCTCTCCTATCTCTTCTCTCTTTCTCTTTATCTCTCTCTTTCTCTGTCTTTCTCTCTATCGTTCTCTCTCTCTCTCTGTCTGTCTCTCTCTCTCCTATCTCTTCTCTCTTTCTCTTTATCTCTCTCTTTCTCTCTATCGTTCTCTCTCTCTCTCTCTCTTCTCTCTCTCTCTCTCTCTCTCTCTCTTTTTTTTTCTCTCTATTTCTCTCTTTCCCTCTCTCAACATCAGCACCAAGTGATCTCTCTCTCTCCCTCTCTCTCCTATCTCTTCTCTCTTTCTCTTTATCTCTCTCTCTTTCTCTCTGCCTTTTTCTCTGTCTTTCTCTCTATTTTTTCTCATCTTTCTCTTTATCGTTCTCTCTCTCTCTCTCTCTCTCTCTCTCTCTCTCTCTCTCTCTCTCTCTCTCTCCTATCTCTTCTCTCTTTCTCTTTATCTCTCTCTTTATCTCTCTCTCTTTCTCTCTGCCTTTTTCTCTGTCTTTCTCTCTATTTTTCTCCATCTTTCTCTTTATCGTTCTCTCTCTCTCTCTCTCTCTCTCTCTCTCTCTCTCTCTCTCTCTCTCTCTCTTTTTCTCTCTATTTCTCTCTTTCCCTCTCTCAACATCAGCGCCAAGTGACCTGCTTCTACACCACCGGGGACTCTTGACTCACTAGGCCATCGACATCAGCGCCAAGTGACCTGCTTCTACACCACCGGGGACTCTTGACTCACTAGACCATCGACATCAGCGCCAAGTGACCTGCTTCTACACCACCCGGGACTCTCGATTTACTAGACTATCGACATCAGCGCCAAGTGACCTGCTTCTACACCACCGGGGACTCTTGACTCACTAGACCATCGACATCAGCACCAAGTGATCTACTTTTACACCACATCGGACTCTCGACTCACTAGACCATCGACATCAGCACCAAGTGATCTACTTTTACACCACATCGGACTCTCGACTCACTAGACCATCGACATCAGCACCAAGTGATCTACTTTTACACCACATCGGACTCTCGACTCACTAGACCATCGACATCAGCGCCTAGTGATCTGCTTCTATACCACCGGGGACTCTCGACTCACTAGACCATCGACATCAGCGCCAAGCGATCTGCCTCCATACCACCCCGGACTTTCGACTCACTAGACCATCGACATCAGCGCCAAGCGATCTGCCTCCATACCACCCCGGACTCTCGACTCACTAGACCATCGACATCAGCGCCAAGCGATCTGCCTCCATACCACCCCGGACTCTCGACTCACTAGATCATCGACATCACCGCCAAGTGATCTGCTTCTATACCACCGGGGACTCTCGACTCGCTAGATCATCGACATCAGCGCCAAGCGATCTGCCTCCATACCACCCCGGACTTTCGACTCACTAGACCATCGACATCAGCGCCAAGCGATCTGCCTCCATACCACCCCGGACTCTCGACTCACTAGACCATCGACATCAGCCCCAAGCGATCTGCCTCCATACCACCCCGGACTGTCGACTCACTAGACCATCGACATCAGCGCCAAGCGATCTGCCTCCATACCACCCCGGACTTTCGACTCACTAGACCATCGACATCAGCGCCAAGCGATCTGCCTCCATACCACCCCGGACTCTCGACTCACTAGACCATCGACATCAGCGCCAAGCGATCTGCCTCCATACCACCCCGGACTCTCGACTCACTAGATCATCGACATCAGCGCCAAGCGATCTGCCTCCATACCACCCCGGACTTTCGACTCACTAGACCATCGACATCAGCGCCAAGCGATCTGCCTCCATACCACCCCGGACTTTCGACTCACTAGACCATCGACATCGGCGCCAAGTGATCTGCCTCCATACCACCCCGGACTTTCGACTCACTAGACCATCTACATCAGCACCAAGCGATCTGCCTCCATACCACCCCGGACTTTCGACTCACTAGACCATCGACATCAGCGCCAAGCGATCTGCCTCCATACCACCCCGGACTTTCGACTCACTAGACCATCGAAATCAGCGCCAAGCGATCTGCCTCCATACCACCCCGGACTTTCGACTCACTAGACCATCGACATCAGCGTCAAGCGATCTGCCTCCATACCACCCCGGACTCTCGACTCACTAGATCATCGACATCAGCAAATATCAAAGGTATGCTATACAATAACACAATTGTGTTAAAAATATCGAGAGTTTACTATACACAAAACAAAAACAACAGGTTTAAAATATCGAGGGTTTACTACATTCAAAATGTCAAGAATACATTACACAAGCACACAAAAGGTTGAAAGTATCAAAGGTATACCCCCCCCCCCACCCCACCACACACTCTCACACACACAAGCACGCACATTCGCACGCACGCACGCTAGCTTGCACACGCGCATGCGCATGAACATACACACGCACTCAAACACGCTCTCACAAACACACACACACACACGATTTTGGAAATATCGAGAGTATCCTACATACAAAATATCAAGGGTATGCTACATTCAAAATATCAAGGGTATACTACATACACATGTAATAGAGCCAAATCGACGCGTCTTGGTTCGGTCTGTATAATGTAAAAATCCGGACAGCGCCGGAAACACGATTTGTAACAAAGCAACTGGTGAATTCTTTGTCTGCTATTGCCCGGGCTGGTTGGTGGAAACAAACGTGATGTCCTGCTGTGTTTATAAGTATTAAGACGTGGGAACAATTCCCTGAGCTGATCTGTGGTCAACTAATGTCATCGTAAAACAGAGTTACTGACTAGTTAGTGTCAGCAGGCCTGGGTTCATGGTGGGGTAGTAATTTGTGTCACAACTCTTTTGTTTATGTCGCGTCTTAGGATTTATGTTGTGTAACTTATGTTTTTGTAGTGCTGTCGTGTCTTACTTTAAAGTGTCGTCCCTGGAGTGAGGGGAGTCAACACCCACATTATATTTTACCCCTTATCAATATCCTGGAGATATCCAGCAGACTCCGTCCACAACACTCCCTCAATCTGAAGACACCTTCTTCTCACTCTTGCTCACCCCTGGATCATGCCCCCTCTCATGCTTCCCCAACGCCACATACTCAACAACTCTTGCTTCTAAAAATTAATAAAGATTAATTTATTAAAAGAAAAGTGTAATGTACGTGAGACGTGTATGCGAAGAAAATGTGTGTTGTGTATTCTAATGTAAATGTAGAGGTCAGACTACAAAGTTCATGATCAGAGTCCACTCATCATGGCAAGGATTACACGACATCACAAGAATCAGCACAATGGACCTCACCAAATGCCGCGTCTCTCCCGCCAGACATGTCCTCCTCCAGGAGCTTTGATAACCATGAGGTCTGATTCCCATTCAAATCTACAGTCCGGGAATGATACTATTTTTTGTTCCTAAAAAAAAAACTGTTCCTAATAGTTTATAGAAACTGAGACCACACAATTCCTGCCCAGTGAAAAATGGAACACTGTCCCATGAAATGACGTTTTTTCCTTCTTGCGAAATGTTCTACAGTTTTCACTCTTAAAACAGACATTGTATCTAGACTCAAATAGATCTCTTAATTTTCTAGATAACGTCTTAATGTTATGATTTCCTTGATACGTGGAACGAACACTCTCCAATGTTTTGGTTTCGTGTAATGTGAAAATCAATCCCTACTGTTCTAGTAATAAGTGGACTGAACATCCATCACCACTGGTATATTCACGAATGGTATGAAAATCAAAACCCATTACTATGTTGCTGTCCACATGTAGTGTGAAATCTTCTTAGTAATGTTCTCAGTATTTATCCCGTGGGATACTTATACTATTCAGCTCCACCGAGCAATGTTTATCAACTTCTTCTAGCATAGGCCCAGTGAGAAAGTTACTGGCCAATCATCTTGCACCAAAAAATTATCAGGGATCTGAAATTTCAATGGTTCTGTGTTCTTCATCCCAACCAGAGGGAACCTGTAAAATATATAATACAACTGGTGAGAGCCTCCCCGTCACTGATCCTTATTAGATGATCGTGGGCCATCGGCCTCGCTCAGAATAATACAGTGAACCACTCTGTCAGGGACAGATGAGCTCAACACATAGGTTTTCATCAGACCAAGACAAGAAAAAAAAACATACAGAGTGCGGAACCCCCCCCCCCCCCCCCCCCCACCAGGGAGCACCCCACTGGAAGATCCCAATTATCCCCCATTACTCAATTCTCAACTAGTAGAGCTTATCAGCACTTCACTACTCTATTTTCAACTAACAGAGCTAATCATCACTTCACTACTCTAGCTAGTTTCAACCATGCTACTGCCTAAATTAATTAGGACTAATTATACAATATGTTCTACCTTATACAACACCGCAGTTCTTCTAAATCACATCTACATTTGCCATGACAGGCACGTGTAAAATTAAATCCACTTAATTCCGAACACGGTAGACATTATTAAAATCCATAACTGCGGTGCCAAAGCACTTCTGCCTAAATCAACTGTCTGAGTTACACTGTGTCCCCAAATCATGTTTTTGTCCACGAGCCTTGAATTGTTCACGTGACGTTCCTTTGATGTCAATACATCAGATGGTTTCAGGGGCAGATTATCCATTTCAGAATCAGTTCTCTCCCCTTTTGCTCAACCAATGCAAAAGTTGTCTCACCCTGTTTTGACAACCAACACGAACTAGTGTATTCCTGCATTCTCCCAACAACAGACTCTCTTTGATCCGGCTGGTCGGCAAAATGACCTTGTTTGTTTCTGTACCGCTTAAAAACAAGTGTGGCCTTGAAAACACGCCGTGAAGCAAACTGTCTGTATTATCATCATCTGGTTAATCCACTGTGATATTCATGACATAGGCCCCCTCTTAAGATAGTAGTCAATCTCACTCTTCTCCACTGTGAGTTAAATCCAGACGATTCAGTTCCTCTTCTTCAGGAGCTGGATGTCTTGACAAGAAGTCCGCTCCAATATTTTCCTTCCCAGGAATATACTCCACTGTGAAATTGTAGGGTTGAAGTAACAATGACCACCGCATCAAACGGGCGTTGAGCTTCTGAGAAGTAGCCAGGACCATCAGGGGTTGATGATCCGACTGGACTCGAAACTTAACTCCATACAAATAGGGCTGGAAATTTTTGCACGGCCCATACGAGAGACAAGCACTCTCTCTCGACGGTCGAATAATTCCTCTCAGCCTGTGTCTTACTTTAAAGTGTCGTCCCTGGAGTGAGGGGAGTCAACACCCACATTATATTTTACCCCTTATCAATATCCTGGAGATATCCAGCAGACTCCGTCCACAACACTCCCTCAATCTGAAGACACCTTCTTCTCACTCTTGTTCACCCCTGGATCATGCCCCCTCTCATGCTTCCCCAACGCCACATACTCAACAACTCTTGCTTCTAAAAATTAATAAAGATTAATTTATTAAAAGAAAAAGTGCAATGTACGTGAGACGTGTATGCGAAGAAAATGTGTGTTGTGTATTCTAATGTAAATGTAGAGGTCAGACTACAAAGTTCATGATCAGAGTCCACTCATCGTGGCAAGGATTACACGACATCACAAGAATCAGCACAATGGACCTCACCAAATGCAGCGTCTCTCCCGCCAGACATGTCCTCCTCCAGGAGCTTTGATAACCATGAGGTCTGATTCCCATTCAAATCTACAGTCCGGGAATGATACTATTTTTGTTCCTAAAAAAAAACTGTTCTTAATAGTTTATAGAAACTGAGACCACACAATTCCTGCCCAGTGAAAAATGGAACACTGTCCCATGAAATGACGTTTTTCCTTCTTGCGAAATGTTCTACTAGTTTTCACTCTTAAAACAGACATTGTATCTAGACTCAAATAGATCTCTTAATGTTCTAGATAACGTCTTAATGTTATGATTTCCTTGATACGTGGAACAAACACTCTCCAATGTTTTGGTTTCATGTAATGTGAAAATCAATCCCTACTGTTCTAGTAATAAGTGGACTGAACATCCATCACCACTGATATATTCACGAATGGTATGAAAATCAAAACCGCTTACTATGTTGCTGTCCACAGGTAGTGTGAAATCTTCTTAGTAATGTTCTCAGTATTTATCCTGTGGGATACTTATACTATTCAGCTCCACCGAGCAATGTTTATCAACTTCTTCTAGCATAGGCCCAGTGAGAAAGTTGCTGGCCAATCTTCCTGCACCAAAATATTATCCGGGATCTGAATTTTCAATGGTTCTGTGTTCTTCATCCCAACCAGAGGGAACCTGTAAAATATATAATACAACTGGTGAGAGCCTCCCCGTCACTGATCCTTATTAGATGATCGTGGGCCATCGGCCTCGCTCAGAAAAATACCGTGAACCACTCTGTCAGGGACAGATGAGATCAACACATAGGTTTTCATCAGGCCAAGACAAGAAAAAAAACATACAGAGTGCGGAAAGCTACACCACCAGGGAGCACCCCACTGGAAGATCCCAATTATCCCCCATTACTCAATTCTCAACTAGTAGAGCTTATCAACACTTCACTACTCTATTTTCAACTAACAGAGCTAATCATCACTTCACTACTCTAGCTAGTTACAACCATGCTGCTGCCTAAATTAATTAGGACTAATTATACAATATGTTCTACCTTATACAACACCGCAGTTCTACTAAATCACATCTACATTTGCCATGACAGGCACGTGTAAAATTAAATCAACTTAATTCCGAACACGGTAGACATTATTAAAATCCATAAATGCGGTGCCAAAGCACTTCTGCCTAAATCAACTGTTGGAGTTACACTGTGTCCCCAAATCATGTTTTTGTCCACGAGCCTTGAATTGTTCACGTGACGTTCCTTTGATGTCAATACATCAGATGGTTTCAAATGCGGTGCCAAAGCACTTCTGCCTAAATCAACTGTTGGAGTTACACTGTGTCCCCAAATCATGTTTTTGTCCACGAGCCTTGAATTGTTCACGTGACGTTCCTTTGATGTCAATACATCAGATGGTTTCAGGGGCAGATTATCCATTTCAGAATCAGTTCTCTCCCCTTTTGCTCAACCAATGCAAAAGTTGTCTCACCCTGTTTTGACAACAAACACGAACTAGTGTGTTCCTGCATTCTCCCAACAACAGACTCTCTTTGATCCGGCTGGTCGGCAAAATGACCTTGTTTGTTTCTGTACCGGTTAAAAACAAGTGTGGCCTTGAAAACACGCCGTGAAGCAAACTGTCTGTATTATCATCATCTGGTTAATCCACTGTGATTTTCATGACAAGTGCCTTATTGTCTGTACAGTGTTGCTTGTGTCAAAGTCCTTTATTGTGTAATCCTACTCAGCTAATGCTTGGAACACCTGTTTTGTGGAACTTGGTATACCCTGTTGTCTTAGGTTATGGTGACTGGATAGGGATCACCCTTGGTTGATGTTTGATATATGCAGTTGTCTGTTGTATCTATTATTGGACATCTGTTATTGAATGTATTATTCAATGTGTTTGAACACAAATTGTCACTGAAGATGTAGTAGTTGATAAATAAAGGGCTATTTTTGTACTGTTCTTGATTTGTTGTATCATCATTTTTGTAAATTGAGGGCGGTGTGAGGTTCCCTCTCTTTTTACTCCTTTTCTTCTTTGGCCATAACGAAGTCAGAGTTACTCTCTACCTCTTAGCACCGTAGCAAAGGAAACATCAGTCTTTCCCTTGTCTTTTCCCCTCGGCTACACAAATTATCAAGGGTATATATACTACATACAAAATATCAAGGGTATACTACATACACAATATTAAGGGTATACTTCATGCACAATATCAAGGGTACACTACATACACAATATCAATGGTATACTACATATCCCCTATCAAAGGAGAAATAATGTGCCTCCTTCCCTTCGCTAGGCAACAAGACAACCTTTGGAAAGGTGGAGTACCCGTTTAGCCCCCCCCCCCCCTCCCCCACCCCCTTCTCAATAGGGTAACGTCAAGCCATGGGAGTGGACTGGGGAGCAGCCGACAGATAGTTGTTGGTTATGGTTTCAAGTCAGTGACGGTGGGCAGAGGATCTCTCAATAGAGACAATGGCTACGGTCATCCGTTCAGTATGGTCACTGCCAGGAAGGAAGAATGGTAGATTTCCCTCCTTATTGATTCCCGGGCAGAAGAGGCTCGTCAGCCTTGGTTGGTATCTCTTCTAAGAGAGGGAACTCTAAATCTCAAACCTCCGCTGCCTTGCGGGTATACCCATATGGGAAAGGCTTCGGGAGTAAACCCCGAGGACAAATCCGGAGACGGAGTCCCTAAGGCAGTTCCATGTTGTAAACAACATAGTTCTGACAACTCCTGCGACGGCATCGATGCCAGATTGCATTGGCTACTGCCTTTCCCTTGGTCAATATCGGTGACGTGGAGAGGGGGAACGTGCTACTGGGCAACAGCTGGTTCTCCGATTTCCATTGCCCAGGCTTGTGCCCTGAAGAGGTCACTTCAGCACCGCGTAAAACGGTGACAGAACACGGGAAGCAGCATTTACCGTTTACGAGTCTTAATGCTCGATTGGCGTTGAGCAAGGCGCCAGGGGCTGCTTTCGACGGTGGGAGAGATCACTGTATCTCACTAGACAGCTACCGCCCACCTAAGCTGGATATCCCTCAGTCAATATGGTGTTGTCTCGCCACGGTTCATCTGCTCCTGAGGGTGTGTGGAGCTTAGGGGGAAATCCTGACACATGGACCGCAATCTATACACCTAGCAACAAGAAAAAAAAAACAACCGGCCCAAAGGCTGGGAACATGGAACGTAAGAACCATGACCTCTGGCATCTCAGACGATCTGAACGAGATTGTGGTTGCCCGCAAAACTGCAGTGATAAACAACGAACTACTCAGACTGGGAATAGACATTGTCGCCCTCAAGAGACCAGACTCCAAGAATCTGGAAGCAATCAAGGAGAGGGACTTTACCTTCTACTGGCATGACAAGCCTTGCAGGAGAGACCAGGGAGCATGGAGTTGGCTTCGCTATCATAAACAAGCTGCTTAATTCCATCACACCATCAAGTGACGGCACTGAACGAATACTGAAGCTCCAACTCCAGACAGAGGCAGGCCCAGTTAGTATTATACGCGTTTACGCCCCAACACTAACTAAGCATCAGAATCTAAAGACAAGTTTAATGACGACCTTAGCAAAGAAGTCAGTGAAACACCAGAGAAACAACATCCTTTCATCCTGGGGGATTTCAAGCCAGGGTTGGCTCCGACCACAAATCTTGGCCTTCATGTCTAGGACAGTTTGGTGTTGGGAAGATCAATGACAAGGAACAACGTCTCTTGGAATTCTACAGCCACCACAATCTGTGCGCGACCAACACCTTCTTTGACACGAAACCTCAACACAAGGTGTCATGGAGGCACCCCGGATCAAAGAACACACCAACTCGACCTGGTGCTCACTAAACGCAGCAATCTCCGCAATGTACGGCTGACTCGCAGCTATCATAGTGCTGACTGCGACACCGACAATTCACTCGTCTCCAGCAAGGTGAAGATAAAGCCCAAGAGAATCTACAGAAGCAGAACAGAAGGAAAACCACGCATTGACACCAGCGGCACCCAAAACAAAGAGAAGGTCAACAAATTCACCCAGGCTCTAGCGGAGACTTTGCCTGGCCCCACAAACGGAACTGCCACCGAGAGATGGAGTCAGTTTCGCGACACCATTTACAATACAGCTCTATCAACATTTGGCAACACTTGGTGACGCTGTAATATTCTGGTGTGATAATTTTGCCGTGTCCAGCGTGTGCGGCGTGGTCTAGTGGTCACACACACGCTTCACAAGCCAGTGATCCGGGGTTTGTTTACGGGTCCGGTCAAGGATATGCACTACTGACGAGCTCAAACGAGAGCGAAACTCGAGTCTAGTGCTTCCACATTGACGTGAATAGGTCTTAGGTTCATACCAGAGTGGGATCAGCGTTGCCAGTAGTGAGTTGTGCTCAGTATTTAAATCTCAAATCCCGAAACAACTAAATAAATCAATTTGGCAAGAAGCAAACTAAGTCAACCGACTGGTTTGAAGCACACTCCGAAGAGATGCTCCCAGTCCTGGAGACAAAGAGACATGCATTCTCAGTGTATAAAACATCACCTTCAGAGAAAACATTGCAGGCATTGCGAACGCCCAGAAATAGAGTACAACAGATGGGAATAAAATGTGCGAACAGGTACTGGCTACAGCTCTCTGCTCAAATTCAAACTTGTGCAGACACTAGAAATATAAGAGGAATGTACGAGGGCATCAAGCAAGCTGTCGGTCCATCAAAAAATAAGATGGCCCCTTTACGATCAACAGAGGGGGTAATCATAAAAGATCGAGCGAAACAAATGGATCGCTGGGTAGAACACTAAGAGTTATACTCGGTGGAGAACACTGTCGGAGAAGAAGCTTTGGAAGCCATCGATCAACAGTTCACCATGCATTCCCTGGATAACGAACCATCTTCTTCTTCTTCTTCTTCTTCTTCTTCTTCTTCTTCTCTTCTTCTTCTTCTTCTTCTTCTTCTTCTTCTTCTTCTTTCTTCTTCTTCTTCTTCTTCTTCTCTTCTTCTTCTTCTTCTTCTTCTTCTTCTTCTTCTTCTTCTTCTTCTTCTACTTCTCTTCTTCTTCTTCTATTGAATGTATGTGTGCTCGGGGTGTGGGTGGATGGGGTGTGTGGTGGGTGAGAGGTGTGTGTGGGCGGGGAGATGTTGGAGGTGTAGGGATGTGGTGGATGGGTGGGGGAATGTATTGTATGTGTGTGTGGTTGGGTGGGTGAGTTGGAGTGAATGGGGATGTGTGGGTGGGTGGTGGATGTGTCTCATAACATAGTAATATGCATTGTTTATGTCTACAAAATTCACGTGACAAATGTTTTTTTCCTATGCACTGTTGATGAAAGAAAGATGAGTGATTGGAAGGGCCGAATGTAAGACGGGCCTGCGTGCCCAATTTGTTACCCTTTGAAAATAAAGTCTGTTCGTTCGTTCATTCGTTCGTTCGTTCATTCGTTCGTTCGTTCATTCGTTCGTTCTTCTTCTTCTTCTTCTTCTTCTTCTTCTTCTTCTGCTTCTTCTTCTTCTTCTTCTTCTTCTTCTTCTTCTTCTTCTTCTTCTTCGTCTTCGTCTTCGTCTTCTTCTTCTTCTTCTTCTTCTCTTCTTCTTCTTCTTCTTCTTCTTCTTCTTCTTCTTCTTCTTCTTCTTCTTCTTCTTCTTTCTTCTTCTTCTTCTCTTCTTCTTCGTCTTCTTCTTCTTCTTCTTCTTCTTCTTCTTCTTCTTCTTCTTCTTCTTCTTCTTCTTCTTCTCTTCTATTGAATGTATGTGTGCTTGGGGTGTGGGTGGATGGGATGTGTGGTGGGTGAGAGGTGTGTGTGGGCGGGGAGATGTGTAGGTGTAGGGATGTGGTGGATGGGTGGGGAATGTATTGTATGTGTGTGTGGTTGGGTGGGTGAGTTGGAGTGAATGGGGGATGTGTGGGTGGGTGGTGGATGTGTCTCATAACATAGTAATATGCATTGTTTATGTCTACAAAATTCACGTGACAATGTTTTTTTCCTATGCACTGTTGATGAAAGAAAGATGAGTGATTGGAAGGGCCGAATGTAAGACGGGCCTGCGTGCCCAATTTGTTACCCTTTGAAAATAAAGTCTGTTCGTTCGTTCGTTCGTTCATTCGTTCTTCTTCTTCTTCTTCTTCTTCTTCTTCTTCTTCTTCTTCTTCTTCTTCTTCTTCTTCTTCTTCTTCTTCTTCTTCTTCTTCTTCTTCTTCTTCTTCTTCTTCTTCTTCTTCTTCTTCTTCTTCTTCTTCTTCAGCGTTCCGAGCCATTGAGGTTCTTTGCTGCAGATACAATCCGTCTCCATTCGTCTGTCTGGTTGACCTTCTCTTGCCAGTCGTTGATTCCAAGTGCTTGTAGGTCTGTATATATATTATCTCTCCACCGTCTTCTTGGTCTACCTCGGGGTCTACGGTCATTTATTTCCTGAGTGTAAGCGAGTTTTGTTTCCCTATTATCTTCCATTCTTTCTATATGCCCCAGCCATTGTAGTCTATTAGCATTCATGATACCAGTGATTAGCGGGGACTTAAACAGATCATAAATGTCTTTGTTACTTCTTCTTTTCCACTCTCCACTTTGTGTATCCCTAATGGGTCCAAAGATGCGTCTTAAAACTTTGTTCTCAAAGGTTTGTAGCAAGGCTTCGTCTCCTTTTGTTGTACTCCAGGTTTCAGAGCCATACTGCACAACTGGTCTGATCAGTGTTTTGTATATTGTGATCTTGGTGTTACGAGATAGCGCCTTTGATTTTAGCAGATGTTGTAGTGCATAGTATATCTTATTTCCAGAATTGATTCTAGTTTGTATTTCTTCCCTTATGATGTTGGAGCAGTTGAAGATTGTACCCAGGTATTTGTATGTTTCCGTTCTTTTAATGGTCATATTATCTATTTGTATGTGGCCAGAGATTTTAGCCGTTCCTTCTCTTGAAATTACCATATATTCTGTCTTATCTTGGCTGATAACCAGCCCCATCTGTTGGGCTTTTTCCTTTAAGTGAGTCAATATTTCTAATGTCTTTTGTTCACTTTGCCCTATAATATCTATATCATCTGCATAACCAAGGCAGCTTGGATGTTCCTCCAATATCACATTCCTCCTTTACCTTCCTTACAACTTTCTCTAGAGCCAGATTGAAGAGTAGCGGCGATAGTGCATCACCCTGTTTCAAGCCAGATGTTATTTGGAAGGGGTCTGATTTCCTGCCTTTATATGTTACTATATTATAAGTATCTTCCATGCATAGTTTGGTCATGTTAATTACTTCCTTGGTATTCCAAATTCCTGCATAACATTCCATAGACTATTCCTATGGACACTATCATAAGCCTTTTTAAAATCCACAAAAATGTTATGGAGATCTCTTTTATATTCCCAATGTTTCTCGGCTATTTGTCGTAAGATAAATATCTGATCTATTGTTGATCTGTTTTGTCTAAAACTCGCCTGGTAGTCACCTAATATGTATTCTGAATATGGTTTTAGTCTATTTAGTAATACTGCGGATAGTATCTTATAGCTAAGATAACGAACCATGCCTCACAGAAATCAGCGAAGCACTAGACATTCTCAAAACCGGCAAGGCACCAGAAAAAGATAGCATTCCACCTGAAATTTTAAAATGTAGCAAAGAAACAATCATCCCAGAACTGTATGCAATATTTCAGCTCTGCTGGAAAGAAAAATCAGTACCACAAGATATGAAAGACCGCAAACATCGTTACCCTTTATAAAAACAAAGGCGACAGAAGCGACTGCAACAACTTTTGCGGCATTTCCCTACTCAGCATTACAGGCAAGATTTTCGAGTAATCCTTAAATGGCTACACATTCTTGCTGAAAAAATCTACCCCGAATCACAGTGCGGATTTAGACTCAACAGGTCCACCATCGATATGATTTCTCACTCCGGCAGCTCCAAGAGAAGTGCAGAGAACAGAGGAAGCCATTATATATTGCCTTCATCGACCTCACAAAGGCATTTGACCTCGTGAGCAGAAACGGCCTTTTTAAGGTCCTTGAAAAGATAGGATGTCCACCCACCCTTCTTAGTCTCGTGAAATCATTTCACGAAAACATGCAGGGGACCATTTTATTTGACGGCTCAACATCCCAGTCATTCAGCATCAGCAGTGGAGTAAAGCAAGGCCGCGTGCTTGCTCCTACACTTTTTGGTATCTTCTTCGCCGTTCTCTTAAAGCAGGCATTTGGGACTGCCACTGAAGGCATATACCTCCATACAAGATCTGATGGCAAACCTTTTAATCCATCAAGACTCAAAGCAAAAACCAAAATAAGATCAACATGCATAAGAGAACTACGTTTTGCAGATGATGCAGCACTGACTACTCATACAGCAGAAGATCTCCAATGGCTTATAGGTCGTTTAGCAGCCGCCTGCAAAGACTTTGGGCTCACCATCAGCCTAAATAAAACACTGGTAATGGAACAAGATGCTGGTGCGCCTCCGTCAATCAAAATTTCTAATTATGAATTGAAGGTCGTCCACGAGTTTGTGTATTTGGGGTCGACAATATCAGATAATCTTTCATTAGAGACAGAAATCGACAGACGCATTGTAAAGGCAGCCACAACATTTTCCAGGTTAACTAAACGAGTTTGGGAGAATAACAGACTAACAGAGCGTTCAAAAGTTCAAGTATATAAAGCTTGTGTTGTTAGCACACAACTCTATGGGTCTGAATCCTGGACCTTGTACTCAAGACAGGAAAGAAAGTTGAATTCCTTCCACATGAGATGTCTGAGACGTACCCTTGGCATATCATGGAACGGTCACATAAAAAACAAACATGTGATTGAAAGAGCGGATATTACCACAGCGCACTCACCCCTCAAGCAGAGACGCCTCCGGTGGCTGGGTCACGTATCTCGAATGGAGGACGAACGTATTCCCACAGATCTCCTTTACGGAGAACTAGCCACAGGAAAGAGGCCAACCGGAAGACCTCAATTGCGATATAGGGCGGTACATAATTGATACAGGCATTGATAATGCACATTGGGAGCAAGTCGCCGCTGAACGTGTTGCATGGAGGGAAAACATCAGAAATGGAATAAAGACAAAGGAGAAAATTATTGCAGATAAGTCACACACCGAGCGTGTGAGACGTAAGTTGGTGCATGATGGTGGAAATGACCACATGTTCACATGCACCCACTGTGAACGACCATTTACAGCGCGAATTGGCCTTATCAGTCACATTCGCTACCGCCATGATTAAAAGTTATTATGCCTTTTTAAAGCACAAACTATCGTCTGTCAAGACGGCAAGGCGCCAATGAATGAGATCCAGACACGTGGGAAAGAGTTGCAACAGACAGATGTTCCCGGAGAAGAGAAGTACGAAACGAACTGGTGCTCTTTGAGCGCAATCTGATCCAACAAATTGAGCATAGACGGCACAGGCTTAAAACGCAGTCACTGCGGGACCTGCCTGGTCTTAAAGATGCAAAACTGTGACAGAGATTGTCACTCTCGCATCGGGCTATACAGTCACCAGCGATGCTATCAGGTACCTCTCCAGCGGCACAACTCTATAGTCCTTCAGGACTGAAAGAGGCCTACTACTACTAGTACATACACACTATCAAGGGTATACTAGATACACAATATCAAGGGCATACTACATACAAAATATCAAGGGTATATATACTACATACAAAATATCTAGGGTATGCTACACACAAAATATCAAGGGTATGCTACATACAAAATATCAAGGATATAATACATACAACATATAAAGGGTATGCTACATTCAAAATATCAAGGGTATGCTAGACACAAAATATCTAGGGCATGCTACATACACAATACCAAGGATATGCTACATACAAAATATCAAGGATATAATACACACAACATATAAAGGGTATGCTACATTCAAAATATCAAGGGTATGCTAGACACAAAATATCTAGGGCATGCTACATACACAATACCAAGGATATGCTACATACAAAATATCAAGGATATAATACACACAACATATAAAGGGTATGCTACATTCAAAATATCAAGGGTATGCTAGACACAAAATATCTAGGGCATGCTACATACACAATATCAAGGATATGCTACATACAAAATATCAAGGATATAATACACATAACATATAAAGGGTATGCTACATACACAATATCAAGGGTATGCTACACACAACATTTCAAGGGTACGCTACATAACAATATTAAGGGGATGCTACATACAAAATATCAATGGTATTTTTTTTGGTGGTTTTTTTGTTCGCATATCCTTTAACAGGACATCACTGTCAACATCAGCACCTTTCAGCTGATTGTTGATTTCTTGGCAAGATTACGCTCAGTAGTTTGCCATTGCTTTCTGAGTGACCGGCTCACATACCCCATAAGTTACCGACGCGGAGAGAACCGCTACCGATTCTCGCAAACGTCAGGTTACTCACGAGAGTATAAGGGATTGCGGAGAAAGTCGGGTAACACCTAGAACAGGGAGGCCGGCATCAATGGTATTCTACTTACAAAATATCAAGGGTATTATACTACATACAAAATAGCAAGGATATATATATATATATATATATATATATATATATATATATATATATATATATATATATATATATATATATATATATATGTGTGTGTGTGTGTGTGTGTGTGTGTGTGTGTGTGTGCGTGTGTCGCCGGCAACACTAGTAGTTGTGGTTGTACAGGGTATATTTTTAATGACTGTGCAGTGTTTGAAAATATTTCCAGTCCAAGTTTTGTATGTGCCTATTATGTTGCACAGTCAGTACAAATATACCCTATAGCTGTAATTAATATTACTAGTGGTAGTAGTAATAATATTAGTTCTAGTAGTAGTGGTAGTAGTAGCAATATTATAATTAGTCGTAGTAGTAACAAATGCCAACAGCAGCTGCTGTCGGCTGCAGCAACAGTAGTAATAGTAATATTAAACATTAACTGCTTTCAATTATTGGTAATAATTCACATCCAAAACAAGTATTTATAAATGACATACCGTACAGCAGATATGGTTATATGTCCTTACAAGATGCCCCTTGTGATTGTATTATGGTGTCCTGTGTTGAACCCGCTACCAACGTCCCTGGCCGCTGGAATCAAATCCATAGTTCGATATATCACGTATTCAAATAGGTGGCATTTCGAATATTATTATTTCTGAAAATATGAACAAAACTAGCGATACCATGTCATGTGCCGTGTTTTCCATGTTCGCGAAGACGTATTTGATGAAGGTTGCAGTATCGATCTGGCCCGCTAGTTAAGGCGACCATGCTGTGTGATGTTTGTGATAGCCTGGGCACTTTACCAATAGCGTCAATAGTCCGTGGCATGGAGCAATACCTTACAAATATATCACGATGATTCAAGGTGATATTTCAGGTGACACTTTACAAATATGTGAAGTAGCAGGTCAACGGCATTTGGCCTGACACTTGACAAATAGACAATGCGATTGTATATGTTGTTCTTGCTCTTGGCGGTTCTCGAAGATCCCATACACTGTGCCTGCAGATGTGGCTCAATGTCCGGCTGTATCTCATAAGGTCCTTCATGAGTGGCTGTGCCATGCTACAGCCTAGTGGAACAAGTAAACAGGCATGGTGCAGAATGTGGCTTTGATATTAACACCCAGAAAACGAAAACTATGATAATCAGCAGTGAAAGGAATGGTCATCAATGAACATCACAGTAAACGGGGAGACACTAGAACAAGTAATAAGTTTCTCCTATCTTGGACATGTAATAACAGATGACAGAAGTGAAGTAGAGATCAAAAAGCGGTTTGGAATGACCAAAAATGCTTTCAGCAGCATGAAATTCAGTATTAACATCTAGAGCAGTGGTTCTCAAGCTTTTTTGGCCCGTGCCCCCCTTCACCATATTTTTAGGACGCCATTCCCCCCCCCCCCCCTCCTTCACCATATTATTAGAACGTCATCCCCCCCCCCCCCCCACCCCCTTTCGTATTTCCTCCCTAAAAGTTTTCCCATACCCCTACACAGTATACGTAATAATTGAAGCTAAATTTAATAGCACATACTAAAACAAGTCTAGACGTCCACATAAAACGTGATTTGTGGGTCTACTTACTTTATAAAATGAATTTTAGAAGGGTGAGATGTACAGAACCATAAAGTATGAAGGGAAAAACAAGATCAAGTAATCGGTTCTTGTATTAACCCAATCTTGAAATAATCTTCATTCCCCCCCCCCCCCCCCCCCTGAAAACCCCAAAATTCCCCCTTGGGGGGGGGGGATTCCCCACCGGTTGAGAACCACTGATCTAGAGAGATTAACAACGCATTAAAATGAGAATTGTCAAATACTACGTATTTTCAACGCTACTGTACGGCGCGGAAGTCTGGACATTGAACAAGCAAGTAGAAAGTCGAATAGAGGTTTGGAGATGTGGATAAACAAAAGAATATGTCGTATTTCATGGAAATAAAAACAATCTAATACAGAGGTTCTAGAAAAACTGGGAATGAAAAGAGAGTTAATGAAAGAAATAAAACAGAGGCAAGTGAAGTATTTCGGCCACATTAAAAAACATAACACTCTTATAAAACCATACTAAAGGGCAAGGTTGAAGGCAAGAGAGCAAGAGGTAAACAACGATATAAGTGGGAAGATAACATCAAGAGATGGAAGAACATCAATCTGACAGACTGTAAAGTCAGGGCGAAAGACAATGTTGGAGATCCATTGCATCCAAACTTCATTGTGGAGACGGCACCTGGTTCATTGATTGAATGATTGATTGTATGTGCCTCAAACTGTATAGTTATAACTAGAACAAGGAACTACACAACATACTGTAAATTTATAACTAGAACATAGAATGACTCAACAAACTGTACATTTATAACAAGAACATGGAATGACTCAACAAACTGTATAGTTATAACTAGAACTGTATAGTTATAACAAGAACATAGAATGACTCAACAAACTGTATATTTATAACTAGAACATAGAATGACTCAACAAACTGTATATTTATAACTAGAACATGGAATGACCCAACAAACTGTATATTTATAACAAGAACATAGAATGACTCAACAAACTGTATAGTTATAACTAGAACATAGAATGACTCAACAAACTGTATAGTTATAACTAGAACATAGAATGACTCAACAAACTGTATATTTATAACAAGAACATAGAATGACTCAACAAACTGTACATTTATAACAAGAACATGGAATGACTCAACAAACTGTATAGTTATAACTAGAACATGGAATGACTCAACAAACTGTATATTTATAACTAGAACATAGAATGACTCAGCAAACTGTATAGTTATAACTAGAACATGGAATGACTCAACAAACTGTATATATATAGCTAGAACATGGAATGACTCAACAAACTGTATATTTATAACTAGGAAATGGAATGACTCAACAAACTGTATAGTTATAACTAGAACATGGAATGACTCAACAAACTGTTTATTTATAACTAGAACATAGAATGACTCAACAAACTGTATATTTATAACAAGAACATGGAATGACTCAACAAACTGTATATTTATAACTAGAACATAGAATGACTCAACAAACTGTATAGTTATAACTAGAACATAGAATGGCTCAACAAACTGTATATTTATAACAAGAATATAGAATGACTCAATAAACTGTACATTTATAACAGGAACATGGAATGACTCAACAAACTGTATAGTTATAACTAGAACATGGAATGACTCAACAAACTGTATATTTATAACTGGAACAAGGAATGACTCAACAAACTGTATAGTTATAACTAGAACATGGAATGACTCAACAAACTGTATATTTATAACTAGAACATAGAATGACTCAACAAACTGTATAGTTATAACTAGAACATGGAATGACTCAACAAACTGTATATTTATAACTAGAACATGGAAAGACTCAACAAACTGTATATTTATAACTAGAAAATGGAATGACTCAGCAAACTGTATAGTTATAACTAGAACATGGAATGACTCAACAAACTGTATAGTTATAACTAGAGCATGGAATGACTCAACAAACTGTATAGTTATAACTAGAACATGGAATGACTCAACAAACTGTATATTTATAACTAGAACATGGAATGACTCAACAAACTGTATAGTTATAACTAGAACATAGAATGACTCAACAAACTGTATAGTTATAACTAGAACATAGAATGACTCAACAAACTGTATATTTATAACAAGAACATAGAATGACTCAACAAACTATACATTTATAACAAGAACATGGAATGACTCAACAAACTGTATAGTTATAACTAGAACATGGAATGACTCAACAAACTGTATATTTATAACTAGAACATAGAATGACTCGGCAAACTGTATAGTTATAACTAGAACATGGAATGACTCAACAAACTGTATATTTATAGCTAGAACATGGAATGACTCAACAAACTGTATAGTTATAACTAGAACATGGAATGACTCAACAAACTGTATAGTTATAACTAGAGCATGGAATGACTCAACAAACTGTATAGTTATAACTAGAACATGGAATGACTCAACAAACTGTATATTTATAACTAGAACATGGAATGACTCAACAAACTGTATAGTTATAACTAGAACAGGAATGACTCAACAAACTGTATAGTTATAACTAGAACATAGAATGACTCAACAAACTGTATAGTTATAACTAGAACATGGAATGACTCAACAAACTGTATAGTTATAACTAGAACATAGAATGACTCAATAAACTGTATAGTTCTAACTAGAACATAGAATGACTCAACAAACTGTATAATTATAACTAGAACATGGAATGACTCAACAAACTGTATATTTATAACTAGAGCAATGAATGACTCAACAAACTGTATAGTTATAACTAGAACAAAGAATGTCTCAACAAACTGTATAGTTATAACTAGAGCAATGAATTACTCAACAAACTGTATAGTTATAACTAGAGCAATGAAGTACTCAACAAACTGTATAGGTATAACAAGAATATGGAATGACTTAACAAACTGTATAGTTATAACAAGAACATGGAATGACTTAACAAACTGTATAGTTATAACAAGAACATGGAATGACTCAACAAACTGTATAGTTATAACTAGAATAAGGAATGACTCAACAAAATGTTGCTAAACCCATCGTCAATACACAATCAATAAACATATACTGATGACTATATGCCAAACTCGACATCAAAATATATATAAGTTACTAATCTGTTTTGGCCGGTCTCCCTGGCCTAGAAGTTAGCGACTTTCTCCGTAATCCCGTATACTCTCGTGAGTAACGTGACGACTGCGAGAATCGGTAGCAGTTCCAACCGCGTCGGTAACTTACAGGGCATGTAAGCCGGCCGCTCAGAAAGCAATGGAAAACTACTGAGCATAATCTTGTCAAGAAATCAACAATCAGCTGAAAGATGCTGCTGTTGACAGCGATATCCTGTAAAGGATATGCAAATAAACACTAATCTGTTTGGTAGTTATGGATTTGACACGTATGTGCCTTGAGGGGGTCATTATTATTATTATAATATTAAAGTATATAATAGGAAACAATGTTTTAAAGTACACGGACTTTATTGTACACACATGTCGATACTGTCGCTTTATTTTATGATTATGTCATATTTCAAGAATTTTAGGTCCTATTCCCTCTTTTTAATGTCACATCAAATTAGTTCATATTCCCACTTTGTAAGTCACATCGATTTTAGATCCTACTTCCAATTATTATGTCACATCAGTTTTAGGTCCTTTACCCACTTTTTATGTCACATCAATTTTAGATCCTATTCGCACTTTTCATGTCACATCAATTTTAGGCTTGGGTGACCTGGTAGCCAGGTACATTTTATCAATCGGCCTCCGTGATAATTCGAACATATGACCACCAAGCCGGCTGAGAACCGTCTAACCAATGCGATATAGCTGACCGACACCCGGCACAGACTGGTGTAAATTGTTGGTCTCAAACACTGGCCATCCGTCACAAACTGGTGTAAATTGTTGGTATCAAACACTGGCCATCCGTCACAAACTGGTGTAAATTGTTGGTCTCAAACACTGGACAACCGTCACAAACTGGTGTAAATTGTTGGTCTCAAACACTGGCCATCCGTCACAAACCGGTGTAAATTGTTGGTCTCAAACACTGGCCATCCGTCACAAACTGGTGTAAATTGTTGGTCTCAAACACTGGCCATCCGTCACAAACTGGTGTAAATCGTTGGTCTCAAACACTGGCCATCCGTCACAAACCGGTGTAAATCGTTGGTCTCAAACACTGGCCATCCGTCACAAACTGGTGTAAATCGTTGGTCTCAAACATTGGCCATCCGTCACAAACTGATGTAAATCGTTGGTCTCAAATACTGGCCATCCGTCACAAACTGGTGTAAATCGGTGGTCTCAAACATTGGACAACCGTCACAAATTGGTGTAAATCGTTGGTCTCAAACACTGGCCATCCGTCACAAACTGGTGTAAATCGTTGGTCTCAAACATTGGACAACCGTCACAAACTGGTGTAAATCGTTGGTCTCAAACACTGGCCATCCGTCACAAACTGGTGTAAATCGTTGGTCTCAAACACTGGAAAACCGTCACAAACTGGTGTAAATTGTTGGTCTCAAACACTGGCCATCCGTCACAAACCGGTGTAAATTGTTGGTCTCAAACACTGGCCATCCGTCACAAACTGGTGTAAATTGTTGGTCTCAAACACTGGCCATCCGTCACAAACTGGTGTAAATCGTTGGTCTCAAACACTGGCCATCCGTCACAAACCGGTGTAAATCGTTGGTCTCAAACACTGGCCATCCGTCACAAACTGGTGTAAATTGTTGGTCTCAAACACTGGCCATCCGTCACAAACTGGTGTAAATTGTTGGTCTCAAACACTGCCCATCCGTCACAAACCGGTGTAAATTGTTGGTCTCAAACACTGGCCATCCGTCACAAACTGGTGTAAATCGTTGGTCTCAAACATTGGACAACCGTCACAAACTTGTGTAAATTGTTGGTCTCAGACACTGGACAACCGTACCAAATTGGTGTAGATGTCTTCAGGAGATGGAGGAAAAGCATAGAGAGATGGAAGAATAACATAGATACACGGAGGAATAACAGAGAAATGGAGGAATAACATTAAGAAATGAACGAATATCAAGAGATGGAAGAACTGTCGTCTGCCTGATATTTGCAGAGCGTACATTTGAGCGAGTTGACAGAAGGCCGCCGAAGAGCTCTCTTGATTAATTGATTAATTGATTGATCGATTACGTTAATAAAGTTGCCTCTATAGTTTCAGCTCATAGCTTCAATGATGTTGATGGCTGCTTTTGTTTTTAGAGGAAGTAAAACCTCATTGTTAATTCACTTTTAACTGCGCCAAGTATGGCACAGTGAATGGCTTGGACTGGGTGCACGTTTGAACTAAGTCAAGTATGGCACCGTGGAAGGCTTGGCCTGGGTGGCACATTTTAATTACGTCAAGTATGGCACATGAAAGGCTTGGAATGGGTGGCACATTTTAACTACGTCAAGTATGGCACCGTGAATGGCTTGGACTGGGTGCACGTTTTAACTAAGTCAAGTATGGCAATGAAAGGCTTGGAATGGGTGGCACATTTTAACTACGTCAAGTATGGCACCATGAATGGCTTAAAATGGGTATACATATTGACTACGTCAAGTAAGGCACTGTGAATGGCTTGGTGGTTCGACGTCTTGCAGTGGGTATACATTTTAACAACGTCAGGTATGACATCGTGAAAGGCTTGGACTGGGTGCACATTTTAACTACGTCAAGTATGACACCAGTAAAAGACTTCTTGTTTAATTTGCTACACTTTTAGCTGCTACACGCATGGCACCGTGAACGACTTCATGGCTACATCGTTAGGCGAACATTTGAGTGCCGACATCAAGCAGCAAGTGCTAGTCAACCAATGAAGGAATAATTTCTTTATATTATAATCTATCACATAATGGTATAGAACAGGGGTGTCAAACTCAATCGCTCAGCTGGCCAAAACTCAAATCACACGTAAGGTTGCGGGCCGACAGGATAAACTTTCAATAAGCCTAAAATTAAACCTTTTTTAAACAATAATAAAACATCGTTGGTATACACATTTTCACTCTTATGTCAATTTGTAAGAGCACGATGTTTGGCATCTTTTCTTGGCTACAAGTTCGTTTATGTTGGGAGTAATGTTTTGTGTCATTGAAATTCTCATGATGGACTGCAAGTGTTCATCAGTGAGACGACTCCTGTGTGATGTTTTGTTAATTTTCATCACAGAAAACAGCTGCTCACACAGATATGTGCTACCAAACATGCTCAAGGTTCGAGCCGCATGTAGACGAAGCCGGGGCATCTCTTCAGGAATGAAACGAGTGAACTGTGCAGGCCCCACAGTGTCGTACTTTGCCTTTAGTGTCCCATTACACGGCAGCTCTATTAACTCCATCTGTAAATTTACAGGTGCAGTTTTCACATCTACGGCAAATGGATTAGGAAACAGCTCGAAATTACTTGTCTGTGCTTCAAAGTCACTAAGGCGCTCTGCGAAATCGGCGCGAAGTAAGCTAAGATTTTCAGCAGCGTCTGCATTGGGAAACACCAAAGCGTTGACTTGGTTTAACATTGCCTCGCAACAAGAAAAGTGACACAGGTTGCATTGGTGCATTTGTGTCTCCCACAAGCGCAGCTTTACATGAAATGCCTTCACTACATCATGCATATCAGTGATAAAGTGGTCCCGTCCTTGGAGCTGCAGGTTCAAGTCGTTGAGATGAGTGGTTATATCAGACAGAAACGCCAACTCACATTTACACTTTTTATCACGGAGAACTGTGGAATCTTTTCCTTTATTGTCCATGAAATGATAGATTTCCTCGATCGGCTGGAAAAATCTACAAAGAACTTTTCTCCGACTTAGCAACCGCATCTCTGTATGATAAATCATGTCACTGAACCATCCATCCATCATGTGCCATGCCGGTAAGCGTGGGCGGTCATGTTCTGCCATCTCACTCGATCACCAGAGTCATGGATCAGCTCAGTGTTTCTGTCTCGACCATGCCACAAGGACAAGCCATCCAGGTACTTGCTTCTAGGTCTTCCCCTTGGTCTGTTCCCCTCGATCTTACCAGTTGTCACCAAATTCTCCAATCCATTTCTTCTCATAACATGCCAAACAATTTTGACTGTCTACGTCTAATTTCTCTAATCAATTTACGATCTTCATTTGTTTCTTGAAGGACATGTTCATTGGTCTTTCTGGCTGTCCATGGTATTCTTTGCATTTTCCTCAGAAACCACATCTCTACAGCCATCAGATGTGTTTCAGCCTGACTGCTCATTGTCCACGCTGCAATATGTTTTTCATCTTGCTAAAGGCTACTTTTGCCATGGCGATTCTTGTTCTAATCTCTTCAAGGCATCTCCCATCAGATGTTATTACTGTTCCGAGATAATTGTACCTGCTCACTTGTTGAAGAATATTCCCATTTACTTGTATATTACATTGTGGTATTTCGTCCTTCCTAGTGACGACCATAATCTGTGTCTTTTTACAATTTAATTCTAACCCTAGTTGTTCACTGTGTGTAACAATCGCATCTACTAAATTTTGCAGGTCCTGTTCATTGTCTGCAATCAAGACTGTATCATCTGCATATCTTATGTTATTGATGCATCGTCCCCCAATGTTGATTCCTTCCATATCTTCAATATTTCTGAAAATACTTTCACTGTACAGGGAAAACAGATCTGGAGACATTACACATCCCGTCTCACACCCCTTTTAATAGGCTGATATTGGCTTACTTCATTATCAACTCTTATGGCAGCTTGTTGTTTCCAATATATGTTTTTTACAAGTCTAAGATCTTTTCCATCAATTTGTAGATCTTCAAGCATCCTTATCATGTTGACATGTCTCACTTATCAAAAGCCTTTGTGTAGTCAATAAAGCAAAGGTGTAGATCTTTGTTTACTTTTATAGAATGTTCGATTATGTTTCTCAGTATATACACAGCATTTACTGTACCCTTGTTGCTTCCACAACCACATTGTTCTTCTCCTATTTCAGGTGTATTTTCCTCCTAACTCTTTGCATGATAATTCTTAGCAAATCTTCGTGATGTGACTCATTATACTAATTTGGTTCGATGTTGATCACATACCAAGGCTCATGATTCTTTGGGATTGCAATAAATACAGAATTACATAACTCCTGAGGTATATTTCCAGTATCATATATTGTATTAAGCAGACTGTAACTTTATCTATTCCATATTCTTCTAAAAGCATTAATCATTTCTGTTGTGACGCTGTCTGAACCGGGGGTCTTGCCAGATTTCATATGGTTAAGCGCATTCTGAACCTCCATCTTTAAAATTGCTGGTCTTCATTATTATTTTGGACATCGTACTGTTCGTCTCTGTTATCGTCATAAAGGTTTTTCACATAATCTGACCATTCATGTAAAATCTGTTCTTTTTCTATTATGACTCTTCCATCTTTTGTCTTTAGGCAGCCTGCTGATGTACGTGTTCTTTGATTAGTAAGCTCCTGAATTCTTTTGTGCATTAGTTTCGCATTGTTACTGTGTGTGTTTTTTCAATTTCTCTGCAATTTTTCTCAAGCCATGTTTCTTTTGCCTCCTTACATAAGGTTCTCACTTTTCTGTGAAATTCTTCATATTTGGCAGGATTATTTTTGTTCTGTCTTCTTGTTTCCATTAGTTGTAAAATGAACTGAACACCGACTCTATTTCCTGCAATAAAAAAGACTGAGATTGGCGGTGATTTAAACCTTTGGCTCTGATAAAGTTGACGGTTTGTGTTACAATGCTCATTACATCTTCCATGTTGAGGATTTTACCACACAGCGATCCTTGGTGTATGATACAGTGGTATGCTATCAATTCACCAGTACAGTTCTCCTGCATCTTTAACAGAATCCTTCCAACAAGCCAACTTTTTTCGCCATACATCGCGGTGCTCCATCTGTTGTTAGTCCAACGAGCTTTTCCCAAGGCAGGTTCATGTTGGTTAAACCTTGACATACGTTGTCAAAAATGTCTTTTCCTTTTGAAAGGCTCTGTTTTGAGAATCAACTTTTCGCTTGGTCATTTTAAAGACAAGCTTTAATGTTAAAAGAATGTACAGCTACCGACAGACGCTTGATTGATATCAGGTTAGCCGTAGCAGGAAAAGGTGATGTAATATCCGGACATTACACTACTTTCAATTTTTTTTTCATCCGCCAATCCAAAACGAGCGTCTGAACGTTGCTAGGTAACCATAACGACGAACACTAACTCACTACACAACTTTTATTTTCGCTTATTCTGATCGAAGCAAGAACACTCTCAGGTAGCCTGTAATTCGGAAGGTTACTAATTAGGGAATTTGATTTGCACTTTATATCGTGACCATAAAAAATATTTTTGCATAAAATTCTCTCTTGGGCCGAATAAAAATGTATGTCGGTTGAGACCTCTCGGGGCTGAAATGATTGTACGGCGGGCCGGATGTGGTCCGCGGGCCTTGAGTTTAACACATGTGGTATAGAATAACTAACAACCTCAACCCAAAAGAAAAGCGAACATCACAACTTATATCTTAACATAGCAAAAACAAAGATAATGCATACAATAAAACTATTATGGAGAAAGAAAAGTATGTTAATGAGGAAAAATTGAAGGTGATGGAAAATGTCGAATATCCTAGGTCATTAATTACCATCAATGGTGACACAATGAAAAAAAAAAAAAAATTTAAATACGAATATCTATTGCTCTTCAAAAACTAAATAAAAAAAAAACAACAGAATATATTGTAGAGGGGGACAGATAGAATTACAAAAATTAGATTTGTAAAAGCATGTATCTTTCCCATTGCAACATACGCCTATGTGACCTAGACACTTACTAAACAAGCTGAACAGCGCATAAATGCCTTTGAATATAAATGTTATAGACGAGTTCTAAGAATATCTTGGATACAGAAAAAACAATAAATAAATAAATGAATCCCTACGACAAGAGCTGAATATTGAAGAAGGTTGGCTACTAAAGACGATAAAACAAAGAAAATTAAAATATTTTGGTCACTTGAAACGTCATAAAAGTTTGGAGAGAACACTCATGGAGGGGAAGAGAGGAAGAGGAAGGCCAACAAGAAGATGGATGCAGGATGTAGGGGATGGTCTCCAGATGGGTGTATCGGACGCGGGACATCTTGCTTATGACCGAGAAGTTTTCCAGACGGTTGTTATAGGAGCGAGGTTCTGCAAAGGACATGCTACTGAATGAATGAATGAATGAATAATCCATGACGCATGGCGTTTGGTGATCATGACTGTCTATAACCTTCAGTCATTTTCTGCGGGTATTCATTTCTGATACCGACGATCCTCAATTCCACGAAGTCAATCTGTCCAGCATTTTCTGTCTTTGTCTTCCCCATCCTTCCCGCTGTGACGTCATACCCCAGCTTTCCCCTTTTCATGAACTGCACACAGAATGCAGATTGTCTTCTTCTGATGCGAATAACCAGTTCTATTTGTGAGTTAAACTTCTTTCACGATGTCTTCATTGATCTTTCAAGGCAGAAATTATATAATAGAAATTGATAGAATCGTTTGATACGTATTGTCGTGTTAGAAGAGAAGATTTGGGGAAAGATGTGAGTTTAATTCCAGAATAAGCGTTTATATTTAACAAAGACGGTAGAAAATGAGATATACGAGGTCGTGAGGAAAACTGTTTTCCTTTCTAAAATGTTTATTTCTGAATAAACGTATTTTCAGTCACAAAGTTAATTGCATATCCTGTACAGGACGTCACAATCAACCACATCAAGTTTTACCTGTGTGTGATTTATTGGCACCGTGAATGGCTTGGGGTTAGATTTAAATTTAAAAAGACACAGATTATGGTCGTCACTAGGAAGAATGAAATACCACAATGTAATATACAAGTAAATCTCCCCCGATGTGTCTCCACCTTGCCGTGGTGGGGGAGCTTGCGTGTCCCATCGACCCCATGTGCTTGCCGATGGATGAAAACTACATATCGGACGGCTCGTGGGATAGGGACCAGACTAAGAGAAACACAACCTGCTGCTCTGCAGGTGACTGAGGATAGCAGTCAAAATCAGGCAAACGATCCCAAAAATCTCAGTCCGGACATAACCCCTAAGGCTCCCATCCGAGGTGTATGGCTGAACGTCTCTAAGCCATAAACTCTCGGAAGTGAGAGCCTGGCCGACACAATCTACATCAAAATTGTGATGAGGTGCTGAGCACGCTACATGCTCGGCGCAGATACTCGTTCGATGGCTCTTAGCTGGGGGAAATGAGGGATCCCCGAATGAAAGAGCCTGACCGTTACTCGCCCACAGACGCACGGAGGTAAGGTGCTGAGCCGGCAGCACATGTAGCCTACCTCGTGAGCGAGTACAAAAGGTGGGAAAACACCTCGGTCGCACGTCCCGTAGATAGTCTGTAACCATACTCATGAAGTGAGTGTAGTCAAAGGTGGAAAATTGTCTCGTTGACACGAAATGGAACGCCTGTCTTGCGAATCCATTACGTGGCAGCCCGAAGCGAAAGCTTGCTGTGTGGAAGTCGAAATAAGAGTCTCGAAACCCGAGGAAGGCTAACCTCATCAAAAATGCCCGCAGAAGCCGGAAGTGCCAGCCTACGGGCGGCAAAATAAAAATGGCACTACGCAATTACGTCCGAGTGAAATGTCTCGTCCGAATGTCTTTCGTGCTAGGAACAGCTCTGACTACCTAGTTTCCGAATGCCGCTCTTGTTCGGAACAGCTCTGACTAGGTAGTTTTCCGAATGTCTGGCGTGCCTGGACCAGCTCTGACGGGCGCAACGACAAGCACATGTCCGTGTCGAAAACTCGCTGAGTGGATACCATCTGCAGACCTGTCTGGTTTGTGCGGGAACGGCCCGGGGTTAACGAGGTACCCAATATATTGAAGTGAGGAATTAAAGCAGCTATGAGCAGGACGTGACGATTCCCTCGGTGAGCCCAGTCCCAGAGCATTATGTGTCGGCTCTGCAATTATGGAAGCCACCCAGGATGGCGGAAAATGCTATGGACTGTCCCTGCCTTCCTTTGAGGGATGACTGCGAAGTCTTCGACCGTTCCAACTCGACCAGCTGGGAGGTGGACGGTACCACAAAAGTGAGAGTCTCCCAGGAATGCTAACCTGGTCAAAAATGCACGCAGAAGCCGGATTTGTTGACCTAAGGGTTCCGACCCAAGGGTGCCTAACGCACACCGCAATCACATCTGAAAAAACACTCCGGATGAACGAAAAGAAGAAGATATACAAGTAAATGGGAATATTCTTCTTCAACAAGTGAATAGGTACAATTATCTCGGAACAGTAATAACATCTGATGGGAGATGCCTTGAAGAGATTAGAACAAGAATCGCCATGGCAAAAGTAGCCTTTAGCAAGATGAAAAAACATAATGACCAATACAAAGATGTCAATTGAAACGAGAAAAAGAGTGTTGAGGTGCTACATAGAACCTGTACTTTTATATGGATGTGAAGCTTGGACAATGAGCAGTCAAGCTGAAAAACATCTGATGGCTGTAGAGATGTGGTTTCTGAGAAAAATGCAACGAATACCATGGACAACCAGAAAGACCAATGAACAAGTCCTTCAAGAAACAAATGAAGATCGTAAACTGACTAGAAACTTTAGACGTAGACAGTCAAAATTTTTTGGGCATGTTATGAGAAGAAATGAATTGGAGAACTTGGTGACAACTGGCAAGATCGAAGGGAACAGACCAAGGGGAAGACCGCGAAGTAAATAAGTGGATGGCTTGGCCACGTGGCATGGTCGAGACAGAAACACTGAGCTGATCCACGACTCTGGTGATCGAGTGAGATGGCAAAACATGACCGCCCACGCTTACCGGCATGGCACATGATGGATGGATTAACGAGACATGTGTGATTGACAATAGTTCAACTGTATTAGAATACCACACACACACACACACACACACACACACACACACACACACACACACACACACTCACAGACATCGTGATTGTAACTGACTCAGTGGGCGTTCTGGGGAGGGTGGGGGTGGGCGTGCTTCGTGCGGAGTGGCTTGCTTCGTTTCGCAGGTCGCGGGTGGCAAGCGTTGCCTGGATCTTTTCTCCGGGGCATGCCGGTGTGCTGGGGAGTGGACGGGCGGACGGATTGGCTGGCTCTGTAGGACTTGGTTGAGTGTTGATGCATGACAAAGTAGACGTGGTTGCGGCCTTGTGGGAGCACGTGCACACCTCGGAGGAGCAAATGGATCACCATGGTCTGGCGGGAATGAGGCAGCGAGGAGTGATGAGGGGATCTGGCCGACGCTCGACGCTCAGAGGAAAGGGCGAGACGGACATGTAGTCAGATTGCTGCTGGTACTATTGGTGTTGGAACTCTTCGCTGGCTGCTGAGGATAGAAACAGAGCGCCTATGGGAATGCACCGAATGCGGTGATGTCGGTTCCTAGGTCAATCAATCAATCAAATCAATCAATCAATCAATCAATCAATCTTCAACTGTATTTTTCATCGCGGGATGTGTGATTGACAACTCTTCAACTGCAGTAATCAACGTGACATGTGTGATTGACAACTCCTCAACTGCAGTAATCAACGTGACATGTGTGATTGCCGGTCCTTCAACTGTATTAATCTACGTGACATGTGTGACTGGCAAGTCTTTAAATGCATTAATCCACGTGACATGTGTGACTGATAATTCTTCAACTGTATTAATCAACGTGACATGCGCTTCTAACATTCTTCATGTGTACCACTCAACGTGACACACTTGAGTGACAATTCTTCTTTTGTACCACTGAACGTGACATAAAGGATTGAATATGTTTCTCGTGTACCAATAAACGTGACATATGCGATTGACAATTCTTCACGCTTAGCACTCAACGTGACATCTCTCTTTCTCTTTCGTCCTTTATCTTCCACTATGGCATTCTCCCCCAACCAACTCACCCAAGTCCTTATGCCCTTATCTAATCATTACAGTTCCATCCAAGTCCTCCCCATTTTACTCATTTATGTCTCTGCTTCTCTTTTCCCAGTGTTTTTGAGTCTTCCATTATTCCCTTTGCCCAGTGGATTCCAGACAAAGACATTTCTAGTTATATTATTCTAAGTGTTTTAGTGCACGTCATATCCCACACCAGCGCCTTTTCTTCACCTCTTCACAATTCTCAATGTGTACCAAGCAACTTGGCATGTGTGATTGTACCTCTTATGTTTAGTCAGAACATACTAAAGAAATCTGGCAATGTGTTAGATGTTTGCGAAGTGCGCATATATGGCCCCTGCAAAAGTAATGCCATTATATGTTTGCTATTGTTGTTCGTATTATTATTGATCTAATATCTGCCATGAAACTCTAGAACTGAAGGTATTAAATTCTACATACCAGACTAATAAAACTAGAAACACCGAGAACGACTTAAGCGATTTCTAACTGGCACTTGCCCAAAGTAGAAGGACTAAATCACTAGAGTGGGGTCTTGGAGAGAGAACTAGACAAATTAACAGTTTAGTTAGTTTAGTTTAGTTTAGTCGACGGATCAGCATCACGGCACACGGGTGTAACTGTGACGAAACGCGTTTATCTGTCTTGGGTCGTCAAGATCCCGCACTATTTTGGCGCGTCATCGGGGACTTTCCCAGCTAAAAATAGACTGAGGGAAGCCGATGAAGGACTTACTATCTAGAATCTTCTCGAAACACCGAAATTCGAGTAACCCGAGATGCTTGGTATCGCTCTAAATTCTCGTGCAGAGAGATCTAGAAACTCTAGGCGGGGAATGACGGTTTCCCGAGAAAGTATCTTTTCTCAAGAAGCACTCGCTTCTAGTGCGCATTGAGTTGGCACGAAGCGGGAATGTGGCTAAACCAGGCATTCACTTACTGTTGTTCGAACAGAACAG
Organism: Cepaea nemoralis; assembly: GCA_014155875.1. Classification (NCBI taxonomy): domain Eukaryota; kingdom Metazoa; phylum Mollusca; class Gastropoda; order Stylommatophora; family Helicidae; genus Cepaea; species Cepaea nemoralis. The sequence goes on from JACEFZ010003249.1 coordinate 131,728, forward strand.
ACGCAGGCCTGATGTGAGCCATTTTTGTGTTGCGTCTCACCTCAACCATGATTCGGCTGACTGTTATGGAAAGGAAGCTGAGAAGCCCTTGAACAGTTCGGAAGCTGACTGGAGATCTGGTTTCTCGTCATTCAGGAGTTTGCCTGTTGAGGAACCAGTCAACTATAATGTTGTTGGCAGGGAAACCACTTCGTGTGATACAGCGAAGGATTCAGTCTTTACTTATCACGCCAGACTCAACCACACCAGGTACCCAATGTGATTCACCATGCGTGAAGGTTGCATCAAGAAATACAACTGCCCTGAAGGTGCACGTGTGGGAAGTGATGGTTTGTGATCGTTTTACAGATAATAGAAGATACTCTGTTTTCTGCTAGGAACATTTCAGCATTTTGAGTAATCATGCTCAACGAAAGGAAACACCGGTCCGTCTATTTTGACGGGGGTTCTGCCTAAACGCAGAAGTAACTGATCTTCAGACACTTGAATGGTTCTTTGGACAGCTCTAGGGGCAGGTCTTGAGAAGAACTACACCAGTTATTGACTTGTGGCAAGTGTAACCCGGTGGAAGGGACTATGGGATTATAGTCCAACCTGAATTGTTTCCGTGAAATAGATGTCTGATTCTATTAATGTACTGTCTCAGTATGAAGATTATAAACTGTGTTCGAGTAGGACTCAGTAACATTTTCAGTAGCCATATCTGATTCTACAAGCAGTGTGACTGTAAGAGACCATGGAATTGGTCAGTGACATTTGTTCATCCATGTTCCTGTGATGTGATGAAGGGACCATTGAATTGGTCAGTGACATTTGTTCATCCATGTTCCTGTGATGTGATGAAGGGACCATTGAATTGGTCAGTGACAGATCCGTTCTGCAGTGGGACTGTGCTATGAGTGACAGACCATTCGATTGGTCAGTGACTATTTGAGTTCATCGAAGTAACGACTACTTGGAGTCAAGTCCAGGAGGATTGTCTCCCAACCGGTATTGTTCGAGAACTGTATTAACAGTGACTCCGTGGGAGTGATATAGATGCAGTTGGTCCAGTGAAGTGGGGTCCAGCAGTGACTCTATTGTTGGGGATCCACGCTCGGGAGACGGAGTGGTCTCCAAGGTTCTAGTCATCTCACTGGAAGGAAGCCGGGTGAGTGGCGGACCGACTGGACGGGATATCTGCATCCGATCTACTTCTCAACTCGATGAAGATACCTACATCTCTGATTCTATCTCTACTCTATCTTCTATTTGTGTAAATAGATTCTTCTATCAGGATGTTCATTTCAGTTCTATATTCTCAAGGGTAGAATAAACTGTATGTAAGTTGACTTGCTCTTTGTATAATGATTGAGTGTGGTCTCGGACGATGCCTAAGTGTTCATTGTTCCACAGGTGTAGGTAGTTAGTGGGGGTCTAGAATCTGGAGGGGCTTGTAGACGTAATTAACTAATATGAGATCAACCACAGAGTAAAAATGTGTATCTGCTTGTCCAACCCCTGGGGCTAGTATACACGGGAGTGCCAGAGACACCTAGGGTGTGGTTCACTCTCACTACCCAAGGTGAACTCGTCACACTCCATACAGAGTGGGGGCCCGTCCGGGATTATTCCAAGATCTTTGTGTGTTGTAGACCTCTCACATAGGGATAGGGACTTAGTCTTTATCCTCTACTTCAGTCTACATAAGATTCTACTACTTCTACCTATCTCCTAACTGTCTGACAGACATTTGTGTTGTGGTGAGTAGTTAGTACTATTGATTATTGATTCATTGTATTGCTTCACCCACACATACTTGAGTACCCACATATCATAGTCAACATGTCTACCCAAGAGTTAGACTTAGACAAAGTTCAGGAAACTGGACGTAAGTCTGGTCTTGAAGGAGATGCTTTGACATCCTATGTCCAAGAGGTGGAAAGAAATTTTCGCCAAGAGGAAAGAGAGAGGAGGAGAGCCGAAAGAGAACTGGAAGCCAGTAAAGTGGCTCTTAAGGAAAAGAGGATAGCGGCTGACACTGAAATGAAACGGCTTGAGTTGGAAGCCGAGAAAGAAAAACGTGACCATGAGTATCGAATGAAGCTACTTGAGGCACAAGTGCCTGCTACAGGTGTAACTGATGGAGCTGTGGGAGGAGGTGTACCTCCTGGCTCAGAGTCAACCAGTAGACGTGACTACCAGGCTATGAAATGGCCTTTACCGCCGTTCGAACCCGAGAAGGAACGGATAGACCAATACTTAGAGAAGTATGAGGCCATGGCTATGGCAATGGGTCTAGACAAACAGAAATGCTGTTTAATGGAAAGGACTGTTATGGAAAGGAAGCTGAGAAGCCCTTGAACAGTTCGGAAGCTGACTGGAGATCTGGTTTCTTGTCATTCAGGAGTTTGCCTGTTGAGGAACCAGTCAACTATAATGTTGTTGGCAGGAAACCACTTCGTGTGATACCGCGAAGGGTTCAGTTCTTTACTTATCACGCCAGACTCAACCACACCAGGTACCCAACGTGATTCACCATGCGTGAAGGTTGCATCAAGAAATACAACTGCCCTGAAGGTGCACGTGTGGGAAGTGATGGTTTGTGATCGTTTTCAGATACTAGAAGATACTCTGTTTTTGCCAGGAACATTTCAGCATTTTGAGTAATCATGCTCAATGAAAGGAAACACCGGTCCGTCAATTATGACGGGGGTTCTGCCTAAACGCAGAAGTAACTGATCTTCAGACACTTGAATGGTTCTTTGGACAGCTCTAGGGGCAGGTCTTGAGAAGAACTACACCAGTTATTGACTTGTGGCAAGTGTAACCCGGTGGAAGGGACTATGGGATTATAGTCCAACCTGAATTGTTTCCGTGAAATAGATGTCTGATTCTATTAATGTACTGTCTCAGTATGAAGATTATAAACTGTGTTCGAGTAGGACTCAGTAACATTTTCAGTAGCCATATCTGATTCTACAAGCAGTGTGACTGTAAGAGACCATGGAATTGGTCAGTGACATTTGTTCATCCATGTTCCTGTGATGTGATGAAGGGACCATTGAATTGGTCAGTGACATTTGTTCATCCATGTTCCTGTGATGTGATGAAGGGACCATTGAATTGGTCAGTGACAGATCCGTTCTGCAGTGGGACTGTGCTATGAGTGACAGACCATTCGATTGGTCAGTGACTATTTCAGTTCATCGAAGTAACGACTACTTGGAGTCAACCGGTATTGTTCGAGAACTGTATTAACAGTGACTCCGTGGGAGTGATATAGATGCAGTTGGTCCAGTGAAGTGGGGTCCAGCAGTGACTCTATTGTTGGGGATCCACGCTCGGGAGACGGAGTGGTCTCCAAGGTTCTAGTCATCTCACTGGAAGGAAGCCGGGTGAGTGGCGGACCGACTGGACGGGATATCTGCATCCGATCTACTTCTCAACTCGATGAAGATACCTACATCTCTGATTCTATCTCTACTCTATCTTCTATTTGTGTAAATAGATTCTTCTATCAGGATGTTCATTTCAGTTCTATATTCTCAAGGGTAGAATAAACTTTATGTAAGTTGACTTGCTCTTTGTATAATGATTGAGTGTGGTCTCGGACGATGCCTAAGTGTTCATTGTTCCACAGGAGTAGGTAGTTAGTGGGGGTCTAGAATCTGGAGGGGCTTGTAGACGTAATTAACTAATATGAGATCAACCACAGAGTAAAAATGTGTATCTGCTTGTCCAACCCCTGGGGCTAGTATACACGGGAGTGCCAGAGACACCTAGGGTGTGGTTCACTCTCACTACCCAAGGTGAACTCGTCACAGTAACCCATAAGTGCTCCGTTCTACTCCTAACTCAAAGCTGAGTCCGGAGAATTTGAGCTCAGTGCACGAACTCCGTAGCACCGGCGAGGATCCTGAAATACTATGGGTAGATTTTTAACTCGAAATCTTGCCCGGGTAAGCGGAGTTAGGCTACTCTTTTTCGATTTCCAGCTGCCAAGAGTTTTTTTTTTACGTGCGCAACAATACACACGGGCGTCCGATCTCACTACCCAGAGACCAGAGGAAATTAGTTACTAGAAGTCCACGTGAAAAAATCCCGGTCCTCACCGAGGCTTGAACCTGGGACCTCCAGCACTCGAGGCTGACACCATACCTCGAGACCACTCAGCCCCTCCCCCCAGACAACATCAGACAAAATAACAATGAATACAGAGATGAAGAAAAGACGATTGGGCTGGATACGACATACATTGAGAAAACCCGAGAATAGCATAGCTAGAAACGTCATTATCTGGAATCCACTTGGCAAAACAACAAGAGGTGGACCAAACAAGACAAGGAGAGGCAGGAGTGAGTAATGTATGGAGGACGTGCGCGTGGCGGCATGGGATAGCCAAGGATAGGACGGTGAGGGGTGACATAGTTGAAGATCTATGCCCCAGTAGGGATACAAAGAGAAGTTAGCTGCATATCCAAGACAGGACGTCGCAGACAACCCCGGAATTTTTGACTGCTTGTGATTTCTTGGCAAGTTTTATGTTCGCTAGTTTGCCATTGCTTTGTAAACGACTGCCACTCATACCATTATATAAAAACCAACGCGAGGCGGTCTGCTTATAAATATCCAATAGCTGTGTTTTGAACGTGGCATGTGGAATCGGGTATCGCATTCGTAATCTCTCCCACACAGCGGCAGAGAAAACAGAAAGATTCAAATAAAGTAAATAAACAGGCGAGAGATCAGTATCACGTCAACACGAGACACTTCTCTAGACAGTAAACAGGTGAAGATCAATATCACATCAACACGAGACACTTCTCTAAACAGTGAACAGGTGAGTGATCAACATCACATCAACACGAGACACTTCTCTAGACAGTAAACATGTGAGAGATCAACGTCACATCAACACGAGACACTTCTCTAGACAGTAAACAGGTGAGAGATCAATATCACGTCAACACGAGACGCTTCTCTAGGCAGTAAACAGGCGAGAGATCAACATCACATCAACACGAGACGCTTCTCTAGACAGTAAACATGTGAGAGATCAACGTCACATCAACACGAGACACTTCTCTAATCTAAAATTAATATCACGTCAACACGAGACACTTCTCTAGACAGTAAACAGGTGAGAGATCAACATCACATCAACACGAGATGCTTCTCTAGACAGTAAATCAACCTGTCATTAATACATGTTTTTAAAAAATTTGATGTCCTTCACAGGACGTAGCAATCAACCCCATAATTTTGGCTGTTCGTGAGTCCTGGGCAAGTTTTACGTTCAGTAGTTTGCCATTGCTTTCTGAACGACCAGCACCTATATCTTTTTCGAAAAACCAGCAGCGCTCTTTTTTGATCCCTGGTATACGGTATTACAAATTAGCGCCCGTAAATTCTTCGCCACGGAGCCCGACTAAAATTCTGTTGCATGTCCTTCACAGGACATAGCAGTCAACCCCAGCATTTTAGCTGTTCGTGATTCCTGGGCAAGTTTTACGTTCAGTAGTTTGCCATTGCAAGATGATGCATTACTCACTCACATAAACGGTAAGAGTGATCCACGGCAGATACTGCCCTTTTTTTTTTTGCATTTCCTATTTACAGGACATTGCTTTCTGAACGACCGGCACCCATACCAACACGTTAAAACCCAACGCGACACGGTCTGCTGCCAAATCGGTCGTATGTGTGTTTCGAACCCAAGCAAGCGAGCTCACGAATCGCGTCCTCAAGCCCTTAGCCACGGAGACCGGCAGATATGCCTTTTTTCGCATACCCTATTACAGGAAATCGCTGTCAACACTAGCATTTTACCGCTGTTGTTGATTTTTTGGCAAGATTACGCTCAGTAGTTTGCCATTGATTTCTGAGCGACCGGCTCACATATCCCGTAAGTAACGGGAGCGGCGAGAACCGCTACCGATTCTCGCTCAGCTGCGTTTGCTCACGTGGATAAACGGAACTACGGAGAAAGTTGGTAACCTTTAGGCCAGGGAGACCGGCAGATACTGCCTTAGGGAAGGCAAATGTAAACCATCATACAGGCCCACAGCAGAAAGACAGCCGCGATTTATCAAACACAGGAACTCAATAATTTCCATGTGCACTGACTGTTCACGGCCCGGGTCCCGATAAGTGCTCAGGTAAACACGCATGACTCGTGATGTTTCTCTCCCAGGTCGCTGTGTGAGTGTCTGTTCAACAGTGCAATAGCCAAACAATGGAAAAGCCAAATAGTAGAATAGCCAATACAATAGCATATCCAAAACCTGAGGAGAAAACATGACCAACCCAGATTTAATGTCAGACCTGGTTACTACTAATTATAATAATAATAGTATGACAATAGACGACACTACCTGCTTTCTGTTAGCGCCGAATGTTGGGCGGCACTCACCAAACCCGACACCCCCACACTGTGACAACGGCTTCGGGCGGAGGAGCCGCAGGGCAGACCTGGCCCTAAGCCTTATTTGGCAACTGGTATGGGATCGAAGCTCCGATAGACGGATAGTTAGAACATTACTTTGCTGTTCCGGCAGCTTCTGATTCTTGTCTTGTTCCAGATATATTGGTGTTCCCTTTCCTCTGGAATAAACTAGGCAGGTCGAGAGAGGGATCATGCTGCATGGGCAGCACATACAGTTCTCTACAATTCAAGCCAGGCTTTTGTTATGGACAGGTATAAATCCATCCCTGACAGCGCAATTTGATCTGATCTGAGTTGCTTGCTGTGGTATACTGTTAGTTTGTAGTCTAGTTATATGGCCGAACCATTTCTCTCGCTGAAATATAGCATGTACAAGGTAAATATGGCACCATGACAATTCCCGTTGCGTGCGAAGTGATTTGGCCTAGAACCTTCTGGTCAACCGAAGAATGAGATTAGGTGGCCAATTCACTTCCCCACGGCCATTGTTTGAAAATTCTGAACATTTTCCAGTACTTCTTCTTCTGCGTTCATGAGAGGTGTTTTTTCAAACGTTATTGCGTTGTGTCCGGTTATGCGTTTGTTGGCCGGATTAGCCTTCCCGGGTATTTTCCAGAACCATGGTAAGAGGTTGAGTGGACCCAAGGGCGGTGTGGTGAACAAAAAGAATCGTTTCACAGCTGCGAACTGAAACAGGACCACAGTCTACGTAAGCCACCATGGCAATACGGTTCTACAAATACCAGGCAACAGCAAATGAATGTTTCGGCGGCCACTTATCTTTCGTGTTGTCCTAAACATCCGTGAGTAAAGGAGGAATGACGAATATAGACAGTCAGGCGGTGTCAGCGACTTGTGCGCTGCAGATTCTCAGGACTCCCCTACTTTCGCACCGCACGAAATAACAACTCGTGACATTTGCGAAAGGAATGCAATTTATTCAGAGCCGACATTTGAATGGCTCTACGAGCGTTATACTTCATCATCATTATACAACATGAATGCATTGACGTGATGATAGATGATGCTAGTATTTCACAATCTAAATGAACAGCCCTATGTTTGCCTATTGCCTAGAAACTATAGCATTGGTCAAGGATACGTCTGATCTCTCTACCGTCTCCAGTCGGTCTGTTCACACGCTACACATTGCGTGGACCAGCACGGACACTCTTCTCCGTGCAGTAGCTATTATTGCGTGCATGGTCTCGCCAGCACGCTGGCTTGTGAGCTCGAGTAACCCGGCACTTCACGGTTCACAAGCTTCCCAATTGCTTGGGGAAAGCCCTCGCTCAGCTGTACTCATCGACCTCTGGTTTGACACAAATGTGTCTCCTTGTGAGGCTATTAATAGTACTCGGTGTCTCTCCTGTCTGGTGTCTCCCTACTAGACTAGTGTTAACTCCTATCGCCTTTGTAAGGCCTTATTGGGGATCTTGACAGGGTCCCCTCCTCTCTGTGAAGTGTTACTTCCCTTTCACTTATATTGGTAACACTTCTGGTCACAAAGAAAAATTGGTTGGTTGGTCCAATTTTGTCAGATCTCCAATAAGTTATAACTTTCCAGTTTGGGGATAGAATAATTGTCTTCTTCCTTCACTCACAGTGCTTTATCTTTTCACCTGGCTAATTAAGTAGCCTATGTATCAATATAGTTGGTTCTATAGATATCTTTGGGATTGGTAGTGAACCGGAAACCGTTGTCTTATGACTTATGTCCTGGCTTCTGTCGTTTGACCCTATGTCTTTTGACTTTCACCTATTGACTTCTTTCTCGACCTGTCCTCAAATTGCCCAAAATGACGCCAGTTATAACTTTCCAGTTTGGGGATAGAATAATTGTCTTCTTCCTTCACTCACAGTGCTTTATCTTTTCACCTGGCTAATTAAGTAGCCTATGTATCAATATAGTTGGTTCTATAGATATCTTTGGGATTGGTAGTGAACCGGAAACCGTTGTCTTATGACTTATGTCCTGGCTTCTGTCGTTTGACCCTATGTCTTTTGACTTTCACCTATTGACTTCTTTCTCGACCTGTCCTCAAATTGCCCAAAATGACAACCCACACGCAAGTTGACTCTATTCTGAGTACAACACATGAGCACAAAGTGTTCATGTTCCCATTAATATCCCCTCCAACTCTATACACACAGCTCTACTGTTCACCTTCTCGCTTCCGCATGTGAAAAGCTATATTCACTGTTACATTCAGGTTTCTAATAAGTTATTGTGTCCCCTGAATTTAAAGTTGTTGTCCTTTGGGATGAATGGTGTGTGCAACTTTTATGTGTTTGTCTTCCTGTTTGTTTGCGTGTTTTATAATAAACTATAGTGTACTTAACTCTCTAACATGTGTATGCGTTAGTGTACTAAATATGTGTTCCTTCGAGCGCTGCAAATCGGTTTATTGTGGTTACAAACGTTCGTTATTATTATTTGTGACCACAACTCCGCTTTCTGAAGCTCAAAATACGTTCTCTATATACTCTATTAAAGTGTGGCGGTAACACACATAAAAACCTGACAACACATTGGTTACACAGATGACACAGACAAGTCAAATAAGACGTTTGCAGCGGTGGAAAAAAAAATTTTCCACTGTTTTTCTCTCTCGCTCTCTTTCTTTCAATGTTTACTAAGTTTTTGCATTGTCCCCTCGCATTTATTCTCCTTGCATACATCTTTCATTCACTTTCATACTGTTCTTTCACTCAACCATTTTCTCGTCATTAAAATATGTTTCATAGTATCAAATACATAAACATTATATATAAATATATACAATAAACGATTGGCTGAATTTTAACGGTAATCACGCCAAATGACTGTGCGTTTTGTTTGCACGCGTCATGTCTATACATAATATACATAGTTATGAGGATGGTTTGTTACCGATCCTGTCATAGTAACTTCCCTAATTTGGTGTGCTGACCTAAATTACCCTCAAGGGAAATAATCTAATAAGTACTTTCATTTAAGTGAATTGGGTTAATTACCTTAAAGTGTTGTTTGTGAAAAAGATGATATTACTTCCTAAATGGTTGTATTAGTTTGGAAATGATATTTTCGATAAATGAATGTATAGATGATTATGATTACATGGTAATAAACTAATATAAGATCTAACAATTGTATTTCTATAATTGGTGTTGTAAGAAATGGGTTATTAATTAAATGATGGTGATTTCTAACTAACAAATAAGAAAATAAAGTTATATATGCATATAAACAATTTGCACTTGAATAATTAATAGATAAATGAAGTTATAGGTACTGTTAATAAAATAATAATATACATATATCACAGTTACATTTCTATATCTAATTACACTAAATCGACGTCCTCCTTTGCGTTGTGAAGATGGAGCAATACTCTTTGTAGACTATTCTAACATAGTTCATTTCGGCAAAGTCTCTTATGCTCTCCTTCAAGGATAGTGTATAAATATAGTTCCCTACTACATTCTGTAGGTTCATAGCTAACACTTGAATGTTTCTCTAGCTTATGTGTGTGTCAGCGCATGTTAATTCTGCGTCTGTTTGTTACACTTCTTATAGCAGCGTTATATTCACACAGGTTATATATTTGGCGATGATAACGCACTTACGATGTGTCTTAATCACCACATACGGCACTAAGTTATCTACCATTACAGTGTTACTGTTTCTGGTGGTGTATGGTCGATCCCTTCCTGCAAATCAGGTATTTGAATGGATGATGGACGACTCAAAATGTCTGCAACCGTATTTAATCTCCCTTTTAAGTGCTGGATAGTAAACGTGTAATTTTGGAGAATCAAAGCCCACCTGTAAATTCTATTGTTGGTAGGAAGTCCAGACTGCATCACAGACAACGGAGAGTTATCGGATTGGATTACAAACTGTGCTCCTGCCAAAAATCTATGAAACTTTCTCACGCAATAGATCAAACTGAGGCCCTCCAATTCTGATGCTGAGTATTTTGATTCAGCAGGAGTAATCTTGCGACTTACGTACATTACGGGGTGGAACGTCCCGTCGTAGAACTGTCCTAGTATCCCAGATATGGATATGGCACTCGCATCTGTGCGTAAGAAATAAGTGAGTTTTGGATTAGGCATACGAAGGATAGGTGGAACGCTGAAAAGATGTTTCAATTTTGATAACGCACTAATTAATCCTGCATCTTTTACAGATAACTTAGCCGAAGCTTTTAAGATGTTAGAAAAAACACTGGTGATTTCCGCCAGATTTGGAATGAATTTACTATAGTAGTTTACCAGACCCAGTAATCTTCGGACCTGTTTCTTGGTCGTTGGCCTTGTTAAATTCAGAATCTTAGTGACGATTCTGTCATCAGTTTTCAATTGGCCCCTGCAGATGGTATGACCCAGGAAGTCAATGTTTTCCATGCCCAACTCTACTTTGGACGGCTTCGCTGTGAGCCCAAACAATCGCAACCTGTCGAAGACTTGTCGAAGTTTCAGTAGGTGTTTTGTCCCGTCTTCAGTATGACTGTATATGTTCTCTCTATAAGTCGAAATGCTGGTCGCAGTCGCGTTTACCGTAGGAACTGGTAATTCCATCTCGTCCAATACTGTTGTGCTGCTAGCTGTGTGTGTTTTTACCTGGCTAAGTGTGTTTGCGTTGTCGCTGTCATGTTCGCCCTACCTAGTGAAGTTGAGTTGTGTATGTCTGTCGTCTCATTGCTTGGTGTTGGTGCAATTTGTTCGTCTGTCTGTTGTTCTTGTTGTGAACAGTATGGTTTCAGGATGTTGATATGAAATATCTCTAAGTGTCCTTTTATCGATATTTCATGATCCCCATCTGATATTTTGTGTTCAACGTTGAGAGGCCCTTGGCAAGATGTTAGTACCATATTATGTTTATCAGGTAGTCGAATCACAACCTTCTGGTTTGGTTTAAGGTGAATCGTTTTAGTACCCTTGTTTGGATAGTTGTGGTTTCCATTACTCGACACCTGCATTAGGGGTCCCGCAATATCGACCGCTATACTCTCAAGTGGTCTAGATGCTATTACTGACCGTTGCACTTTTGCCTTTACATGCGTTTTCTTTCGTACACGATGTTGACAAACAGTACAAGAGCGACAGAAAGATTTTATGTCCGAACAGAATTTCGGCCAGTAAAATTGTGATAGAATTCTGGCTCGCGTTTTATGGTAGGCCAAATGTCCAGCAAACGGTAATTCATGTGCGCTTTTTATCACATTTTGTCGGTATGTTACAGGTAATACCGTCTGCTGAATTTCATGGTTATTATATGTATAATAACGCATGAGAATTCCGTTAACCTTTTTAAAGTACCAAGAAGCCTTTTTAGAAACTTTCTTTCGCTCACACAATAAGTTAAAATACGGTGTGATTGTTTGGTCGGTGCTTTGTGCCTCGATCAATTTTTGTCGAGTAGTGTTGGTATCTGCACCACTTGGTGTTAATAGCTGTAGCATTTCATTTTGTAAGTCAGTATAGTTTGTTTCTGTATCTGACTTAGTTACAGCGTTGGCCATGTGTGTCTCATTCCAGGCTTTTATGTTGTCGTCTGTACATTCTTTCAATGCATCTAGACATCCTAGAATAAGATCCGTACATGGATCTTGGAGGATAGCGCACGTAAATGTGCCGGTAAGGAACGGGGTATTGATATGCGCCTTTGCCAGTGGATATTTCTCGATGGTTCCAGAGAAAGTACGGCATTTGACAAACTCCCCCGTATAATCTTCTGGTCTAGCAAGTTCTCTCCTTAAACCCAGTAGAGTGCTCCCGCTATCAACTAAACATTGGCATGGTTTCCCACTGACCAGTGCATCGTAGAACTTAAGTTTACCTCTGGAGGCACATGCTGCGTTAGCTTCTTCATTTGAACATGATATTACGTGTCCACATTTCAATCTCCCCTCCGCATGAAACTGCTGGCATACTTTACATGTCTTAAAGTCTAAAATATCGGTTACTGATGATACACTCTGACATTATTTCGTTGGCAACACATTTACAAGTTCTGGATCAATGTCACTCTCATCGTCTGATGATGTATCGATGAGTGCTGCATTGTTTGCCTTCATTCTCTGTCTCCCAAGACACTTATTGCTATAGTGGCCATAACTTGAACAAAAATAACATTTTACAGCACGTTTAAAGGATGATCTTCTGCTTTCTTGCTTCTTTAACACTGCTTCTAGGTGTGACGGATATGTGGGGTTCTTATCACACATCGAATAAGTCGGATGAAACAGATTGCAATAATTACATCGAGGTGGTTTCTGATATGGTTTGTCCTTCTTACGGTAATCTTTCTGGTTATAGGATCTATCAGGAACTCTATTTGCAAAAGCTGTAATTTCTGTGTCATGTGATGTAGTTTTAAATATGTCCCGATTAGATGAAAAATAAGCTGACCCCCGTTTCTCTAATTGTTGAATGGAATCAATATCTGACTGTTGTAAGAACTTTGCAAAAGGGGTAGGTACGGTAGAAATGACTTTGTCCATTACCATTAGCTCTTCTAGTTTTTCATAGCTGTTACCTACTTTAGCAGCTTTAGTCCACTTTTTAAATGTGCTCTGCACGTTAGAGATGTAGTCTAAGAAGGTTTCAGTTGCTTTTGGTTTAATCTGTGAGAATTGAATATGGTACCCAGTAGCGTCCAAAAGAAAATGTTACATTATCCTATCTTGTATGTACTGGTAATTGTTTCTAAGATCTGTAGGTATGGATTCTATTACTTTTAAAGGCTCCCCACTCAGGTTCCTCATGTAAATCATTGCCCAATCCTCTAAAGGTATTTTCTGTGTTTTTAGTTGGAACTCTATGTTGTCAGTCCATGCGCTGATTGAATCACCTACACTGTATGGTTTGATAAGGCCCTTGTACTTACTAAATTTGTTCTGTTCTTCTTGGCTCTTTTGTTTGCTAGAGGCTATTTATTTGTATGTTAGAATCTACCTCCATTTCCTTCATCTTTAGACTAGTCTCTGAATCTACTTGTATCTGTTTTTGTTTGGTGGCTTCCTCTGCTTGTTTGTTAGCATGCTCTAAGTCTAACTGTTTCTGTATGATAGCTTGATCCGACTCTAATTTTTTCTGGTCTAACTCTAATTGTTTTTGTTTGGTAACTTGTTCTGATTGTTTGTTGGCATAATCTAGGTCTAATTGTTTCTGTTTGGTAACTTCTTCGACCTCTTTCATTTCTTTTTGATGTTGCCTTTCTAATGCTCTTTCATCTCTCTGTCGAGCTGTTTCTTCTTTATACTTTTCATCCGCCCATTTTTCTAGCTTATCTCCAGTGTGGCCCATTGCGATGCCCGCCTGTATACATTCATTTAGTGACGCCATTTTGTGGCGTAATGTTAGTTCAAAATGATAATACAATAATATTCATACAATAGTTTATAATAATGTGTTAGTAAGTGTACATCTTTTACTGAAAAAGAAGATGCATGATTAAGTTAGAGCATACCAAAATATTCGGAAAATATACTCATCTAATTCTTTGGAAAGTAAGGTACTTGGGGTGTTCCACCGCTGTCTTTCACACTTACAAACTGGTTTGACTTGATAATACAAGGACTGCTTCTGGTTAGTAGAGCAGCAAAAATTAGACACAAGCTTAAGTTGTCAATACAAGTTCATATTTCATCATATTTCATCAACTATTTCATATTTCATTAAGTTGTCAATAAAAACTCATATTTCATGCGAATGATGAACGAAAATGTGATAGATAGTGATAAATGGTATTAATGGATGAATGATATGATCGTCTGAATGATTGTTAGATGATAAGTGAGATGATTAGTCGTATGACCGTCGATGTCGTCTTGTCTTCTCTTTTGACTCTGGCGTAACTTTGTTCTAGGCTGCAGTTCGTCGCTAATCTATTTACTGACTTCGTAGAATGGTGACATTGATGGCTGTATCACACGCAATGAAATGTACACGGTGGTTACGCTGGTAATGTTCATTGATGATAATATACATTTCAATTGCTTTTAGTATAATAACACACTTTCTAATTAATATTGGTAGAATTTCACACTTTTCCAATTTAATTTGGCTCAATTGTGGTTCACACTCCACAAATTGATGATCGTATAATTTACCAAAGAAAATTATTTATGGCATGTATAGAAACAAATTTGCATTACTTTGAAATATATCACACAGCAATGATGTTGAATCGTGCACTGAACTGATGCTGGTTCAGAATTTTGTAATATCAATCGATAGCTAGCGTTTGTTTAGTGGTTTATACTACCACTTGCCTGCTGGCGTCAACTGTTCGTTGAATATTACAACAAATGCCTGCTATGACTGCTCAGAAGCGTTGCTTCAGTGTAATCTGACAGCAATTGTGCTGCTGGCGTTGGTTCACTGTGTTCTGAAACCAATCGGGGTCTTGCCTGCTGGCGTTGGTTCACTATATTCTGACACCAATCGGGGTCTTGCCTGTCAGCGACTTGTGCGCTGCAGATTCTCAGGACTCCCGTACTTTCGCACCGCACGAAATAACAACTCGTGACATTTGCGAAAGGAATGCAATTTATTCAGAGCCGACATTTGAATGGCTCTACGAGCGTTATACTTCATCATCATTATACAACATGAATGCATTGACGTGATGATAGATGATGCTAGTATTTCACAATCTAAATGAACAGCCCTATGTTTGCCTATTGCCTAGAAACTATAGCATTGGTCAAGGATACGTCTGCTCTCTCTACCGTCTCCAGTCGGTCTGTTCACACGCTACACATTGCGTGGACCAGCACGGACACTCTTCTCCGTGCAGTAGCTATTATTGCGTGCATGGTCTCGCCAGCACGCTGGCTTGTGAGCTCGAGTAACCCGGCACTTCACGGTTCACAAGCTTCCCAATTGCTTGGGGAAAGCCCTCGCTCAGCTGTACTCATCGACCTCTGGTCTGACACAAATGTGTCTCCTTGTGAGGCTATTAATAGTACTCGGTGTCTCTCCTGTCTGGTGTCTCCCTACTAGACTAGTGTTAACTCCTATCGCCTTTGTAAGGCCTTATTGGGGATCTTGACAGGCGGATAGATACGACCAGAACAGACTGAAGGGGGTAGCAGGATACGTCAATTGCAGACAGGGATGGGGTGGGGCAAATACAAGCAGAGAAGGTACAACACATACACAGAGAGAAGGTACAACACATACACAGAGAGAAGGTACAACACATACCCAGAGAGAAGGTACAACACATACACAGAGAGAAGGTACAACACATACACAGAGAGAAGGTACAACACATACATACAGAGAAGGTACAACACATACACAGAGAGAAGGTACAACACATACACAGAGAGAAGGTACAACACATACACAGAGAGAAGGTACAACACATACACAGAGAGAAGGTACAACACATACACAGAGAGAAGGTACAACACATACATACAGAGAAGGTACAACACATACACAGAGATAAGGTATAACCAACACACACACACACACACAGAAGGTACAGCACGTACAGAGAGAAAAATAAAGATAAACAAGGTACAGCACAGACACAGAGAGAAGGTACAACAAATGCATGAGAGAAAGTACAACAAATTCAAAGAAGGTACAACAAATACAGCCATAAAAGGTGAACGTACCACTAATACAGACAGATTAAGAAGCACCAGAAAAAATAACACACACATACATACACATACATACAGAGAAGAAGGTACAAAAAACTCAAACAGAGTATATAAACACACAGAAGCAAACAAAAGGCCAGATTGTAAAATAACATCGGAACGAGTTCGTCAGAATGTGAATAATTCACGAAATTTGCTCTGCACATTGTTAAAGAAGGGTTTAATAAACAACGCTGTCTGAACAGAAAAAACAATAATGGGTAATTGACAACAACATATTGTATTTAACAATGAAACACGATACCGATTAAAGGAAAGTGGGAAGATATGAACACAAGTAGAATAAATCATCGAATCTCGTACGTTGGTATTGTCATTTGCTGAGAGATAAACATGGAGGACAGCCAGTAATTGTAGTGACAGCGACTCGTCCTGGCAGGTGCATGCTGGGAGAAATGTTTGACCTATTCGTTGCCTGAGCTGGGACAATGAGCGATCATGGTCTTCTTTATGTCTCACTTTGCAGTCAAATGTCAAGTAGTGGGTTTCTGAGTGCTAGAGTATCGGTCTGTAATGGGCGATCAACGACGATTCTCACTCTAAGCAGTGTCAATAACATGAGTGTATGTCATTTACAGACAGCGTATACTGACTATGCTGCATGTTAAAATATCTAGCCAGATTTCTGCAGTATGTTCAGACCAAACGTAAAATAAAAAGAAACACACCATACGTTGCTTGTACACACAACTACAGCTGACAGCGCACGGTGAGTTGTTTGGATTAAAATGAGTTCACTTTGATGTGGTTTATATTGATATTTGCTGTCCAGCTGTTTAAGCCTGAACACAGTTCCAGCCACGCTTGAACAGATGCCATTACTGGCCAGGCCTGTCTTCCACCTGAACGCACAACTGTGGTGTATGGACAGCATTCGTTCAGGGTGAAACGACAACAACAGCCGCAACAACAACAACATCAACTTTCATTCCGCAAACTTTCCCCGACGTTGTATCCAGAGCTCATCCAGTACATGACACAGAGACAAGTGGAGCTAAGCCGTTTAATGATGCGTTCTCTGTCACCCTTGGGACCGGGGTTGCTTTGGTGAAGTGCTACTGTTGATGGTATTATTGCGCGAATGCTGACTGTATTTGTTGAACCGAAGCGAGGGATAGACAGATGTACCCGTGGATAAATAGGCAAACAAATAGAATTATGAATAGAGGTACAAAAGGGAAGACAGACAGACCGACTGACCTACTAACTTAACTACTAACCGACCAATCGACCGACCGACCGACCGACCGACCGACCGACCGACCGACCGACCGACCGACCGACCGACCGACCGACAGACAGACAGACAGACAGACAGACGAAAAGAGACAGAGGTTAAAAGAAAGAAAGAGAAGATTAATTTATATTAACTACATTGTATTTGGTAAATAACATTTTCTGCCTCTATAACTTACTCACAAGTATATCGGTACAATTATCTCGGAAAAGTCATAACATCTGATGGGAGATGCCTTGAAGAGATTAGAACAAGAATCGCCATGGTAAAAGTAGCCTTTAGCAAGATGGAAAACATTCTGACCAATACAATGATGTCACATGCAAAGCGATACAGAATGTTAAAGTGTACATGGAACCTGTACTTTTGTATGGATGTGAATCGTGGAAAATGAGCAGAAAAGCTGACACACATCTGATGGCATTGAAAATGTGGTTTCTGAGAAAAAATGCAAAGAATACCATAGACAGACAGAAAAACCAATGACCAAATCCTACGAGAAACAAATGAAAACCGTAAGCTGATTAGAGAAACTAGACGTTGACAGTCAAACTATTTTGGACACGTTGTGAAAAGAAATAAATTGGAGAACTTGGTGACAACTGGCAAGATTGAGGGGAAAATAACAAGAGGAATGACAGAGATGTAAATGCATGGATGGCTTGGCACGTGGTATGGTCGAGACAAGAACACTGAGTTGATCCAAGATTCTGGTGATCCAGTGTGATGACGAAACATCACCGCCCGCGCTTATCGGCATGATGATGATGAACTTATTCTCCAAAACCCGTATTTGATTTGTTTAACCAACAAGTTTATCTTTCCCCGGCCTCTCTCAGTATGGCATTACCCTGGTATCTATAAATAAAAAGAGTAATTGTTTTGTTTCTATTATCGTAGTCGCTATTTTCACACACGACACACATGAATGGCCGATACCCAGTTTTCTTTGACGTGACATTTTTACAACAAATGTTTCAATTAAGTGGAATGGCGTTACACATAATGCTGTTGCCAGATTGCATTTAATAGATTCACAGCGGCATAAAATCTCTGGAGCTGCGTTCATTTGTTCGGGGCGGCAATAAATATTACGGAAAACACTTTTATGAATGACAAAATAAGCTTTAAATATCGTTGCTTTAATTGCGTGGCCATATGTTCTGTATTGATGCTCCCGAGATGAAGTTCAGCAAATGATTTTCAGAATAACAGAAAATGTGACTCGATCGTGGGGAAGCTTGTGTGGGGAAACCTGGAGCTTGTGTGGGAAAGTGTTAAGCTTGTGTGGGAGAGTGGAGAGCTTTTGTGGGAAAGTGTGAAGCTGGTGTAGGAAAGTGTGAAGCTTGTGTGGGAAAGTGTGAAGCTTGTGTGGGAAAGTGTTGATCTTTTTTTTGGGAAAGTGTGAAGTCTGTGTGGGAAAATGTGGAGCTTGTGTGGGAAAGTGTGAAGCTTGTGTGGGGAAGTGTGGAGCTTATGTGGGAAAGTGTGGAGCTTGTATGGGAAGGTGTGAAGCTTGTGTGGGAAAATGTGAAGCTTGTGTGGGAATGTGTGAAGCTTGTGTGGGAAATTGTAGATCGTGTGTGGGAAATTGTAGATCGTGTGTGGGAAAGTGTGTAGCTTGTGTGGACAAATGTGAAGCTTGTGTGGGAATGTGTGAAGCTTGTGTGGAAATGTGTGAAGCTTGTGTGGGAAAGTGTGGAACTTGTGTGGGAATGTGTGAAGCTTGTGTGGGAAAGTGTGTCACTTGTGTGGGAAAATGTGTAGCTTGTGTGGGAAAGTGTGAAGCTTGTGTGGGACTGTGTGAAGCTTGTGTGGGAAAGTGTGGAACTTGTGTGGGAAAGTGTGGAGCTTATGTGGGGAAGTGTGGAGCTTGTGTGGGGAAGTGTGAAGCTTGTATGTTGATCATCCGCCTTTGGCAAAGGGTTACTCCGCACGTATAGCGCCCCGCAGGTTGTGGGTTGCGGTCTACGTCACTCGTTTCACAGGTGCAGTTTTGTCGGAGACTCATGAGGGTGGTTGCTGGAGCTACGGAGTTTGTGCTTTGTGCGACGCCTTTGGCAATGTAAAAAAATGTAGTTGCCTGTTCTTCACAGGATGTAGCAGTCAACCTCGTCATTTTGGTTGTTCGTGATTTCTGGGCAAGTCTTACGTTCAGTAGTTTGCCAAGGCAAAGGCTACACAAAGGCTTTCGTTAAAGTGAGATATGTCGACATGATAAGGATGCTTGAAGATCTACAAATTGATGGAAAAAACCTTAGACTTGTAAAAAGACATATTGGAAACAACAAGCTGCCATAAGAATTGATAATGATGTAGGCCAATATCAGCCTATTAAAAGAGGTATGACACAGGGATGTGTAATGTCTCCAGATCTTTATTCCCTGTACAGTTAAATTATTTTCAGAAATATTGAAGATATGGAAGGAATCAACATTGGGGAACGATACTTCAATAACATTAGATATGTAGATGATACAGTATTGATTGCAGACAATGAAAAGGACCTGTAACATTTAGTAGATGCGGTTGTTGCACACAGTGAACAACTAGGGTTAGAATTAAATTGTAAAAAGACACAGGTTATGGTCGTCACTAGGAAGGATGAAATACCACATTGTAAATGGGCATATACTTAAACGAGTGAATCGGTACAGCTATCTTGGAACAGTCGTAACATCTGATGGGAGATGCCTTGAAGAGATTAGAACAAGAATCGCCATTGCGAAAGTAGCAATTTACTTGATGGAAAACATACTGACCAATACAATGATATCAATCGAAACGAGAACAAGAGTGTTGAAGTGCTACATACAACCTGCACTTTTATATGGATGTGAAGCGTGGACAATGAGCAGACAAGCTGAAAAACATCTGATGGCTGTGGAAATGTGATTTCTGAGGAAAATGCAAAGAATACCATGGGCAGACAGAAAAACCAATGAACAAGTCCTACAAGAAACAAATGAGGACCGTAAACTAATTAGAGACATTAGACGTAGACAGTCAAACGTTTTTCGGCATGTCACGAGAAGAAGTGAATTGGAGAACTTTGTGACAACTGGCAAGATCGAAGGGAAGAGACCGAGGGGAAGACCAAGAAGTAAATACCTGGATGGCTTGGCCACATGGCAAGGTCGAGACAGAAACACAAAGCTGATCCACAACTCTAGTGATTGAATGAGATGGCAAAACATGACCGCCCACGCTTATCGGCATGGCACATGATGGATGGATGGAGTTTGCCATTGCTTTCAGAACGACCGGCACCTATACCTATTTCGAAAAAACCAGCACCGCTGTGTGTCGAATCCGGGTATACGGGATTACGAATAGCGTCCGTAACGCCTTCGCCACGGAGCGAGCGGCGTGCCTTTGGCAAGCCGCCCTGCGGAAAGAGACCGGGTAAAACCCGGTGCAATGAAGTCGATCTTCTTGCCCTTTAACCCGCTGGTTTCTTCAGATATCTTCTTCAGGTGGCTGGGCTGCAGCAGACGTTGGCGATCACCACACTCCACTACTCCCTGGTATTTGATATGTTTAGGTTTTCTTTTATTACTGTTAGTTGCCCGGCTGATTATGCTGTCCACACGCATCATTCTCTGTGTTCCTCTGCTTCTCTTCCCTAGTGTGTTCCCACATAAATCTAGTTTTCCTGCTCCTCATTTCTCTATTCTGATGATTTTGACATTGTGTAATTCTTCATCATCACTGTCAACGGACAAGGAATGAATAACGTGACATGACATAATAACCAGACTTGGACTGAATTAACCAGATAAACATGACATGGACCGGATAACTTGAGATGGATTGAATAACGTGACATTGAAATAATAACCAGATAAACGTGATATTGATACAATAACAACCAGACATGTGTGACATGGACAAAAATGACCAGATGTGGACTGAATAACGGGGCACTGACTGAATAATGTGACAGGAACTGAATAACTGGACACTTATTGAATAATGTGACATGAACTGAATAACGTGACATGGACAATAACAAAACTCGGGCACACCTGAGTGTGTTGTGGTTGTGACCTGTTCGTGAGTAAAGTTATGGACATATTTTCACACCACTTTCAGGTAGTTACAAATTGCTAACTCCGCCGTAGTCCTGTGATTAGAACTCTGGCCTGTGGCCGTGGCTACCATGTGTTGCAATCCCTATGGCCGTTCATAAATAAACACACATGTACTGTTTGGCACTCACAGAAGTAGAAGAAGGAAGCAGAGTCTAGAAGACGCACTAGACAACATAAACATTGAAAGCTATAATTAATGACCGGGATTCGAACCTGTCACCTCCACATGACGACAGCGCCTCACTGCAGGAACACTTGTATTTTGACGCATGAAACACTACCCCATGGCGACGAGGATGCTTTTAAAAATATTTACCTCGGCTTCCAGATCTACCCAGCCTAAAACCGGTGCAGTGAAATGTTCTGGGATGTTAAGGCCGTTCCGGCGATGAACACTGCAGCAGGCATCAAGTGCTGATTGGTCTTTAAAAGTTTGAGGGTAGCACTATGTACTGTGTGTGTTTCCGATGTGTGGAAACGGGTCTTTTGCTTTCATTGACATACTTATGAAGCGGCTAATGATTGGTGTTTTATGAAACAAGACAGACCCCTCCTTCATTTCATACTGAACCAATCAAACAACTAATCAATATTCAGGATACTTAAATTACGTGACGTCATCGTGGTAGCACTTGTAAACAAAGAATTTACATATGTAAATAGGTACACGACACACACTATCTTCACGTGACGATCGGGATCTCTTCATTCTACATAATGATCAGCCATAGCCGGGAGCTATTTACACAACGAATGGGCGGTGCCATCATAATGAGTTCTCGATACTAGTCACTTTGAGTTACACAAGATCACAGCTCTCGTTCCTTCACATCTTGCATACACCAAGTGGACTTCAATCGGCAAACAAATTAGCATTCAGTATGGAATCCATTTAGACCAGACACAGCCAGGGGCTGTGGACACAATGAATGCGTGGTGCCATCAAAATGAGCCCTCCAGAATTGTCGGCTTGAGTTACACAATGTAACAGCTCATGCTACAGCGCATTCTGCATGCTCCAAGTAGACTGCATTCACGAAGAAGGTTACCCGGGTCGTATTCGGCACAGAGGAGGTTGGGTTGTAAACCAACTAATATTCGCAAACTCTCAACACATAGCCTTTCCCATACTCCAATAGTCACGCAAATATATAAAACGCCTGTGTCCCAGTTGAATGTTTACAGTACCCTTTGATGCAATCGAAGTCATGTGACAATCCCACCGCTAGTGATATTTTGGGGGTTCTCGCTTGATTTGAACTCAAGCGTAGTCCTTACTTGTGGTACTACTTCTTGAACTGATTGTTGCGTGTGGATTAGCTGTTCCTATTGCTAGTGTCCATCGCAATCAGGCGAACCCACTCCGACTTCAGGGGTACTTATAATTTACGTCGCCAAGTCAAGGACGAAAAGTCAACATTTTAATTCAACTGATCGGTTTAGTGGTTGAACCCGCTATCTCAGCATCAGCACACCGTGAGTTTAAGACCAAGGGCTCTTATCCATTATGACCTCCACCTTTAGAGTGATTTAAACTGATGAGCATCAGGCGAGTAGGTGAATGCCCTAGCCATTAAATCACTGGGCTCAAATTGATAAAGTAAACGCATAAATTCACTTCAGTTAGCAGTTCAGTCATGTCGGTAATTATTCCCATTACCCCCACTCCGTTCAACCTCATAAGGGAATTTATAATTAGGGCCCACCCCAGCCTCAGATTAATAATCATGATCACATGATCAAATCTCTTACATTAATGTGAAAAGGAATGTTGTCCATTGGAGGTAATGGGTGGCTCTTCACGCATCACAGGACCATCTCAACATTGCTGTACTCTGCACCAGACCTGCCTCCTGTATCACGTGGGAACTCCTGTTACAGCTGTATGCTTCTGTCTGTGTCCTTGTGACATGCAACTCGTAAGATATCTCAGGGCAGCTGTATATAGGAAGATCTTTAGGGCAGCTGTATATAGGAAGATCTTTCGGGCAGCTGTATATAGAAAGATCTTTCGGGCAGCTGTATATAGAAAGATCTTTCGGGCAGCTGTATATAGGAAGTTCTTTAGGGCGGCTGCATATTGGAAGATCTTTAGAACATCTGTACATAGAGGGAGTTGCGTGGTCTCGAGATATGGTGCCCGCCTCGAGTGCTGGAGGTCCCGGGTTCATGTCCCGGTGAGGACCAGGAGATTTCCACGTGGACTTCTAGTAATAAAATTTCCTCTGGTCTCTGGGCAGTGAGATCGGGCGCGAGGGAAAAATCCCTTGGCAGTTGGAAATCGAAAAAGAGTAGCCTAACGGCGCTGCCGGGGCAAAATTTCGAGTTAAAAATCTACCCAAAGTATTTCAGGATCCTCGCCGGTGCTACGGAGTTCGTGCACTGAGCTGAGTTTCTCCAAACTCAGGTTTGAACTAGGAGGAGAACGGAGCACTTATGGGTTACACCCGTGTGCCGTGATGTTGATCCATCGACTAAACTAAACTAAACTAACTGTACATAGAAAGATCTTTAGGGCAGCTGTATAAAAGGAAGATCTTTAGGGCGGCTGTATATAGGAAGATCTTTAGAACAGCTGTGTATAGGAAGATCTTTTGTGCAGCTGCATATAGGATGATCTTTTGTGCAGCTGTATATAGGAAGATCATTAGGGCAGCTGTATAAAGGAAGATCTTTAGCACAGATCTAGATGGTTGCAACTGTTTCAGGCAGTCAACACGGACATAAAAAATGTTTTGCATATCCTTTACAGGACATCGCTGTCAACATCAGCATCTTTTAGCTGATTGTTGATTTCTTGGCAAGATTACGCTCAGTAGTTTGCCATTGCTTTCTGAGCTGCCGGCTCACATACCCCGTAAGTTACCGACGCGATTCGAACCACTCCTGATTCTCACCGTCGTCACGTTACCTACGAGAGTATACGAGATTACGAAGAGAAGTCGTTAACCTCTAGGCCAGGAAGCCGGCAACAAAGACATAACCCTCCCATATAATCGATAATCCAGGTAGACAACTCTTCTAGATACGCTGGAAGGTTAACAAACCTGAACACTGTCCCAGTATGGGGAGGTTTGCTTTATCAAGGGAGATCATTTATTAGCATGTTGTCGTCAGTTACGTAGGGGCTGTTATGTAAAGAATCTGATGTTCCGATGTAAAGGGTTATTTAAACGTACTCACTGCGTTATCACACATCACATTTTGTGTGTTACTTGTATGTTCAGCTAATTGCCATAATCGTATTTTGTCATCTTAACTGGAGGTCTATGTGCCGAAGTCATTAAGCCGTCTGCCTCGTGGTTAGTTTTCTAACTACGTCATTATGTTTACGTACTACGTCATTCTGCTTAGAGTGCAATGTTTTCAAAGACCTTTGGAGTGGTGGTATTCTTTGCGAAGCTTTAGGTAGGCGGTTAGCTGTTTGTTCTTTTGTGGAGAAGTTGAGCTATGAAGGAAATCATTAAGTAACGATAATGTAATTATAAAGTGCAAGGTAGATTTTGTGTACAAAAGAAAATCCAGTTCATTAGATTTCCAGAAAAATGGTGAAACTGTAATTAGTACTTAATACTGTGACGTGCTAGTGAACAAATTGAAGCCCACGATATGATGGAAACGCCGTGAAAGTCTCTCAAAAAGAATATTGTTGCCACAGGACTACGCCCGCCATCATACGGCAGTCAACACTGTGGATACACAGCGTGCTCTTACATTTGAGGGATTAAAACAACTAGCAAACAGTCTAGAATTGACGCCATCCGACTTTCACTTGTTTGGTCCCTTTCTTGTTACTTAGTGTGTGTGTGTGTGTGTGTGTGTGTGTGTGTGTGCGTGCGCGCGCGCGCGTGCGTGCGTGACCCCTTTCCTGGAAATGCGCCAATATTGGGCCCTTGATATCCCAAAAGATGGTCATAACGACTTTCCCTGATGATTCTGCTTCTTGAATTTTTTTTTTTTTAAAAAACCAGAAACGTCTGTTTCCTTTAAAAATGGTCAGCCCATTCATACACTACGCTCAGACTCAAACAAGTCTCTATACCGAACCATCATTCTTCTGTAGATTTCACAAGGTTGCACACCCTGTGACCAAACAAAACACGAACACCGCGTCATCCTCATTGTTCTTCCACGACGCATGCGCACACCGCCACTAAATCCTCACGATCGCCATGTGGAGTATTGCTTAAGTGCCACTTTGTCCTGAAATACGATTTTCCTTTGGCCATAATCTCCTGTGCACTTTATAATGAAATTCATGTTACTTAATGATTACCCTTGGTGCACGCACGCACGCACGCACGCGCGCGCGCACACACACACACACACACACACACACACACACACACACACACACACACACCCAACCACCCACCCACCCACCCACCCACACACACACACACACACACACACACACACACACACACACACACATTGTATAAACTGTGCTCTTGTCTGTACTTCTTACATTTACTTTTATTAATACCGACCAATAAATTATGACTTTATTTCTTCGCTTGAAGGATTAAATTATCTCCTGGCATATTCATTCACCTTTTGACACTGTCAACATATAATCTGCACACACAACACGATATTCTTACATTTACTGCTGATATTACAATTCTTTGATAAACATTATCTTGACAGATGTAGAGATGTGGTTTCTGAGGAAAATGCAAAGAATACCATGGACAGCCAGAAAGACCAATGAACAAGTCCTTCAAGAAACAAATGAAGATCGTAAATTGATTAGAGAAATTAGACGTAGACAGTCAAAATTTTTTGGGCATGTTATGAGAAGAAATGATTTGGAGAACTTGGTGACAACTGGTAAGATCGAGGGGAAGCAAGTACCTGGATGGCTTGGCCTTGTGGCATGGTCGAGACAGAAACACGGAGCTGATCCACGACTCTGGTGATCGAGTGAGATGGCAGAACGTGACCGCCCACGCTTACCGGCATGGCACATGATGGATGGATGGATCTTGACAGATCATCGTCATCATCATCAAGTGTCCTGCCAGCTGGCGTAGCCGATCATGGCTCTCCACAGATCTCGATCTTTGTTGTTCTGAATCAACTCTGCTGATAATACTCCTTCATGCTTAAATACCCCAATGGCTGGTGAATAAATAACCTATGCAGCAAAAGTCCAACTCCTGGCCTTCACGTGGCGGAACTTTTCTACTAACAGGAGAAGGGGCGACGGCGAGTTCCTGGCGCCGAAAAATATCCAGTGTGCTTTAGATGTGTATACACATACATGCATGTGCAGACACGTGTGTGCGTGTGTACACATCTAAACTCGAGTGAGACCACAGTCTGCTCTAGCAAAGGAAAGGTGCTGAAGACGAAGGCAACCAGCCAGGAGGCGCACCACAGAAATCAGGATGCCACGCAATTACGCAAAATGGAATATGTCGACTACTGCTAAATGTTATGGTGCTCGCCCTGCTTTGGACCCCCAGGCAGGTGCAGTGCCAGGCCCTATGTCTCGAAAGGGTCCAACCCCAACTACTGGAGGTCCTTCTCAGATGTTCTGTGGAGCCAGGGGACATGAGAATAGAACGGCTGACCATACTAAACAAAGACTTAAAATAATGCACTGGAATGCGGAGGGAGTCAGCAACAAAAACATAGAATTAGAAAACATCCTGGACCAAGAAAAAGTAAGCAGATGTTGCTTGCAAGAAACTCACCTCAACGAAAATATAGCCTTCAAAATCAGAGGCTACCAGTGTTACCGATCTGACCGAAAGGACAGGCGAAAAGGTGGATTACTTACCCTTGTAAAAAATAACATCACTGCTTCCCAAATCGAAGTCTACATGGAAGGGGCTGAGTATCAGACACTTAAACTTAAGACAGGCTATACAAACCTACATCTGATCAATTACTACTGTCCAAGTGACCGCCCACAGGCACTGGACACACTACCATTAACAGAAAAAATGATTGTGTGGCGATTTCAACAGCCACTCGCAGAGTTGGGGCTATGATCACATGGACCAGAGAGGAGAGAGACTGGAAGACTGGCAGGATGAGAATAGATTCATCTTGGTTAACAAGCCGTCCGACCCACATACTTTCTACTCGAGATCATGGCACACTACAACTACACCTGACCTGGCTTTTCATTCACCAGACCTGGAGTGGAACATTACACGAATTGTTGGGAAACAACTTGGTGGCAGTGACCATCGGCCAGTCTTTCTAACTGTAGAAAATGAGCTTGTAAGTGAAAGCAGCACCCTCTCGAGGTGGAACTACAAGAAAGCAGACTGGGCAATGTACAAGAATCGCACCAGCTTACTGGTTAGAAACCTGAACACTGAGAAAGACATAAATAAAGTAGTTGAAGAGTTTGGGAAATGCATACTACAGGCAGCGCGAGAAACAGTACCAAGAGGAGCCCGTAAACAATATAAACCCTACTGGAGTAGTGAACTGGAACAGTTGCATAATGATGTGGAAGTGTGTAGAAAGCAAGCAGAGGCCACACCCAGCCAAGAGCACCACAGTAAATTCCAGCACACAAAAGCCAAATTTCAAAGGGCCAAGCTGCAGGCTAGACGCAAAAGCTGGCAGGAAAAAACAGAGTCTCTGAACTTTGAAAGAGACACAAGGAAATTGTGGAAGCTAATAATACAACTTAACGATGAGGGCACAGGGAGAAACTCAAAAACTGCACTACATAAAGATGGAAACATCTTAACAAGAAAGCAAGCAGCTGACCATTTTGCGGACTCATTCGCACAAGATAAGAATATCAAAATTAGTCCAGAGAAACAACAAGAGATTCGAGAGAAACGGCAACATACAGGACAGAAGGAAATAGTACATGAGGTTCTGGTGGCACCCATCACAATCAGCGAACTGGAGCTAGCCATATCAAAACTGAAAATGAGAAAGTCACCAGGAGCTGATGGTATCTCCAATGAAATGATCAGGAACCTAGGAACAGGGAAAGATAGTTCCATTGCCTCTAGCTACAGACCAATTAGCCTCACCAGCTGTCTCTGCAAAACACTGGAGCGCATCATCAATCACAGACTGCAGTGTAACATTGAAAGTAAAAACATCCTTGTGCCACAGCAGGCTGGCTTTAGGCAGTGCTACTCTACGGAAGATCAGACAACCTACCTCTCTCAAGAAATTGAGGATGCATTCCAAGAGAAGAAGCTGGTGCTTGCGGCATGGATAGATTTGAAGAAAGCCTTTGACAAAGTCTGGAAATAAAGTCTGGAAAAATGTACAAATGGGTGAAAGCATACTTGCACAACAGAAGAGCCCGAGTACAGATAGACGGACTAAAGAGCAAGAAAGTACTACTGCGTCACGGTGTTCCCCAGGGCGGAGTCTTGTCCCCCACACTTTTTCTAATCTTCATCAATGATCTCGTTGCTAATCTACCGCATGGAATTAAAGCGGCAATGTACGCCGATGACCTGGTTCTATGGAGCACAAATGAACATGCATCAGTGGCCACCAGATTGCTACAAAGAGCTGTAGATACATTTGTTGCATGGGCAAATAGATGGTGTGTCAGCATAAACACTGACAAGTGCAGCACCACCCTATTTACCCTCTCTCCAAAACAAAAGGCAGGGACCATCCAGATAAATGGAACACCCCTAAGAGAAGATAAAGAACCAACATACCTTGGAGTAACATTTGATGGCAGGCTGACATGGAGAAAGCACATCAACAAAGCAGTAGCAAAAGCCAGAAGGAAAATAGCCATCCTGAGAAAGCTAAGTGGAACCACATGGGGAGCCAGTGGGAAAATACTTAGCAAAGTTTATCAACAGAGCATACGACCACACCTGGAATACGGGTCAACTGCGTGGTGTTCGGCATCAAAAACCACACTACAAGAGCTGGACAAAGGTGCAAAATCAAGCACTTAGAGTCACCACAGGAGGGATGAGATCAACCCCTATAGTGGAAATGGAGAAGATGGGGAGGACACAAGCACTGAGTGAGCGCAGAGATACGAAAACGCTAATACAAGCAGAAAAGTTCCTCAGCTTGCCAGGCCACCCTATGAAGAACAGATTTGAAAACCTAGCTATGGGGCGGTTGAAAAGAAGTAGTTTTATCCACCAGGCCAAACGACTCTGCAGAGAAATCACGATCTTCCCACAGTTGGTATCCCCCTAACAACTATTCCAGAGCGAACTCCATGGAAAGATGAGCATAGACTATCATTACAAATCCAGACAAAAGTGAGAGGAATATTTGACAAGGAAGAACAGAACAGTGTGCAGCGCAGAACAGCCACTCTCAGCTTCCTTGATGAAGAATACCCACAGGACCTCTGGATCCGAGTCTACACAGATGGGTCAGCACAAAATGCTGTTCGAAATGGAGGAGCGGGAGTGTACATAGAATACCCAAATAATACTAGGGACACAGCTAGAGTACCGACAGGAAAGTACTGCCATAACTACGATGCTGAAATTGAGGCAATCAAGATAGCAACAGAGAAATTACTAAATACCAGCAATGGTACACAACCTGTGGTGCTATTGACAGATGCAAAATCAGTACTCGAGGCGCTCCTGTCTGGGAAATTGCCAGTACTAAGGACACTACTTTCTGAACTTAGCAGTCAGCATAAGGTCACCATACAGTGGATAGCATCCCACGGTGGAGTACCCGGAAACGACATAGCTGATCAATTGGCTAAGGAAGGAGCCAAAGAAGAATAGCCTGATGTGCCCGTTACATACCACCAAAAGAAAAGAATGATCAAATCAGTCAGAAAGCCACCAAAACCTGCTCAAGATGACTACCACGTTATGGACAGACCAGAACAAGTCATTATTCTGCGCCTCAGAACAGAGAACAATAGATTACGCAACCACATGTATACAAAATTCAAGATTGGTGAAACAGCCATGTGCACATGTGGATTGGCGTCGCAGACAGCAGAGCACATACTCTAAGACTGCCCAAAATATAACATATCTAGGCAAACCTTCTGGCCTAGAGAGACGACAGTGGAAGATAAACTCTATGGACCGCTGTGTGAACTGAAAAAGACAGTTCAATTCATACAAGAGACAGCATTGCAGTTATATACATATTTTTAGCGAACGAAAGAAGAATAAGAAGAATACTCTTGCATGCTAACGTCTCAGTCCACCCAGCTTCATATCTCTTGGTTTGGCTATGCTTGTTTTCTCCTTGATTTTTCCAGTTGCCATGATGTTTTCCAAAGCTTCTCTTTTCATCACATGATCAGAGAAAGGTGTTTGTCTCTTTCTTATTGTTGTATATAATTTTCAAGGCCATCAAGACGATGTAATTAAAGCAACCACATGTGAACTTTATTCCGCCTGTTAATAAATTACTTTTCCATAATATTCCAAAAATAGACCAAGAAGACGGTGGAAAGATAATATATATATATACAGACCTACAAGCACTTAGAATCAACGACTGGCAAGAGAAGGTCAACCAGAGAGACGAATGGAGACGGATTGTATCTGCAGCAAAGAACCTCAATGGCTCGGAACGCTGAAGAAGAAGAAGAAGAAGAAGAAGAAGAAGAAGAAGAAGAAGAAGAAGAAGAAGAAGAAGAAGAAGAAGAAGAAGAAGAAGAAGAATATTCCAAACGTAAATACACATTTCTTTGTGTTATAAAAGCCTTCTATATTCTTATTTTAATATCGTTATCTATTCCACCCCTCTGTCTACACTGCAACCTTTGCCGGTGTATGATTCTGTCTCATTAAGTGAGGTTTCGCTAATGCTAATGAAGATCAAGTTATCACTTGCTTGATTTATTCTCGTTGTCTGACTCAGACGCAGATTGCAATGAATAGCTTATCGAAAATTCCTGTACAAGCTTTGTATTCCATGAGCTCTCCAGGTTTTATGTTGCTAGAGTTTTCTTGCTATCCTGTCTTTACGTGCCTCTGCACATCCAATCATCTGTGTTTACCAATCTCAGTGTGAATGTTGCAACTTAAATAGGTAGAACGGAACGACAGTTTGCAAATCAAGTAACTGAGAAAACACCATTGTGGGTGGAAAAGAGATTAATCTGTCTTCATGAAACGCCATGCAGTCGACAGACTATATTAATCCAACTCCTGTCATCTCTCAACCACTGCTAAATTGCGGCCATAAAGTTAGCATAGCGAAAACGTTTCTTATAGTATTCGACGAACAATAATCGA
This sequence comes from Cepaea nemoralis, assembly GCA_014155875.1. Classification (NCBI taxonomy): domain Eukaryota; kingdom Metazoa; phylum Mollusca; class Gastropoda; order Stylommatophora; family Helicidae; genus Cepaea; species Cepaea nemoralis. The sequence continues at coordinate 163,350 of JACEFZ010003249.1, forward strand.
TTACTCAAACACGCCGAGGCTGTAAAGACCACGTGTCTAACACCTGGGTTTTGTATTCAGAAAGACTTCATAGTGACTCTGCGATTACCGTGGCAATAACAAATGCTCCACATTCGAACAGTATTGGAGACAATATATGTTATTAATTTCAGCCAAAAACATATGATTCATGTCATACGATATATATATATATACTCTTTCGTATGGACCCGGGCGGGCGCGCTAGCGAAATTGATGTCGAAGTGCGCTAGTAATGTCACAAGCGCAGGTTCCACGCCTGGACTCATCGCTTGCCAAAGTAATGGGAATATTGACCTACTTTTCTTCCGTGCATCCAGGCCTACAAAATGTTATAGCCCTATCACATCAGAGACCCACTGCCCATTGCCGGAAACTCCGCGTGATAAATGATAATTTGTTGAACCATCTTGCATACTTATTCCAGCTACTTGCTTCGCATTTTATAAATATGAATAATCTACTCACCCACGACTCATAGTATCCTATGAATTGATTTCATGGCGCGTGCTGCATTTCCATATTCCTAAGTCAGTCAAGCGCGCATGTCACAGTGACGTGAAGCTTCTCTTAAAAAGGCTGGCAGCAGGTAGCAAGCAGCAATACTGTGATCAAACCTCAGGCAGGTAGCAAGCAGCACTACTGTGACCAAACCTCACGCAGGTAGCGAGCAGAAGTACAATGACCAAACCTCACGCAGGTAGCGAACAGCAGTACAATGACCAAACCTCACGCAGGTAGCGAGCAGCACTACTGTGACCAAACCTCATGCAGGTAGCGAGCAGCACTACTGTGACCAAACCTCACGCAGGTAGTGAGCAGCAGTACTGTGACCAAACCTCACGCAGGTAGCGAACAGCAGTACTGTGACCAAACCTCACGTTTTTGGTAGACATGTCTTGCAGGATATTGTAGCTGCTAGTTCCCTGTCGGTTGTTCGAAGCCGTCAGGAATATTCCATGTTCATTTCATTGATAGGAAGTTTCATTGTTGACTGTGTTGTTGCTAGGTTCTTAATTGTTTTGTCTTTGTTGCTGAGAATTTTCATTGTTTTGTCTATTTTTGTTGCTTCTCCCCCCCCCCCCCCCCCCCGTTGTTCTGTCTATGTTTGTTGCTAGGTATGTTCGTTGTTTTGTCCATAGTTGTTGCTAGGAATTTTCACTGTTCTGTCCATGTCTGTTGCAATGAGTTTTGATTGTTCTGTCTATGTTTCTTGCTTGTTTTTTTTTTTTTTTAGTTGTTCTGTTTATGGTTGTTCCTGGGAAATTTCATTGTTCTGTCCATATTTGTTGCTATGAATTTTCATTGTTCTGTCCATATTTGTTGTTATGAATTTTCATTGTTCTGTCCATGTTTGTTGCTAGGTATTTTTGCTATTCTGCCTGTGTTTGTGGCTGGCTATTTTCATTGTTTTGTCTATTTCTGTTGTTAGGTATTTTTGCTATTCTGTCTGTGTTTGTGGCTGGCTATTTTCATTGTTTTGTCTATTTCTGTTGTTAGGTATTTTTGCTATTCTGTCTGTGTTTGTGGCTGGCTATTTTCATTGTTTTGTCTATTTCTGTTGTTAGGTATTTTTGCTATTCTGCCTGTGTTTGTGGCTGGCTATTTCATTGTTTTGTCTATGTCTGTTGCTAGGTATTTTTGCTATTCTGCCTGTGTTTGTGGCTGGCTATTTTCATTGTTTTTGTCTATTTCTGTTGTTAGGTATTTTGCTATTCTGCCTGTGTTTGTGGCTGGCTATTTTCATTGTTTTGTCTATTTCTGTTGTTAGGTATTTTTGCTATTCTGCCTGTGTTTGTGACTGGCTATTTTCATTGTTTTGTCTATTTCTGTTGTTAGGTATTTTTGCTATTCTGCCTGTGTTTGTGGCTGGCTATTTTCATTGTTTTGTCTATTTCTGTTGTTAGGTATTTTTGCTATTCTGCCTGTGTTTGTGGCTGGCTATTTTCATTGTTTTGTCTATGTCTGTTGCTAGGTATTTTTGCTATTCTGCCTGTGTTTGTGGCTGGCTATTTTCATTGTTTTGTCTATTTCTGTTGTTAGGTATTTTTGCTATTCTGCCTGTGTTTGTGGCTGGCTATTTTCATTGTTTTGTCTATTTCTGTTGTTAGGTATTTTTGCTATTCTGCTGTGTTTGTGGCTGGCTATTTTCATTGTTTGTCTATTTCTGTTGTTAGGTATTTTTTGCTATCTGCCTGTGTTTGTGGCTGGCTATTTTCATTGTTTGTCTATTTCTGTTGTTAGGTAGTTTTGCTATTCTGCCTGTGTTTGTGGCTGGCAATTTTCATTGTTTTGTCTATGTCTGTTGCTAGGTATTTTTGCTATTCTGCCTGTGTTTGTGGCTGGCTATTTTCATTGTTTTGTCTATGTCTGTTGCTTGGAACTTTCATTCTTGTGTCTATGCTTGTTGTTAAGAATGTTTGTTGCTCTGTGTATGTATGTAGTTAGGAACGTGTATTGTTAAGATGTTATATCTTGTTTGGAATATTCGTTGTTCATTCTAAACATGTTACTAGGAATATTCGCTGTCTAGAATATGAAGGCTGCTATGAGTATTCGTTGCCCATTCTATGTTTGTGCGTCATTATCCTGGGTCATTAAGTTATTGATTAATGTATAATACAGATTTGACACTGCAGCACTCCGGGCAAACTCATAAATGCTTCTTCTCCGTTAGCAAATATCGCAGAATGTAGACGGTGATTTCCTTTTACTACTGATAGTTGGGGCGATTGGGCAGCAGAACGCCTTACCTTGGGGTTTTAAAAAAAAAATAAAAATTGAATGGCTGCCGGTCGTTCAGAAAGCAATGGCACACTACTGAACGTAAACTTGCCAAGAAATCACAAACAGCCAAAAATGCTGGGGTTCACTGCGACGTTCTGTACATTATGTTAAACTAACTTTGAATATCAATTAAGGATATTCTTTGTTGACTTCATGCACAATATTACACTGTACCGACACCTTGTCGTCTTGGCAGACGATAGTTTGTTAACTGTGCTTCCCCAAAAAGAAAGGCATAATAAACTCTCAATAGCACAAACCCTGGGATAAATTGTAGAGACCATATCTTGCCCATGCAACATGATCTCTCTCCTGGCCTGTCTAGTTCACTCCAGAGGAAAGGTAACACCAATACGTCTGGAACAAGACACGCTGCAGAAGCTGCCAAATCAGCAAAAAAATGCTCTAAGTGTCAGTTTGTCGGAGCTTCAAACCTAACCAGCTGCCGACCAACCCTTAGGGCCTGTTCTGCCCTGACATGAAATTTAATCTATAGATTGCTTTTCCTCGCACCCAGATAAGGCTTGTATCCTCCCAACTGCGCTTCTCCGCTAGAAGACGTTGGTAAAAAGTGGGGTTTCGGGTTTGGTAAGCGCCACCAACATTTGGCGCTAGCAGAAAGCAGGTAGTACCGTCTACTGTCATACGGTAGCTCAATTATATTTATCTAAGACCTGACAACAATATTAGACTATTCCTTATAGTTGCCTGTTTGCAGAATCCAGCAACAAGATGTTGGGGCTATAGACATGTTGCTCATAGCTACTAGCAACACCGATTACTTAATCTGTGATAGTTGAAACAGCATGGGTAATACATTCGAGGGTACTGATTGGCACTCAAAGAAGATGAGATTAGAGGACACACTGAGCAATATAAAAAAAATGTGGCTGTGTTGCTGAAAGCGCTTACAATAGAACTCCCAGTGCGCTGATGGCGCTGGTGTTGGAATCTTTCCTCTACACAGGTCAGTTGGATTTCAACGTTCACTTCCTTTTCTGAAAGCAATTGGCAAACTACTGAACGTAAACATGCCCAAAAAATATCAGCTTGGCGTTGATCGCAACGTATTGCAAAGAACATTATTATACTGGCGACAATGGAATTCTAACATGTAACATTATTATACTGGCGACAATGGAATTCTAACATATAACATTATTATACTGGCCACACTGGAATTCTAACATGTAACATTATTATACTGGCCACACTGGAATTCTAACATGTAACATTATTATACATGCCACACTGGAATTCTAACATGTAACATTATTATACTGGCCACACTGGAATTCTAACATCTAACAGCCAAATGACAACATCACCTCATATATAAGACACATGTGTGTTGTGTCCTCAAATCTCTACTCTCTTACTCTGCTGTGTCCTTTAATATCTACTCCCTTACTCTGTTGTGTCATCTATCTACTCCCTTACTCTGTTGTGTCATCTATCTACTCCCTTACTCTGCTGTGATCTCTAATCTCTACTGCCATACCCTGTTGTGTTCTCTAATCACTACTCTCATACTCTGTTATGTCTTCTAATATCTGCCCTCCTTACTCTTCTATGTCCTCTAAAATCTACTCTGTAACTCTGTTATGTTCTTAAATCTCCACTCCTTTACTTTATGTTCTCTAATCTCAACCCCCTTGGTCTGTTGTGTCCTCTAATATCTACTTTCTTACTCTCCTTCTGTGAAAGCCAATCAATATCTGCCAATTTATGTCATGCTCTTTCAACGGTTTCACGAGTTCCCCAACTATTGATATTTATGTTTATTGCTAAAAGCCGGTGAAAACTGAACGCGGTTATCGCACTTTCTGCAACTTTGCCTGAACAAACTTGCCAACGTCTGCTTGTTCATTCATTCTGATTGGACAATATTGTATCGATCTATTGAACAAACTGATAATGCACAGTATCGATTCCTGCTGCGAGTACTAAACACCATTTACTATATTCTTAATTATACTATGCCAAATCGATTACAGCTGTATGAGAATTATTAATATTGCCTGTGCTATACATGCTGCAGTTGGCATCTTTGTTTCACAGAAAACTTTTGTGAAGTAGTCCAACTGTTTCTTTAAAAGTGGAAGACCAGGAGAACTTTTAATCAGATAGCGGTGGGAACGATTAGTTGTGTGACTCTTCGCTGGCTGTTGAACGAGGGGACGGAGCACGTATGGGTGCTCTGGTTAATGTTTGTTTATATTCATTCATTCAGTAGCATGTCCCTTGCAGAACCTCGCTCACATAACAACCTTCTGGAAAACTTCTCAGTCGTAAGCAAGATGTCCCACGTCCGATACACCAGTCTGGAGATCATCTGCCACATCCGGCACCCATCTTATCTTTGACCTTCCTTTCCTCTCTTCCCAGGCATATACCCCTCCATTACTGTTCTCTCCAAACTTTCATAACGTTTCAAGTGACCAACATATTTCAATTTTCTTTATTTTATCGCCAACCTTCACCAATGTACAGATCTTGACGTATGGGTGGATTTTTTCTTTTCTGTGTCCACGATATTCTTATAACCTGTCTATAACATTTACATTCAAAGGCAATTACGCGCTGTTCATTTTGTTTAGTAAGTGTCCAGGTCTCACAGGCGTATGTTGCAATGGGAAAGATGCATGCTCTTAAAAATCTAATATTTGTAGGTCTATCTAACCCACGTCACAATATATTCAGTTGTTTCAAGTTTTAGTTTATATAATTTTCATAAATCCTTTGCTACTTTTCTTTCTAATGTCTCCCCTCTCCTCCCTTTTTTTTTGGAACGTGGGTCCTACACCACGTAATGTCATGTCCTACTGTCCTGTTCTCTCTCTCTCTCTCTCTCTCTCTCTCTCTCTCTCTCTCTCTCTCTCTCTCTCTCTCTCTCTCTCTCTTCTCTCTCTGTGTCTCTCTGTCTGTCTGTCTGTCTGTCTGTCTGTCTGTCTGTCTCTCTCTCTCTCTCTCTCTCTCTCTTCTCTCTCTCTCTCTCTCTCTCTCTCTCTCTCTCTCGCCGTTTCATCAGTACGTTGTTTCATATTCTCTTCTCCAAGTATTTCTGTTCTCCTTATTTGTCTTGTGTCATCATTTTGTTGCCACATTATGAGAAGACAAAACTAGAACATACTGTGACAACTGGAAATATGCGTGGAAACAGATACAGCGGAAGACAGAGAGAGGGAAAATTATTGACGGGTTTGTGTCGTGGCATGGAGGGGCGTCAGCACAGAAACTGGTACATTCTGTAGGGGACCTCAAGATATGGAGAAGCATGATTCCCCACGCCAGTTGGCAAAGCATTTGATAATGATAAAGTCTTATGGATTTCAGAAAAAAGTTATAATAACTTTTTAGTTTCCCTAATAACCGTGTGTATATTGCGGCGCCAATTTCATTTCCTCATCTCCGTATTCACTGGAGATTTATTTTAAAATTTCATTCACGAGTTCCACGGTCATGATTTGGTCATAACGTTTAGGTTGTTCCACTCTTCGCTGGCACCTGCTAAAGATTGTTCATACTTTCTGAGTATTATATCATAATGTGATTAAACTAATATGGTTTGCGTTCTATGTTTTGATAAATGTGCTGTCATAAATATAACATTGAAGGTCGTTTTACAATCTCAAGACGTGCTCCTTTACTTTGTCATTATTACCTAGACGTCACGTTTGTCAGACACGATACACCAAAGCTTCACATTTAGTCAGACAGCGTGCACCTAGACGTCGCATTTAGTCAGACACTATACACCAAGACGTCTCATTTACTCAGACACCAAACACCAAAACGTCACATTTAGTCAGACACCACGCACCAAAACGTCACATCTAGCCAGATACCACACACCAAAACGTCACATTTAGTCAGACACCACACACCAAGACGTTACCTAAGACCACAATACGACAGTATAAACGATAAAAAAAAGTAAGACCACAATATGACGGTATACACGACAAAATCTAAGACCACAATACAACGGTATACACGACAAAATCTGAGACCACAATACAACGGTATACACGACAAAATCTAAGACCACAATACAACGGTGTACACGACAAAATCTAAGACCACAATAGAACGGTATACACGACAAAATCTAAGACCACAATAGAACGGTATACACGACAAAATCTAAGACCACAATAGAACGGTATACACGACAAAATCTAAGACCACAATACAACGGTATACACGACAAAATCTAAGACCACAATAGAACGGTATACACGACAAAATCTAAGACCACAATAGAACGGTATACACGACAAACACTAAGAGCACAATACAACGGTATACACGACAAACAATAAGACCACAATACGATGGTGTAAACAAAAACAGTTTATAAGTGACAGGACCAACTACATTACACTAGGTTTTATATGGCTCGGTCTCTTTCCGCAGGATAGACTGCTGAAAGCATTGCACTAAGCACGAACTTCGTAGCTCCAATGACGACTTAGAGGAGTCTCCAAGAAAATTGCAACCCTGAACCGAATTACACAGTCCGGAATCGAACCCACAAGCTTCGGAACGTGAGGCAGGTGGCCTAACCACTTCGCGGCTTAACCATGGAAACCTCATTAATTAGCTTGGCCGAAATGCACAACATCTTCAGAACAGGACATTATAGACTTAGAGCACGCCGCTATCAAATGGGTCTCACAACCCTTGTCTTTTGAAAATGTGGCGTTAGTTAGTTAGTTAGTTAATTAAGTTAGCTATGTAGTTAGGTAGCTAGTTAGTTAGGTAGGTCTAGTTAGTTAGTCAGTCGACAGATCATCCTTATTGCACATCAAACCATTCAGTCAATAAGTGCTCGGATCCCGTCCTCAGCAAATCCCGCAGCGTGTAGCGGCTAACGGCAATCAGTTCTGTGTCGGTTTATTAATCTTCTTTGGCTTCCTGCGTAGTGTTCTTGTCTGGCCACGCTTGTTTTAACTTGCTGTTCTCGCAGCCCGACCATGATTGTAGATTCAGTCTATACTTGGTTTTCGCAAACGTCTTACTTCTCGTAGAGCATTCGGTATATCAGTCCATGGCTTTTCCGGAGCACTCTGGCAAACCCCAAAGCATGTCCAACAAGACTGTCCCAACTTCACACATCTGAGGGAGGAAATCTGGAAGACTGTAGCGACCCTTCGAGGAACATTCGGGGATATCGGTGAAGATCTCAAGCGACCCATCCCGTTTGTGATCCATACCAGAATAGACGTATAGCAAGCGTTGATCTATGAAGAAGAAGAGGGCGACAACGAATAAGATGAAAAAAAGAAGTAGAAGGGAGGAGGAGCAGAAGAAAAAGGAGGAGAAGAAGAAGAAGAAGAAGAAGAAGAAGAAGAAGAAGAAGAAGAAGAAGAAGAAGAAGAAGAAGAAGAATCCCCTGTAACTCATTACGTTATTGAAGTCCTAGCAGGTACAAACAACAGAGTCATTGCGGCAAGCTGTAACCTCCAGGGAATAAATGCAACTTTATTAATAACCTCATGACTGTGTTTATTGATTATATTTATATAACGCAATTTTTGGACGATGGTTAGATCTTTAGAAATCTCTTTTTTTTCTGAACTTCAATTAAGTGCGTTTTCAGGTTCTGGGTAATATCTGGATGCATGGCCGCTACATTTGTAAGTAGTGGCCCGGAACCATGATCAAAGCCAGTTTTTATCCCCTTGTCAATGTGATATGTGCCAATTGGGAGCGTGATGGTGAGTGAATTCGATTTTTATGTTTGTCGACTTGTCCATGAACCTCATTGAATTCAGAATATCGGCAAAGGAATGAGTCGTTATTTTCTTTTCTTCTTCGTTCTTCTGAGAAGGTAGAACTTCGCGTGTTAACAGATTCAGTGCCACACACAAAGTAGGTCTCGACCAAATAAAAATGGATGGCAGAAAATTTTTAAAAAAGTAGGCGTGTGCAATTTTTACGACTTAAATGTTGTGTATATGGTAGCCGACAGCTTGTATTATATATCAAATTAAAGGGGTTGCTTAGGGAAAACTGCAGTATACAAGCCCGTGGCAATACGGGAAGTCGCTTAAGACGATTAATCATTTCATGACACTTAATTAGTTAAGGCTCATGGGGCATGCGATAAGTACGAAAAGGACCTGTACTTTTGTACAGATTTGAGATTTGGACAATGCTCATTGTCAGACAAGCTGAAACACATCTAATAGCAGTGGAGAATACCATTGGCAGAACAAATAATGAGCAAGTCCTACAAGAAGAAAATGAATACCGTAAATTGATTAAAGAAATTAGACGTAGACAGTCACATTAATTTGGGCTCCTTATGAGAAGAAGTAAACTAGAGAACTTGGTGACAACTGGCAAGATTGAAGGGAAAACAACACGGGGAAGGCAGAGAAGTAAATATCTGGATTTCTTGGCCACGTGGCATGGTCGAGACGAGAAGGTAGAGTTGATCCACGACTCTGGTGATCGAGTGAGATGATGAAACATGACTGACCACGCTTACCAGTACAGTATATGATGATGATGATGGTGATGATGATGTTTTTTTGTGTGTGTATGCGCATGTTAAAGCTGACAGAGACAATTGTCATTCATTTACAGAAACCAACTTTGTGCAAACAAAAGACATGATAGGCAGTTTAAAATTACCGTGGTAGAAAATTCAAATTACTGTATGAGTTTGTGTGCTGTATATCTCAGGGTGAAGGATTTACCCAACTAGTTTATGTTATGTGATTTCTGCAGTAAGTGCCCGAAGAGATTCACCGAAATATTCCAGGTAATAAATCGTGCAATCAATTGTTTGTGTCTTCGTTATTCACGTCTTATATTTATTTTCACGGGCCTCTTAGTTCCACATATGGGCTTATTGGTTCTAAGTAGTTAAGCAAGGCCCCCCTTGTACGTGGTTAGTGGTCCGGTTTTCTTTCTGCTTGGGGTTGTCTGTCTTCATGACTATATCTCCGCACATGACTGAGCTTTGGTCTGAGCCAACAGGTCAAGAGGCGTTGTTCCGTTGAACACTCGAATGTCTAGAAAAGGTCACCTTAGAGGCAGGTGTACCGGCAAGAGAGGAAAAGGAAAACCACGACGTAGATAGATTCAAGATGTGATAAGATAGATTCAAAATGTCATAAGATAGATTCAAGAAGTTGTAAGATAGATTCCACGTGTGATAAGACAGACCCCCAGATGTGATAAGACAGATTCAAGATTTGATCAGACAGATTCAAGATGAGATAGATAGATTCAAGACATGATAAGATAGATTCAAGATGTGATCAGATAGAGTCAAGATGTAATCATATAGATTCAAGATGTGACAAGACAGATTCAAGATGTGATAAGACATATTCAAGATGTGATAAGATAGATTCAAAATGTCATAAGATAGATTCAAGAAGTTATAAGATAGATTCCACATGTGATAAGACAGACCCCCCAGATGTGATAAGACAGATTCAAGATTTGATCAGACAAATTCAAGATGAGATAGATAGATTCAAGACGTGATAAGATAGATTCAAGATGTGATCAGATAGAGTCAAGATGTAATCATATAGGTTCAAGACGTGACAAGACAAATTCAAGATGTTATAGACACATGGCAGAGGCAGGATATCTGGCTAATGAGGAAAAAAAGGAGGTGGTGGACAATTTCGAATATCTTGGGTCATTGATGAACAACGGTGACACAATGAAAGAAGTTAAAAGACGAATATCTATTACTCTTCAAAGACTAAAACTTCATAAACTGTCATTTACTGCCAATATAGTACCTTCGTTGTATGGCAGAGGGGTCTTTGAGCCTGAGGAATTAAGGCCGCCTGGCTAGTGCAGTCGCCGCGAACTATGCAGGTTAGAATGTTCTTTTTGCCTCCGACAGAAAAAAAATCCCACACCTTACCGAGGGATCTAACCCGGGTCTCCAGGAGGAGAGTCCGGCGTTGTAGACACTCGGCCAGCCGCTCCTCATAAAAGACTAAAACAACTGAATAAATTGTTGAGAGGGACTGATAGACTGATAGAACTACAAAAATTAGATGTTTAAGTGCCTGCAACATACGCCCGTGAGACCTGGACACTTACTAAACAAGCCGAATAGCGCATACATGCCTTTGAATATAAATGTTATAGACGAGTTCTAAGAATATCTTGGGTAAAGAAATGAACAAATGCATCTATACATCAAGAGCTGAATATTGACTAAGGTTGGCTATTAAAGACGATAAAACAAAGAATATTGAAATATTTTGGTCACTTGAAACGTCACGAAAGTTTGGAGAGAGCAATAATGGAGGGGTATATACCTGGGAAGAGAGGAAGAAGAAGGTCAAAGAGAAGATGGGTGCAGGATGTGGCGGATAATCTTCAGATGGGTGTATCGGACGCGGGGCATCTTGCTTATGATCGAGAAGATTCCGGGAAGGTTGTTATAGGAGCTAGGTTCTGCAAAGGACATGCAACTGAATGAATGAATGCATAAATGAATGAATGAATGAATGAATGAATGAATGAATGAATGAATAGACATTTCGAGGGTCTGTTATGCAGAAGTTCTATCATGACAAGCCAAACTACGATGATGTCCATATTATCAGTGGAGATGATTTTTAACACAAAATGATTTTTTAAGCAAAATGATTGTTAACGCAACAGTCCCGTAGCAGAACCTGGTGTTGGTATGTGAAGTGCTAGCACCATCACACTGTGTAGGCATGAGTGCACGAGGGAATAGGTGGTCAGTCTCTCCCTCTTAGAGTGAACATTGAGAGCTGGCATCGAATCCTCTTCTCCGACCGTTTTCATACCACTGTCGGCGTAACGCTCTAACCATTACAATTTCGCTGGCTTTCCGACAATGATAAATTGGGCATGTCATAATTTAATAAGAGGCGAGACGGACATATAATCAGATTGCTACTGGAACTATTAGTGTTGGAACTCTTCGCTGGCTGCTGAGGATGGGGACGGAGCGCTTATGGGAATGTCCCAAATGCCGTGATGTCGGTTCCTAAATCAATCAATCAATCAATCAATAAGGGGTGATAATACAAAAATTATCATGCTCATTATTTCCACGTTGCATTACTTCCCTTAGTTCTCGTTGCTCTAGGTTAAGGGTGGGATGAATAACAGTCCAAGTTTTAACTAATAACGTGGAGGTCAGCGTGGTAGAAATGATTAGAGCGCTGGCTCTTAACCTTTCGGTGTGCTGATGGCGAGGTAGCAGGTTTAACCCTTACGCTGGTCAGTTGGACTAAAATGTTGATTTCACTTCCTTGACATGGGGATGTAAATTACAAGTACCTCAAAAGTCGGAGTGGATTCGCTTAGGGAAAGCTAACCGACACGCAAAAATCAGTTCTGTGGGGACTATGCTCGAGTTAAAAGCAAGCAATTAAAAAACAAGAATTAAGAAAACTAACAACGTAATGCAGTGGACAGCACATGCATGTAAGTTCCTATAGATGTTGAGGTTATGTGTATTTATGCTTGCTAGTACGACATTTTCAATCATATTAGGGACGTTCATTTGAAACCCGTTCCAACGGCTTTATTACAAAAGCATGAAAGAAACATTAACAGGCGTGGTAGAATTAAACAACGCATTCCTTTTGAATGAATTATGCACCATGGGTTGGTCGGGAGAAGTCGCCATGGGCATTCAGGCAAGCATCCCATTGCTTAGGTAGGCGGCAAATGCCGTCCGCAAAAAAAAAAAAAAGGATTGTGGTTGCTCAATGAAACAAGTGTTTACCGCGTTCATTACGTCTACATCTGTGTGAAATCGTTGTCCCTTGAGAGCATTTTTAGAGGTCCGAACAAATGAAAATCACATGGTGAAAAATCAGGACTATAAGCTGGATGCTGCAGAATTTCCTTCAGAATCTTTGCGACTTGCGGACGAGCATTATCGTGCAACAAAGTCACACCGCGAGAAATCATGCCTGGTCGTTTAAAATTGATGGCTTTTTGCAGCTTGTCTTGTGTTTGCAAGTAGTGGGTAGAGTTGATGTTGACACCAGGTTCTTTAAAGTCCGCCAACAATAGCCCTTTATGGTAAGAAAATACGCTTACCAGAGCAATCTTTCCAGTGGAAACCTGTAACTTGAATTTTTTTGGCTTTTGGTGATCCAGCATGCTTCCATTGCATGCTCTCTCTTTTGCTGCTCGGCTCAAAGTGGTGACACCATGATTCATCGCCTGCCACTATGCGGAAGAGAAATGCATCACCCTCTACTCTGTAACGCAGCAAGTGGTTCAAACACGATCCCACGCGTTCCTCTTTTTGGTGGTCGGTCAACATCCGTGGTACCCACTGTGAACACACCTTCCGATATTGCAGTTTCTTACGAACGAACTTTTGAATTGTCCCAATTGACAAATTCTTTCGCTAGCGAACATATGCTTCGATAACGGTTCATCTGTACTGCTGCATAAATTTTAGCGATGACTTTTCTGTTGCAACACGCGCTTGACCCGGCCGTCGAAGATCTGTCGTGAACAGACGTCCTTTCCAAAACATTCGTGCCCAGTCTGTCATTGTTGTCTTCGACACACATTTGTTACCGTACGCTGCTTGCATTCTTCGACTAATATCCACTGGTCGACATCCTTCAAATGAAAGAAACTGAATCACCGCTCTTTGAGCTTCTTTGGACGGAATGTGGATCAACCCGGCCATTTTCTCAACGGTCAGAAACAGAACCTATGCATCATGGGACGATAAGCACGTTATCTTTTATTCATTGGTCAGTACTTATCACATGACTATGACATGATCATGTTCAATGTACGCAATTACGAGCGGTGCGGCACGAACGGATTTCAAATGAACGCCCCTTACAGATTTAGGAACCGGAAACAATAACTGCGTTTGTATAGTCGGGAAGCTATTGAGGGGATGCTATCACCGCCTCTATCTCAATTCTTGTGAGAAGAGTTGAGTTGAGCTAAGAACCGACATCATTGCACTCAGGACATTCCCATATGCGCTGCGTCCCCTCGTTCAGCAGCCAGCGAACAATCACACTACTAATCGATCCTACCGCTATCTGATTGAAAGTTCTCCTGTTCTTCCGTCTCTGTTTTGAGATTCTTGAGAGAAGAAATGGGTTTTAGTAGGAGCATCGCAGTTCTCGCTTTTGTCCCCGACTGGCTTACATGATTGCTTGTCGTCCTCCCACTTTTGCCGTTGGGTGTCGCGGAGTGAGGAAGTTCCGGAGCCTGTGACTAGCACCTTTCCTCCCCTCTGGTCCATAGTACATGAGCAATATGTTTCTAGGGTCCAGTAAATTCCTTACCGGTTTGCTAGACCTGTGGTAGGTTTATTACCTACTAAACTCTGGTACATTTGCTACACTCATAGCATGTCACACTCACGGACGGGTATAACACACACACACACACACACATACACACACACACACACACACACACACAAACACACGCACACACACACACGCACACACACACATACACACACACATGCACGCACGTACTCACACACACAAGACCAGCGGGCTTCCGCCCACAGGAGATGTTGCTGGTCTATGTTGCGAACAGATCACCTGGTCTAGGGTTGAGTCTCAACAGTTCGCAGAGAAGCAGTTGTTCAGCCCGCACCTGAGATCCAACTTGCGAGCTTTTCTTTAAAGAAAAGCAAGCACCGAAAAGATTTTAAACTGTGTTGCACGTTTTAATTGCAGCATCTTTAATATACGCTATTGCAGTTGGAATTACCGCGGCTGCTGGCACTAGACTTGCCCTAAAAAACACACACACAAGTTTTTAACCGTAACAACTGTAATATACGCTATTGGAGCTGGAATTACCGCGGCTGCTTACATGATTGAGTGTAGTAAATTAGATACAGGATTTCGGTGTGAATAATCAATAATCTAACATGACACGATGTGACATGATATGATGCGACAAGTCGCGACAAGACGTGATATGACAAGATCGGACATCCGTGATGTGACAAGACGTGGCGTGACACTACGTGATGGAATAAGACATGACTTGGTATATGGGACATGACATGTTGTAACGCTGTATGATGTAACAAGATGTGACATGACGTAACTTGACATTCACATTATGATGTGACATTGCGTGACATGTCATGGTGTATCAAGGGGTGACACCACGTAATGAGACATGACATTACGTGACGCGACGTGACGTGACGTGACAATACATGACATTGCGTGCTGTAGCAAGTCGTGATATGACGTGATGCAGCAAGTCGTGACATGACATGATGTGACGAGACTTAATATTGTGTGACATGACATGATGTGACGAAACTTAATATATTGTGACATGACATGATGTGACGAGACTTAATATTGTGTGACATGACATGATGTAATGAAACCAGATGTGAGGTAACAAGTCGTGATGTAATCTAACAAGATGTGACATGCCGTGACAAGGGAAGATGTGACATAATATGAAATGACGTAGTTACATGACACAAGTGACAGTAAATTAGCGAAAATTTTGGTCGTCAATGTAGACGTGCATAAAACAGCCTTACCAGAGCATTAACCGCGACATTTAGCATAACATTAACTTCCTACGGTTTTATATCACCATCGCTTGAAAACATCAGATTTACAAACCCGCCATCCCCGATATCATCCGTTTCTCTCATGCTCACACAGCTCTCTTGGTATTCACAAACAAATATTGACGCTTGCTCTTTTCCTGTTAAGCCTCTGCTACTAGCTTCTTGAAGAGAACTCTGTTCTGCTTCAACCGCGTCTTCGTGTTTCAGTCCATCGGGGCAGACAGTGGTTCCCTCACTGTTGGGTTTGCGCTGTGTTTCTTGGGTCAGTCTCGTTGTGAACCTCATTCTTGTGCTTCCATCGGTGGACGAGGCTGTCGTGGTTGTAGGGTCAGTACTGTCGATGCCCAGACGGCGCAGGTAGAGGGTCAGAACTCTCTTGTTGCAGATGTAGGAACAGAAAATAAAGAGTCCCTGAAGCCCGTTGAGGATTATCCCCGAGATCCTGTGTTAAAGAGAGTTCACAGTGTGTAAGTCTATGGGACTAATAGTGGGACTATTACATGATAATGCACACAGAATACAACAATAAACAATCTTGTATAGCAGTCATCTGAAAACAACGTTGCCTAAATATATTATTAACGTATAACGTTCTTTCTTATTATACACGGGTGTCTGACTGTTTGGCTGTCTTTCTCTCTGTCTGTCTGCCTGACTAATTCACTATTTGTCCATGCGGACGGCTGTCTATCTGTCTGTATGCCTGTCTGCAGGTTTGTCTGTTGCTCCGCCATTCGTCCGCCCGCCGGTCCTGCGATCCTGATCCATTCAACGTATGATTGTTAGTATAGACATGATGAGACCCTTGCCCGTCTTACGTCACATTCTAGTGTATACAGTGAGATTCAATCCAGTGCTATGGATTTCTGCACTGTCTTAAGACATCTCTCTCTCTCTCTCTCTCTCTCTCTCTCTCTCTCTCTCTCTCTCCCCCCCCCCCCCCGGCATGATCTGTGGGAGGGGTTTGGCCCGGGCGAATTCATGAGTGAAATGCACGTGATTATTTACAAACCAAAGCAACCAACCACCCAAACAACTAACTAATAATCCAACCAACAAAGCAATTAATCAATCTGCAATCAATCAATCGACCGACCGACAAATCAATCAATCAACCAATTAAGCAAGCAATCAATCAACCAAACAACCAATTAATCAAGCAACCAATCAATCAATTAATCAACCAATCAATCAATAATTCAACTGACCGACCAACCAATCAACCAATCAACCATCCGACCTATCAATCAACAAATCAATCAACCATAAATAAACCGATCGATCGATCAACCAATCAGTCAACTAATCAATCAATCAACCAATCAATCAATCCACTGCGCGCTAACACCTATGCCCCACACTGCTCCCAGCACCGTCAACACACTGTAACCACATGTGGCCACGGCAGACAAGAGAGTTGTTCTGGAGAAAGTGGCCCAACCTGACAGCATCGATGTCGAGAACTTCTCCTGTAATTGACAGCAGCCAGAACGCGCCGGTCATCGTGGACAGCTTGATATAGACGTACAGATGTTGAATATCACATTTCTGGAAGGATTCATGCTTCTGAAGTTTGCGCACCCGATGGATGTGAACGATCGTGACCAGGAAGAAGCCGAAGTTAATCAACGACACAGACAACAAGGGCAGCACAGCGACGGTTCCTGGTGAATACACATCATAAAGTAATGGTGATACTACAGAGATGCTAAAGTTGTAGCCAGTATACCTTGTGCCACACGAAGTGGCTAACAAATCATCGCAAATTTACTAAACGCCATAGAGTGGCTCAAGTAGTGGCTACTCTACAATACCAGATGAAGCACATAATATGGACTTGTATATTAATATTTCTGCAAGTGACTTCTGGTAATCTTGTGTGTTGATTTGTGGTGGCTTCTTCTGTTATATGGTGATCTGAAGCGCTGAGATTCCAGTTACTTTTGCTGATGAGGTCAGGAAATATACAATAACTTCAGATAGTAAAATGACTGTTCTTGAAGTTCATAACACAGGAGATCACTAAGATGTTAACATATACTAGTCTACGGTATGTTGTCTCTGGGAGAGCACCTTCCTTCCTCGCTGTGTTTTTTCCCCTTTCCCAGAGAAATATTTGGCTATTTTACAGGACTAGTAGGGGTTGGGGTATCCCTTATCAAAGGAGAAGTAAGGTTCCTCTTTCCTTCCGCTAGTCTACGGGACACCGTTGAGCAAGGCGAAGTACCCACTTGACCCTTAGATAAGGGCCACACTAAACCATAGGATCAGGTGGTGGATGGAGCAGAGGAGCATTCAACAGACATTTATTAGTTATGATCGAGGCGACTTTAAAGCAGATTGTATTGATTTCGACGATATGAGGTGTCCAGAAAACAATAGCAAACTGCTGAACTAAAAATTGCCTAGCCAATCACTAACCGGCATATAAATATTGGGGTCGATTGCAACGTCATGTAAAGGATATGCAATTAACGTGTTAGTTTTCCGTTGCTTTCTAAACGGCCGACGCTCATACCGGTGTGAAAATCAATACAAAGCCATACGTTCACTAATCGCCTGCAGCTGGCTTCTAGTCGGGTGTATCGAGACCGTGAAACTGGGTGTCCCACCCATTAGCCACACTACACATAAGGCAAACACATGTCAACAAGAAATAGTGCACTCGCCCTGTATCAACAACTGTGCCCTAATGACAATTAATCACTTTGCATTCTTCTCGGCTTTTAATTGATCTGCATTGCCATGTGGATCTAGAGAGTGAATGTTACGTCTCAACACAGAATTATGTCCAGCGGTACCAGAGTGTGAATGTCACGTCTCAACACAGAATTCTGTCCAGCTGTACTGGAGTGTGAATGTCACGTCTCAACACAGAATTCTGTCCAGCGGTACCGGAGTGTGAATGTCACGTCTCAACACAGAATTCTGTCCGGCTGTATTGGAGTGTGAATGTCACGTCTCAACACAGAATTCCGTCCAGCGGTACCGGAGCGTGAATGTCACGTCTCAACACAGAATTCCGTCCAGCGGCACCGGAGCGTGAATGTCACGTCTCAACACAGAATTATGTCCGGCTGTATTGGAGTGTGAATGTCACGTCTCAACACAGAATTCCGTCCAGCTATACCGAAGTGTGAATGTCACGCCTCAACACAGAATTCCGTCCAGCGGTACCGAAGTGTGAATGTCACGTCTCAACACAGAATTCCGTCCAGCGGTACCGGAGAGTGAATGTCACGTCTCAACACAGAATTCTGTCCAGCGGTACCGGAGCGTGAATGTCACGTCTCAACACAGAATTCCGTCAAGCGGTACCGGAGCGTGAATGTCACGTCTCAACACAGAATTCTGTCCAGCGGTACCGGAGTGTGAATGTCACGTCTCAACACAGAATTCCGTCCAGCTATACCGAAGTGTGAATGTCACGTCTCAACACAGAATTCCGTCCGGCTATACCGAAGTGTGAATGTCACGTCTCAACACAGAATTCCGTCCGGCTATACCGAAGTGTGAATGTCACGTCTCAACACATAATTCCGTCCAGCTATACCGAAGTGTGAATGTCACGTCTCAACACAGAAGTCCGTCCGGCTATACCGAAGTGTGAATGTCACGTCTCAACACAGAATTCCGTCCAGCTATACCGAAGTGTGAATGTCACGTCTCAACACAGAATTCCGTCCAGCTATACCGAAGTGTGAATGTCACGTCTCAACACAGGATTCCTTCCAGCTATACCGAAGTGTGAATGTCACGTCTCAGAATTCCGTTCACCTGTACTAGATTGTGTGCTCAAGAAATGACCCCGCTTTAAGTGAAGTGATCATTAGCTCGTTATCTTCTATTTGGAAATTAGCGTGGCTGAAATGATAAGAGCACTTGATCATAAACTTCCGGTGTGCTCACGACGGGATGGGTGGTTCAGTCCCTGCACCAGTCAGTTGGACGTCAATGTTGATTTCTCGTTCCGAAAACAAAGGTCAACTTTATTTTTTCGCATATCCTTTACAGGAAATCGCTGTCATCATCAGCATTTTTCAGCTGATTGTTGATTTCTTGGCAAGATTACGCTCAGTAGTTTGCCATTGCTTTCTGAGCGACCGGCTCAAATACCCGTAAGTTACCGACGCGGAGAGAACCGCTACCAATTCTTGCGCAACGTCACGTTACCTACGAGAGTATACGAGATTACGGATAAAGTTGTGTAACCTCTAGACCAGAGAGACCGGCAAAGGTCAACTAGTGAAATCAAAATGTCCAGAACATCAAAGTGGGGGTTGGGCTTGATCGCAAATACATGCAAAGGACATACACAGATTTGTTTTTTACATACACCGTCATCAGTGCAACTCGTGTCCTACAGGACCTTTTTACATGCTTCAAGCGGTGTTTTTGTTTAGTTGCTAGAATGTGCGCATGCCTCTGTGTGTGTGTGTGTGTGTGTGTGTGTGTGTGTGTGTTAGTTTGTGGGTGTATGTGTGTGTGTGTGTGTGTGCGTGCGCGCGCGCGCGCGTGCGACTTCCTCTTTTTCTTCGTTCCCCTGCAAACGTCCCTGTAAATAAATGCAAAGATAGCAGCAGTCAATTTAAGCGTGCTGACATCTGCATGGAGTTCGTCTTAAAATGTATCGGATTTAAGCCAAACTAGTTTTCTCTGTTCTGCGTATGTTGGATACTCGTTCAACAAATGTGTAGCTGTCCTTTTACCAGTTATACAGTTACATTTATCAGTGTCTCATATTTTTAGTTGACTAAACTTGGTATTTCCCCCTGTTGTGCCCTGTGCGAATGGAAATAATTTGAGAATAACTAAGGTATTTATGTACCTACCCACAAGAATGCTAGAGCTCAAATAGCACACATCCCCGCCATATCCGATACTTTGACCACCCGACGTCGTGTACATGACCACGACAACAGCCACCACCACCGCCGTTGGGAGCAGCAGGGAGCAGACCAGGTTCTTGGCCAGGAAGACGCTCCTAGATCTGGTCGTTGAGTACGAGCTGCGGGTCTTGGAGGTAAACACTTGGAGCATGTGGAGGCAGCAGAGGAAGCTCCAGCACATCACCGACAGCCAGAGGAAGTGTGTGGCTATGCCGATGACGAGACAGACAGCTCCGTGGTCTGGGGACCTGCAAAGAAGTTCGGTTTGTTTCATTAGTGTCTTAGAACTAACTCTTTCTGAAAGAGGCGGTAACTTCACTAAATCGTTCCTTGTTAATTAAATCAGTGGGCGCGTCAGCGGAACGGTTAGGATGTTGCACGGCACATGGCATGAACTAGATCGGACGAGTTTTGATACCTAGGCTCGTCGCACTCACATCATTGTATGAAAACCAACGCAAGGCAGTCTGTTGCCAAATCGCCCACAGGTGTGTTTTGAACGCGGTATGCAGGATTATGAACTTCGTCCGTAATCCTATACCCACAGAGCCTTGTGAATCACACCCTTAAAGGTTCAGTACCTTCTGTCTCCGAAGTTAACTCTCCAAACGGCAGCTTAGTTTGTTTCAGATGGAAATGAGCCCGAGAAATGTGATTCTGAAGCAGGACTATCTGAAAGTACAGACACTCACAGCAGCTGACCAGGTGTCAAAGGATCACTTGTGACCCGTATCAAGTAAACATATAATTCAATTAGACGGTACTGTTTATTTAACAAGTCAATTATTGACACATTAAAATGTGTCTGACGGCTTATGGTGTTCACACACTTATGTTGATATATGCGTCATATCATGTTTAATGTTCATTCTTAAACTTCCATATTTGTTTTGAAAGTATCAAAATGAACAGGCTTAATTTGATCGACAATTCACATGTTTATCCCCATAGATGAACGGCTGCTGTCCCAGCGCATTGCTTTGCCCATGGCCTACAGACGGCCATGATCTGATGTAGGATAACCTGTGATGCTAATGACAGACGACAATGTAGTATCTCTTTTTGTTTCAACTAAAGATGATAATGCTGTATCTCCTTTTGTTTCAACTAAAGATGATAATGTTGTATCTTCTTTTGTTTCAAGTAAAGATGATAATGATGTATAACCTTTTGTTTCAACTAAAGATGATAATGTTGCATCTCCTTTTGTTTCAAGTAAAGATGCTAATGATGTATAACCTTTTGTTTCAAGTTAAGACGATAATGATGTTGTATCTCCTGTTGTTTTAACTATAGATGATAATGTAGTATCTCCTTTTGTTTTAACTAAAGATGATAATGATGTGTCTCCTTTTATTTCAACTAAAGATGATAATGATGTATCTCATTGTGTTTCAACTAAAGATGATAATGTATGATACAATCAAATAAAATTACATACACACTAGAGCTGGCAAGAAGCGCCGCCTGTGCCAGCACGAGCGACGTACACAGACACATATTGTTCCTTCCGGCCACACTGCGCAATACCGGAAACATGACGTAAGTTCCCAGAGCTATCAGAAGACACGTCATGGAGATGCTGACACACAGCACGGACAGAACGTACAGAACTAACAATCTCTCACTGTTGGAATCAGAAACAAGCTGTGGCGTATAGTGATAGTTGTCAAACAGCTCCAGGCAAAGATTTAGTGTTCCATTCGTTCCCAGGGACATCTTGTTGAGATCTGATTCGCTTGAGAACGTGATATTAACACCGCTGAAGTTAACTTTCAGAATTACTTTTGGTAGAACACCTTTCATTGTTTCTTCCACAGTAAACATTGAGGGATGAAGAACTAAATAGCTACAGGTTAGTATTTCGGAGAAGTTAAGAAAGTAGTTTCGGTCTGCCATGCAGCTTTTACTCGAATCTTCGTTTCCATTTTCTTCGTGGTTAGTAATTGATTGATAACATTCAATTTCGGGGTGCGACTTCCTGACATGCGCACAGAAAACTTCCGGGTCATGATCGGCCCACATGACCACTGGTTGGAAACTACCATTTACGCCGTATTCAAACTCCACCTCCAAAGTTTCACGAAGAACCTTTCGCTTCAAATCTTCTTCGAAAGCGTCTCTGGTTTTGTTGTTTGAAGCAACAACATCTCCGGTGACCCAGTACCCAAACGGAACCTGGAAGTCAAACATTCTCAGACGGTCTTCCTCCATGCTGGTTGTTGTGTTTGGAATCGTCCAAGTGTATGTCATGTCAGTGGTAAGTGAGAAATGTGTCGGGGGTGTAGATCTTCCGTAGAAATCTGGCATCTCGGACATGTTGACCACTGCCGAGACGATGAGGAGGGTTTTGTTCACGGCAGGTGACAGTTTTGAGTGTAGCTGTGGACAGAATAAGTTAGAGTGATTAACTGATTAAGTTCCAAACAAACTGTAGGTTTGGAGCAAACATGGTACACACTCAAATGAACAAGAATTATAATTGGATAACATCAAACAAGAAATGGAATGAGAGAATATTAATATATTAGAAATGTGTGAGACAAGATGGAAAGGACAGGGATTAAGACAGGGCAGGATTTTAAGATTATATATTCTAAGGGAGAAGAAAGGCAAAGAGGTGTAGCAATTATCTTGGATCTGCAAACATCAAAATCTGTTAAAGTATATTGGGCAGTGTCAGACAGGGTTTTGTTGGTAAAATCAATCGGCAGACCTTTTAACATAAACCTATTTAAAAAATATGCCCCAAGAGGAGAAAGCAGTGAAGATAATATATATGAATTTTATTATGACATGGAAAATTCTTCGAAGAAATGTAAAAATTCAGAAATAAATATCATAATGGGTGACTTTAGTGCGAAAGAACAAAATCAGGGCCATGGATACATAGTAGGCAAACATAGTTTGGGAGAACGAAACGAAAGAGGGTATAGACTTGTAGAATGGGCAAAAGTGCATGAAATGATTGTCGGAAACACCTGGTTTAAGCAACATCCTACATGATTATGGAAATGGAAGAGTCCTGATAGCAGGATTGGAAACTAGATTGATTGCACCCTGATTAGCAGAAGGTTTAGAAATGCGATAACAATCGCAAAAGTAGTTCAAAATGCAGACTGTTACAATGATCACAGATTGATTAGAGACAAATTGAAGGTAAATTTAAAGAAAGTCAAGTCAATACCAGGAAACACTAAATATGATCTGTGTACATTGAAAACTGACACGGAAATAGAAGACAATTTTAACATAGAAGTAAAGAACATATTCGATATATTGTCTGATCTAGAGATCCTATTTCAAGATGTGGGTGATCAATGGACAATGTTGAAGAATTCAATCAGTTTGGCTGCAGAAACAAATATACCAAAGTGTAAAAAAGTGGGTCGTAAGAAATGGACGACTGGAAAAACTTTGCAACTAATTGAAACAAGAAGAGACAACAAAAATAATCCTGACAAATATGAAGAAATACACAGAAAAGACAGAACATTATGCTGTATAATGTTGCTGTTTGTCCATCAAGAATGATGATGACCATTCATTTCATCCAGTGGGGTTGAAAATATGGAGCCGTGAGTTCTAAGATGGCTGATAATGCCTATTTTGGCTCGAAATGTTCTTTGACAATGTGGACAAAGAATGCTTGACGTTTCTGGAGGAGGATTTTCTGCAGTGGTTTTTCTGTCCCGCTTTTTCTTCACAGCTCTTGCAGTCCTGGTTGCCTCACACGTGACTGCACCCTTGCGTAATGATGCACGCCACGAATATCGGTCTCTGGTTGCAGACTCCCAGGTGTCATGATGAATTCCAAAAACATTCAGTGAGGTCTTCAGTGTCTTTAAAGTGTTTCCTCTGGCCGCCTTGGGAGCGTTTATCACAACGCAACTCGCTGTATAAATTCGTTTAGGGAGCCTTTGATCTGGCGTGCGAGTTAAGTGACCAACCCAGCTAATCTGATTCTTCATTAGTATAGTGTGGATACTGGGCATGGACGCTCTTTCTAGGACTTCAGTGTCTGGGATCTTGTCTTTCCATTTAATCTTCAGTAGCTTCCTAAGGCAGACTGTGTGGAAGTGGTTTAATTTCCTGATAAACACTCCAGGTTTCACAAGCATATAGTTAGTTAGTTAGTCTTTCCTCTTGAGCCTAAGGCGGCGCATAGGGCAGAAGTCCTGTCTCCCCATGCTTGGCGGTTCGCTGCTACCTGTTGTAGATCTTGGATATTTACTTGGCCATTGAATGAGCCTTCTCTAATGATGGTTCTACGCAGGGTCTCTCTTGGTCTTCCCCGTTTTCTTTTCCCTACTGGTGACCATATGAGGGCTTGGTAGGGGAGTCTTGACTTGTCCATTCTGAGTACATGGCCGATGTAGTTCCAACGGCGTCTTCTTATGAAATTGGATACTGTATCTTGCTTAGTCTCTTGTCTTATTTGCGAATTGGTTCTGAAGTCTGTCCAGTGGATGTTTAGAAGTCTTCTAAGACATTTGTTCTCAAAATTGTCTAATTTTTTATCTAAAGCTACCGTTGATTTCCAACTTTCACATCCATACGTTAACACTGGAATCACACAAGAGTTGAAGATTTTAAGTTTTGTGTGTTTGCTGAGTGTCTTTGACTTCCAGATGTTTGACAGTTTATTGAAGGCACTAGATGCCAGTGCGATTCTAGATGATATTTCTGGTGTTGAGTCCCCTGTAGATGTCATTTTGCTTCCTAGGTATGTAAAGCTGTTGACTTTTTCAAGAACGTAGCTGTTCAATTTGGTGTCATCTGAACTGTTGGTAAGATCAATAGTCTTTGTTTTTGTGGTGTTAATTTGGAGACCAATTTGCCCTGAAACATTTTGGAGGTGGTTTATTTTCTCTTGGGCATCCGGGTGTGTTGAACTCAAAAGCACTATGTCGTCGGCAAAGTCCAGGTCTTCTAGAATTTTGTCAACCCAATGGATACCCATATTTGTGTTGTTTGTGCATTTGCGCATGACCCAGTCGATAGCTATTCCAAAAAGCATCGGTGATAAGACACAACCCTGTTTCACTCCTGTTTCGACTGAGAACCAGTCAGAGTTGCCTGTTTCTGTTCTTACGCAGCAACGTGTTTCTTTGTAGAAAGATTTTATGACGTTGGTATATTTGGTAGGAAAACCATAGATGTTAAGTAGATTCCAAAGTGAAGGACGGTGGATACTGTCGAAGGCTTTTTGAAAGTCGACAAAGTTGGTGATTAATTTCGACTGGAATTCTACGGAGTCTTCAATGATTATTCTGAGGGTGAAAATGTGGTCTATGCATGACCGTTTTGGTCTGAAGCCTGCTTGTTCTTCTCTGAGCCTTTCATCTATCGCCGTTTTCAATCTCTCAAGTAACATGCTACAAAAAAGTTTCCTGGTACTGACAATAGAGTGATACCACGCCAATTATTTCAATCAGACATATCGCCCTTTTTAGGCAGTTTGAAAATTACACCATCTTTCCACTGTTGTGGTGGGGATTCGCTTTGCCAGATTTCATTGATCAGCTGTAACAAACGTTGTAAGGTGTTCTCATCTGCTGCTTTGAGCATTTCTCCTGAGATTTCATCTTCACCAACAGCTTTGTTGTTCTTCAATTTTTTTATGGCTGCTTTAATCTCTTCTATGGTGAATGACTCGCAGGGGGCATCTAGTGGGGGCATAGTAATTTCTCCATCCAGGTTCGGAACAGTGTCAGGCTGCGGTCTATTTAATATTTCTTTGAAATGTTCTGCCCATCGTTGCTTTTGAAGGTCATCGTATAACAATTGATTGTCTTGTTTGTCTTTGATGGGTATATTTGGTGTAGGTGAGTGATTGCATAGTTGCTTCATGATATGGAATACGGCTCTGTTGTTTCCAGTTCTGGCAGCTGCTTCGGCTTCGGAGGCCAGGCTGTGAATAAAGTTCTGTTTGTCTTTTCGTGCGCTTGATTTCACCTCTTTATCCAACATAGAGTATTTTTGCTTATGGGTATTATATGTAGATGTGTCTTTTGCAGAAAGAAGTGTTAGTTTTGCTTGTTTTCTTTCTTGTATCTTCGTCCAGGTGTTATCGCTTAGCCACTTCTTCTTCTGTCTTTGTACGTAGCCGACTGTGTTTGTTGCAGCATTTAGCAAGGTATTTTTTAGGAAATTCCAATTTCCTTCAATGTTGTTTTTAATATTCGCATTGCTCGATACACTTTCTTTGTTAGCATAGCTGCTTCGTACCTCTGAATTGAATGCGAGTTGGTGTTCTTTAGTCAGTAGGGACTGTGAGTTTATTTTCTTAATTCTGGGTGATCTGTGTATATAGCAGTATGGATAATACAACTGCTTTGTAGACTTTCAGCTTTGTTTGCAGGCTTATTCCAGTTCTTTCCCATACATTCTTATACAGTCTGCCAAAGGCCGCACTGGCCTTGGAGATTCTTGCATTCACTTCGTCATCAATTGTGGCAGCTTATGACACAGTGCTGCCAAGATAGGTGAATTTGTCCACAACACTTAGACTATGACCATTCACTTTGATATTCGGCACAGTGTGATTATTCCCTGGAGCTGGCTGGTACATAACTACAGTCGTTTCTAAGTTGATATTGAGCCAAAGTTGGCACATGCATGTGAGAAAGCTGAAACATTGTGTTGCATGTCTGCCTCTGAGTTGGCGTGTAGAGCGCAATCATCAGCAAACAGGAGCTCTCTGACGGTGTCGCTGTTAATTTTTGTTTTAGCTTTCAGCCTTTGAGATTGAATAACTTTCCATCCATGCGGTAGTTGATGTCTATTCCAATGTCGTTGGTCTCGAAGGCATTCGTCAACATAGCTAAAAACATGAGGCTGAACAGTGTTGGTGCCAGGACACATCCTTGCTTCACTCCATTGGTGACAGGAAAGGGCTCAGTTAGTTCACCATTTTCCTGTACTCTTGCCTGCATACCATCATGAAATAGCCGCACTATTTGAACAAACTTTCGTGGACAGCCATATTGTGCCATAATCTTCCACAGTTCTTCTCTGCTGACTGTATCAAAAGTCTTGGTAAGGTAAATGAATGTGGAGAACATTTCGCAGTTCTGTTAGTGACATTTCTCTTGCAGCTGCCTTGCAGTGAAAATCATGTCAACAGTTCCTCGTTCTTTTCTGAAGCCACACTGACTCTAAGGAAGAAGACCTTGATCGATATGGGCCGTGAGGCGATTGAGAAGAATTCCTTGCGAGTATCTTCCCTGCAATTGAAAGCAAGGAGATGCCTCGGTGGTTGTCACAGGATTGGCGGTTTCCTTTACGTTTGTAAAGATGGACTATTGACGCGTCCTTGAAATCTTGTGGCATGGTCTCGTTCACCATATGTTTGTAAAGACTTGGTAAAGCTGCTCTGTTAGGACCGGCCAACCTGCCTTGTATATCGCTGCTGGGATGGAGTCAGGACCAGGTGCCTTGCCGCTGGAGAGTTGCTGGATGGCTTTGTTTACTTCCACTATGGTTGGCAGGTCATCAAGTGTCTCATTGGTGGGAACTTGAGGAAGGCATTTGATGGTTTCATCATCAAAGAAGGAAGTTGCATTTAAGATGTTGCTGAAATACTCTGCATTATGTAATGAGGCAAAAGAAGCATGGCTCGAGAAAAATTGCTTAGAAATTGAAAAAACACAACACAACAGTAAAAAATACCAAATTAATGCACAAAAGAATTCAGGAGCTTACTTACTAATAAAAGAACACGTACACCAACAGGCTATCTAAAAACAAAAGATGGAAACATCATAATAGAAAAAGATCAGATTTTACATGTATGGTCAGATTATGTGAAAAACCTTTATGATGACAGCAGAGAAGAACAGTATGATATTCGAAATAATAATGAAGGACCATCAATCTTGAAGATGGTGGTTCAGAATGCTATTAGCCATATGCCATATGAAAACTGACAATACCCCCGATTCAGACAACATTACAACAGACATGATCAATGCCTTCGACGAATATGGAATAGACCAAGTCACCAGACTGCTGACTATAATATATGATACTGGAGCTATACCTCCTGAATTATGTAATTTGCAATTCCAAAGAAATCAGGAGCCTCGGAATGTGATCAACATCGAACGATTATTATAGTGAGCCACATCACGAAGATTTTGCTAAGAATTATTATGCAAAGAGTTGGAAAGAAAATACAACCCGAAATAAGAGAAGAACAATGTGGGGTTATAGAATGCAAGGGTACAGTAAATGCTATATATATGATGAGAACATTAAGTGAATGTTCTATAGAAGTAAACAAAGATCTACATCTTTGCTTTATTTATTACACAAATGTCTTCGATAAAATAAGACATGTCAACATGATAAAGACGCTTGCAGAGATACAAATTGATGGGGGAAAAAACCTTAGACTTATACACAACATATATTAGAAACATAAATCTGTCATAAAGACTGATAATGAAGTAGGTCAATATCACCCTATAAAGAGATGTGTGAGACAGAGATGTGTAATATCTACAGATCTTTTATCCCTGTATAGATATTTCAGAAATGTAGAAGATAAGAAAGGAATCATCATTGGAGGACGTAACATCAATAACATCAGATATGCGGATGATACAGTATTGATTGCAGACAACGAGCAGGAAATGCAACACTCAGAAGATGCGGTTGTTGCACACAGTGAACAACTAGGGTTAGAATTAAATTGTAAGAAGACACAGATTAAGGTCGTCACCAAAAAAAAAAAAAATAGTTAGTTGCATATTCTTTACAGGTCGTCGCAGTCAACAGCGGCATTTTGTTGTTGTTGTGATCTCTTGGCAAGTTTACTTGGTCGTCACTAGGAAGAATGACATACCACAATGTAATATACAAGTAAATGGGAATATTCTTAACAAGTGAATCGGTACAATTATCTCGGAATAGGCATAACATCTTATGGGAGATGCCTTGAAGAGATTAGAACAAGAATCACCATGGCGAAGGTAGCCTTTTGCAAGATGGAAAACATACTGACCAATAAAAAGATGTCATTTGTAACGAGAAAAAGAGTGTTGAGGTGCTTCACAGAACCGGTACTTTTCTATGGACGTGAAGCGTGTACAATGAGCAGACAATCTGGAAAAAAAAAACATCTGACGGTTGGGGAAATGTGGTTTCTGAGGAAAATGCAAAGAATACCATGGAAAGAGAGAAAACCCAACGACCAAGCCCACAAGAAACAAATTTAAATCGTAAACTGAATAGAGAAATTAGACGTAGACAGTAAGCATTTTGGGGGAACGTTTTGAGAAGCAATAATTTGAACAATTTGCTGACAATTGGCAAGATCTAGGGGAAGAGATCAAGGGAATGGCAGAGAAGTAAACACCTGGATGGCTTGGCCACGTGGTGTGATCGAGACAAGAACACAGAGCTGATCCACGACTCTGGTGATCGAGTGAGATGGCGAAACATGAATACCCACGCTTATCGACAATGCACATGTTGATGATGGTGATGATGATGATGATGATGATAATATCACACAATAGTCTGCATGCTAGTACAACATAACTCTCTAACATGCATGCAATAAGAACACCACACTCTAATATACATACTATAAAAAATCACACTCTAACTTCACGCTATGAAAACATCACACTCTAAAATGCATGCTATAACATCACACTCTAGCATCATGCTATAACAACATGACACTCTAAAATGCATGCTACAATATCATCACACTCTAATATGCATGTTATAATATCATCACAATCTAACGTGTAAGCTATAATAACATCACATTCAACCGTTGAAGCTATAACAACATTACACTCTAACATGCATCTAACAAACATGATAGAAAATTGGTACCTGAATATTAACAACAACCGTCTATGTTGAGCGGTGTTTATCGATTTAATAAAAGCAATTGATATGATAGACCATGTTATTTTAATTAAACAACTAGAAACAATGAATGTTGGCCCTAATATAGTGACTCTAATAAAATCTTTCCTGTCAAACAGAAAGCAGGTAGTATCACACAACAAATCTCTGCCTCAAACCACTACCTTCCGTATTGGAGTACCTCAAGGCTCTATTCTTGCCTCCCCCCCCCTATTGTTCGCCATATACATTAACGATCTACCCTTGTAGAAAGCACGCGAACGTTATTCTATTTCTAGTAGTGTTTATTGCATTTCTTGCGTACCTTTATAATGCATATCATTTATATTGCTGTTGTTCTCAGTTAGCCTCGAATGATGTGTGGATGAAATAATGTATGAAAGAGAGTGCTAGAAGGGCATAATGTTAGACGGGCCTGCGTGCCTAATTCTTAACCCGTTGAAAATAAAACCTGTTCGTTCGTTCGTTTGTTCATTCGTTATATAACAATATCACACTCTAGCATGCAAACTAGAGCAACATAACACTCTAACCTGTACCCTATGTAAAAATAACACTCTAACCTCCTGGCTTTCAGAACATCACA
Organism: Cepaea nemoralis; assembly: GCA_014155875.1. Lineage (NCBI taxonomy): Eukaryota > Metazoa > Mollusca > Gastropoda > Stylommatophora > Helicidae > Cepaea > Cepaea nemoralis. The sequence continues at coordinate 194,098 of JACEFZ010003249.1, forward strand.
CTCCAAACTTCCCTTAACAATTCTTTCAAATACACACACACACCCACACCCACACACACACTCAACCACATCCACCGATCCACACACACGCGCGAGTAGTAGTATCTTATGCGGTAACTGATTAGTATTTCTGGATTGTGGTGCTGGATTGGCCCCAATCCAGCTTGATTAGGGTTAGGGTTAGGGGTTAGGGTTAGGGTTAGGGGTTAGGGTTAGGGGATTAGGGTTAGGGTTAGGGGTTAGGGGTTAGGGGTTTTGTCTTCTCCTATCTAATTATACTTTCTGGATTGACCTCGCTGGATTGTCCCCAATCCAGCTCGGGACCAGGGCGGTTCGGGTAGGGTGGGTATCTAAGTCATATGTAAGGGCGATAATTCTAATAAAAGACATGTTTTCTAAGGGCAGATAACTGAGTGTGTGTATAATATTTTAACTAATTTGTAAAAAGTAAAATAACAATAAATTAAAAAAAAATAAAATAAAAGACAACCAAAGGCACACGGGGGCGGTGGCAGGAGCGGGCGGCGGTCGCGTGGGGCGGTCGAATCCAGTAAAACAGAATCTTGTAGTAACCACATGGCCAGTCATTGCTGAGTGACCACAGGGCCGGTCAGTGACGAGTGTGGGTGGTGGGGCTAGGTGGATCGAACCCTCGAGGCGCACCGGGTGTCATATGAAAATTGTAATAAGTAAAAAGGTAAATATGGCGTGTATATGATCTGTAGTGGGTCGTAGTGGCCTATACACTATCATGTAGATTACACCTCTTCAAATTAAAACCTTAAAAAAGTAAAGATGGCCGGTAGTAACGGATGTAAGGGGCGTGGCTTAGTGTTATTCGTTGTTAAGCAGTAGGTGAGCGGAGAATTAGCTAGAGAAGTGCTTCTGAACATTTTAAAGAGGTGGGCGAGTGGCGAAGTGGCTAAATGAATGCGTCGGTTCCTTGCTAAGAGTCAGAGGAGTTGCTAGATAAAGGCTCCAGGTCATTGTTAAGGGGTAGGTGGGTGTAAAAATAGCTAGATAACTGCTTCTGATCCTTGTTAAGAGGTGGGCGAGGGGTGGATAGGTTAAATAATTACGCCCGTTCCTTGGTAAGAGCCAGGGTGATCGAGTGGAGAAGTGGGTAAATAAAGGCATGGAGTTCTACCACCGACACATTCAACGCATAATGGCGGCGTCGGTAGTCAGAAGACCTAGGATATTTTCATTATATGTCTATTGTAAAGTGGTCGACTGTTTATTATAACGATGGTTACTATTATCTGTAGTGGATGGGACTTAAATACTATCATCATACCGGTTACAGCTCTTCAAATGAAAACCTTAAAAGTGTAAAGATGGCCGATGGTTTTAGTGGGTATGACTTTGTGATATTCGTTGTTAAGGGGTGGGGTGAGTGGATGTGTAACTAGATAAACGCTTCCGAACACTATCATCGACTACTACTACACTTCCTTGGTACGAATCCCAGTGGGGTGGTCTAGTGGTAGAATAATATTTGTTTACTTAGTTGTGATTTCGAGCTCTGGTGTTATTAACCCGGTTATGTTTAGAAAAGGAGAGGTGGTGTGCTGGTTGCGGAGTATCTTTAGGTGGTACCCCAGACACTGTGGAAGTGACAGGTTCGAATCTCGGAACTTTGTCGTTGGTAAGATTGCCAGTCAACAACGTGTCTAGTTGATCATAAGGTGTAGGGTCGCTTTGTCCGGTCTTGTCGCCGCGGCCACAAGTCCCACCGGTGATGAAGAACACAGGCAGCAAATGTTACCGTTGCACCTACGAGTCACGAAATATAATCTAACTTAACATTCAGAATATAATATACTCATAACCTCAACAGGTGTTGCAAAAAAATCAATACTCATTTTCATAACGGCTAATCCAGGGGATTATCATCATCGTAATGACCAAGTCAGGTTATTGATATTACTGATATCTTCATGGCTACAATTAGTTCGCGATATTAATAAAGGTCCATAGAAATGTCGATAGGGGATTAAGGGATTAACACCTATTGTCGGGACATCCAACAAATATCAATAACACTACCCTCGATTTTTCTCATATTTGCCGGTTTGGGATTATGGGTTAGGTGTATGTGTCCTTATTTAGTTAAAACAGGTGGTATGAGTAGGAGATATCACAAACAGTATCAGCGTGTGCCACTCTGATCTTAAATATCAGTAGTTCGTTATTCTTGTGACATTGAAAACGCTTGGGGCACGAAAAAGGATGGTGTACTATGTTATTGGGCGGTGTACATAGATTGACCAATATGTGAAGGTGATACATGTCACCCTTGTCAGCCCTTCGTAGCTGTATTGTGAGTTGTCGCCAATTACATCCGCGTGTGAAAATAATAAAAAATATTTCATATCAACTCAATATACATGCCTCCATATAGCTGCACTGCGAACTTGCCTAGAGTCTACTTTAGGAAAGTATCGTGTATCTGTGTATACGGGTTTACCACTGCTTATAGATGTGTGCAGTATTATTGGAAAGCGGCCGTTATGTATACATTATCAGAGTAAGTTGCCTTACAGAGCTGGTATAGTGTCTATGTGTATGCTATGTTGTATGTTTTGTCCGGTTGCCTTGTAGTATTTGGAGGGAGTTTCATGCGGTGAATTAAAAAAAAACGATGTCTCAGAATCCACAACACCACTGGCATTAGAGGTAATTCAGCTTGTCTGCTCTCTGACCTCGCTTCACAGTCATACAAAAGTACGGGTTCTATGTAGTACTTAAACACTCCTTTTATTTCTCATTACAGTTGTCAACTTTATATTAGTCAGTATGTATTCCAACTTGCAAAAGACAACCTTCATCACAGCGATTCTTGTTCCAACGCTTTAAAGCCACCTCCCATCAGACATTGCTTTTTTCTGTCTTTGTAGTCTCTTGGCTACTGTTTCCCCATTTCAAGCTCTATGTCTCTACTCGTATGTATCAGTGTGGTAGAAGTAAACCACCATCTCACAAGATAGACATGTAATACCACCATGTATAGGGAAATGTGGGTAATGGTTACAGGCGGTCAAAGAGGGCGTTGCATCCAGTCACATGCGTAAGGATACATCCGAGACACATGGTTAAGAGAGATACTACAGAAAAACAAACCGGTGTTCTGTTGGTGATAGAACCAGGGGACCTAACTCATGATGACCACCATGTATGGGAGTGATTCTTCCCCCTCGTCAACATGGCGTCGGAAGTTTAAAAGGGTCTCCCTTCTCTAGCGTCTCTATGTCCGAGTCGTCATAGGGTCACCAAGTAACAGCAAAGAACACGAAACTACTACTACCGAGGCCTCTATACACCACAAGGCAGTTTCGAATACAGTATACACAACTATAACCAAGTCATCACTGTGTTCGACTAACCCTTTCTCATAGACATAGAGGATAGATGTGAGCACCAAGGCCAGTTGGGGGAGGTGTATATTTTATTTAACAGCTATCGGATCATACACCGACGAGTGTTTAGCTATTTTTATCACCTGTATATTACCTGTGAACACAACAAGATTCCCCGGATCAATCTTAGGTGTCTCATATAACATGACATATCATGTACCAGCTGGCTTGACCAGCGAAGTTATCGCGTCTCAGAGCAGACATTTACACTTTCATTAACTCTTCTACCTGGCCAACGGGGTCTTTGCATCTTACCCCAGAAACCCATTTCCAATGTCAATATATGTTTTTCAGTGTGTCGGCTCATTGCCACATTTCACATACAGACAAAAGTACAGGTTCTATGTACCACGCCAACAATAAAGTGTAGGAAAAATTGTTAGCTAAACTGACAAAACTGTTGGCCAAAATAAGAAATGTCTCGACTAACATTATAAAAAGTAGGAAAAATGGTAACCAAAATAATTAAAAATGGTTACCAAAATAGGAAATATCTCGACCAAACTTATGAAAAGTAGGAAAATTGTTCGTCAGATGTGAAACATATTGGGCAAGTAGGAAATCATGTTAGCCAAATATGAAACATATCGATCAAACTTATAGATGTCTCGTCCCAACTTATACAATGTATGAACATTTGTTAGCCAAAGGTGAAAAATATTGGCAAAGTTAAGAAATATCTCATCCTAATTTATAACAAGTAAGAAAATATGCTAGAAAAATCAAGAAATATGTCGACAATAGGCAAAACGATGGACAAACTTATAAAGATGTCGACCGTTATAAGAAAATGTGTTACCCAAATTAGGAAAAATATTGACCAAGTTTTGAAATATCTCGACCAAACTTACAAAAAGTGGGAAAATATGTCGATTAAAGTAGGAACATTTGTTAGCCAAAGATGAAAAATAGTGGCCAAGTAAAGAAATATCGCATCCAAACTTTTAAAATGTATGAAAATTTGTTATCCAAAGGTGAAAACTGTTGACCAAGTAAAAAAAAACTTCTCGTCTAAACTCATAAAAAGTAGGAAACTTTGTTAACCAAATGTGAAAAATATTGTCCAAGTAAAGACATGTTTCAACTAATCTTATAAATATGTCGTCCAAACTTATAATAATTAGGATAATGTGTTAACCAAATGGGAAAAATATTGGCCAAGTGGAGAAATATCTCAACCATACTTATGAAAAGGAGGAAAATGTGTTAACCTAATGGGAAAAATATTGGCCAAGTGAATAACAAATTTACACACAACTTATAAAACTTAGGAAAATGTGTTAACCTAATGAGAAAAATATTGACCAAGTAAAGAACATTTACATCACACTTATGAAAAGTAGGAAAATGTGTTAACCAAAAGGGAAAAAAATATGGGCTAAACTATGAAGTATGTTGACAGAAGTAAGAAAATGTGTTAGCCAAATGGAGACATATTTTGGACCAAAGCATGAAACGTCTCGATCAAACTTATAAATATATCGTTTAAACTTATAAAGAAAAGTAAGAAAAAATATTGCTTCTGTAGTTATGTCAAACGTGTCTTGAACTTTTACCTGAACAGACATTTCACAAGACATAATCATCAACGTCAACACTTTCCCTCTTTTACATTACCGAAAGCTTCAACTTATCAGTCTAGAGTATCCACTAAGGAAGCACTTATACATCCTAATCACCCATCTCTTCACACTCTTGGTTTTTTTTCTTTTCTAACACAAAGTGTCTCTGTATTTCTTAGATAGCTTCACAACTTTTCCATGTCGCACCACTAAGAACTCCAATCCGTCGTTGTACATGAGCTCTAATGAAACAGTCATAACAACATTTATGGCTAGGCAAACTGTTGCGCCACCTGGGATTGTTTCGATAGCATCTGAGTATTCGTCAGCAAAGATCCATTTCCCATGGCTGACATCTTCAACTTTCTATACCACAATGTCTGCTACACTAACCTTCCATTGGTCCATCTTTCAACAATACAAAGGGCGTTCTCGAAGTCTAGCTAACATAATATTTCTTACTTTGTCCACATCTTTCACACTTTGTCATTTCACAACTGCAATAGCGACAAGTCTGCAACCAACACTGTCTGTTATGAAGTCGACCTTTCTTAAAACCACGTCTACCTTAATGAGCCCTTGAATACCCTCTACCACATCTTCTAACCGACTTTCACCGTTTCATACCAAATAACATTAACAGTCTCTTTGATTACAGAACTGCCGATTTTCTGCTGACTATGCAGATTTTCCAACCTAATAGAGAAAAATCATCTGTCCTCCTAATATACTAGGCGCTATTCTAGACAACGAATATGGTCATCAACCATCACCCCTAAGAAGAACTTGAAAACAACAACAGAGATTGGATTCCTGAGACGAATTCCTTGGACAACGAGAGTAATTAATGCTGAACGCCTAAAAGAGCCTAAGGAACATAGAGCTTTATATACATCAAACACAACAAACTCTTTCTTACTAACCCTAACCCTAACTATACATCATCTAACCCTAACTCTAATTCTAACACTAACCCTAACCCCTAACCCTAAACCTACCTATACAGCAAACACAACAAATTCGTTCTTAAGAGACATAGATACAAACCAGTGTTAGAAATGAAAAAGTTAAATTTATGTGATTAAATTTTAATTAAAATTTAAAACTAATAAATCGCAATATTATTGCTCGCTTCACTTAACATACAGATATAGGGTAAGTATAGGTATAGGTTAGGTATAGGACATATATCAAGCTTACTTCTTGCGCAATAAAAGAGGAAAAAATATGGTTAGGGTTAGTAAGAAAGAGTTTGTTGTGTTTGATGTATATAATGCTCTATGTTCCTTAGGCTCTTTTAGGCGATCAGCGTTAATTACTCTCGCAGTCCAAGGAATTCGTCTCAGGAATCCAATCTCTGTTGTTGTTTTCAATTTCTTCTTAGGGTTGATGGTTGATGACCATATTCGTTGTCTAGAATAGCGCCTAGTATATTAGGACAGATGATTTTTCTCTATTAGGTTGGAAAATCTGCCTAGTCAGCAGAAATATCGGCTGTTCTGTAATCAAAGAGAATGTTAATGTTATTTGGTATGAAACGTTGAAAGTCGGTTAGAAGATGTGGTAGAGGGTATTCAAGGGCTCATTAAGGTAGACGTGGTTTTAAGAAAGGTCGACTTCATAACAGACAGTGTTGGTTGCAGACTTGTCGCTATTGCAGCTGTGAAATGACAAAGTGTGAAAGATGTGGACAAAGTAAGAAATGTTATGTTAGCTAGACTTCGAGAACACCCTTTGTATTGTTGAAAGATGGACCAATGGAAGGTTAGTGTAGCAGACATTGTGGTATAGAAAGTTGAAGATGTCAGCCATGGGAAATGGATCTTTGCTGACGAATACTCAGATGCTATCGAAACTATCCCAGGTGGCGCAACAGATTGCTTTGCCATAAATGTTGTTATGACTGTTTCATTAGAGCTCATGTACAACGAAGGTTTGGAGTTCTTGGTGCTGTACATGGAAAAGTTGTGAAGTTATCTATGAAAGACAGAGACACGTTGTGTTAGAAAGGAAAAAACCAAGAGTGTGAAGAGATGGATGATTAGTATGTATAAGTGCTTCTTTAGTGGATACTCTAGAATGGTAAGTTGAAGCTTTCGGTAATGTAAAAGAGGGAAAGTGTTGACGTTGATTATTATGTCTTGTGAAATGTCTGTTCAGATAAAAGTTCAAGACACGTTTGACATAACTACAGAAGCAATATTTTTCCTACTTATTTATAAGTTTACACGAGATATTTATAAGTTTGGTTAAGACTGTTTCATGTTTTGGCCAACATTTTCCCCATTTGGCTAACACATTTTCTTACTTCTGTCAACATACTTCATAGTTTAGCCCATATTTTTTTCCCTTTTGGTTAACACATTTTCCTACTTTTCATAAGTGTGGTGTAAATTTTTTTTTTACTTGGTCAATATTTTTCTCATTAGGTTAACACATTTTCCTAAGTTTTATAAGTTTTGTGTAAATTTGTTCTTCACTTGGGCGATATTTTTCTCGTTAGGTTAACACATTTTCCTAATTTTTATAAGAATGGATGAGATATTTCTTCACTTGGCCAATATTTTCCCTATTAGGTTAACACATTTTCCTCCTTTTCATAAGTATGGTTGAGATATTTCTCCACTTGGCCAATATTTTTCCCATTTGGTTAACACATTATCCTAATTATTATAAGTTTGGACGACATATTTATAAGATTAGTTGAAACATGTCTTTACTTGGACAATATTTTTCACATTTGGTTAACAAAGTTTCCTACTTTTTATGAGTTTGGACGAGAAGTTTTTTTTTACTTGGTCAACAGTTTTCACCTTTGGATAACAAATTTTCATACATTTTAAAAATTTGGATGCGATATTTCTTTACTTGGCCATTATTATTCATCTTTGGCTAACAAATGTTCCTACTTTAATCGACATATTTTCCCACTTTTTGTAAGTTTGGTCGAGATATTTCAAAACTTGGTCAATATTTTTCCTAATTTGGGTAACACATTTTCTTATAACGGTTGACATCTTTATAAGTTTGTCCATCGTTTTGCCTATTGTCGACATATTTCTTGATTTTTCTAGCATATTTTCTTACTTGTTATAAATTAGGATGAGATATTTCTTAACTTTGCCAATATTTTTCACCTTTGGCTAACACATGTTCATACATTGTATAAGTTTGGACGAGACATCTATAAGTTTGATCGATATTTTTCCTATTTGGCTAACATGATTTCCTACTTGCCCAATATGTTTCACATTTGACGAACAATTTTCCTACTTTTCATAAGTTTGGTCGAGATATTTCCTATTTTGGTCACCATTTTTAATTAGTTTGGTTACCATTTTCCTACTTTTTATAATGTTAGTCGAGACATTTCTTATTTTGACCAACTGTTTTGTCAGTTTGGCTAACAATTTTCCTACATTTTATAAGTTGGTCGAGACGTTTCTTATTTTGGCCAACAGTTTTGTCAGTTTGGCTAACAATTTTTCTTATTTTACTGTTGGAGTGGTACATAGAACCTGTACTTTTGTCTGAATGTGAAATGTGGCAATGAGCCGACACATTGAAAAACATATATTGACATTGGAAATGGGTTTCTGGGGAAAGATGCAAAGACCCCATTGGCCAGGCAGAAGAGTTAATGAAAGTGTAAATGTCTGCTCTGAGACGCGATAACTTCGCTGGTCAAGCCAGCGGGTACATGATATGTCATGTTATATGAGACACCTAAGATTGATCCGGGGAATCTTGTTGTGTTCACAGGTAATATACAGGTGATAAACATAGCTAAACACTCGTCGGTGTATGACCCGATAGCTGTTAAATAAAAGATACACCTCCCCAACTGGCCTTGGTGCTCACATTTCTCCTCTATATCTATGAGAAAGGGTTAGTCGAACACAGTGATGACTTGGTTATAGTTGTGTATACTGTATTCGAAACTGCCTTGTGGTGTATAGAGGCCTCGGTAGTAGTAGTTTCGTGTTCTTTGCTGTTATTTGGTGACCCTATGACGACTCGTACATAGAGACGCTAGAGAAGGGAGACCCTTTTAAACTTCCGACGCCATGTTGACGAGGGGGAAGAATCACTCCCGTACATGGTGATCATCATGAGTTAGGTCCCCTGGTTCTATCACCAACAGAACACCGGTTTGTTTTTCTGTAGTATCTCTCTTAACCATGTGTCTCGGATGTACCCTTACGCATGTGACTGGATGCAACGCCCTATTTGACCGCCTGTAACCATTACCCACATTTCCCTATACATGGTGGTATTACATGTCTATCTTGTGAGATGTTGGTTTACTTCTACCACACTAATACATACGAGTAGAGACATAGAGCTTGAAATGGGGAAACAGTAGCCAAGAGACTACAAGGACAGAAAAAACAATGTCTGATTGGAGGTGGCTTTAAAGCGTTGGAACAAGAATGGCTGTGATGAAGGTTGTCTTTTGCAAGTTGGAATACATACTGACTAATATAAAGTTGACTACTGTAATGAGAAATAAAAGGAGTGTTTAAGTACTACATAGAACCCGTACTTTTGTATGACTGTGAAGCGAGGTCAGAGAGCAGACAAGCTGAATTACCTCTAATGCCAGTGGCGTTGTGGATTCTGAGACATCGTTTTTTTAAATTCACCGCATGAAACTCCCTCCAAATACTACAAGGCAATAGGACAAAACATACAACATAGCATACACATAGACACTATACCAGCTCTGTAAGGCAACTTACTCTGATAATGTATACATAACGGCCGCTTTCCAATAATACTGCACACATCTACAAGCAGTGGTAAACCCGTATACACAGATACACGATACTTTCCTAAAGTAGACTCTAGCCAAGTTCGCAGTGCAGCTATATAGAGGCATGTATATTGAGTTGATATGAAATATTTTTGATTATTTTCACACCCGGATGTAATAGGCGACAACTCACAACACAGCTACGAAGGGCTGACAAGGGTGACATGTATCACCTTCACATATTGGTCAATCTATGCACACCGCCCAATAACATAGTACACCATCCTTTTTCATGCCCCAAGCGTTTTCAATGTCACAAGAATAACGAACTACTGATATTTAAGATCAGAGTGGCACATGCTGATACTGTTTGTGATATCTCCTACTCATACCACCTGTTTTAACTGAATAAGGACACATACATCTAACCCATAATCCCCATCCGGCAAATATGAGAAAAATCGAGGGTAGTGTTATTGATTTTTGTTGGATGTCCCGACAATAGGGGTTAATCTCTTAATCCCCTACCAACCTTTATATAACCTTTATTAATAGCTCGAAGTAATTGTAGCCATGAAGATATCAGTAATATCAATAACCTGACTTGGTCATTACGAGGATGATAATCCCATGGATTATCCGTTATGAAGATGCGTATTGATATTTTATAACACCTGTTATGGTATTGGGTATATCATATTTTGATTTTTAAGTTAGGTTATATTTTGTGACTCGTAGGTACAACGGTGAAATCTGCTGCCTGTGTTTTTCATCACCGGTGGGACTTGTGGCTGCGGCGACAAGGCCGGACAAAGCGACCCTACATCTTATGATCAACCAGACACCCACATGTTGATGACTGGCAATTTTACCAACGACAAAGTACCGAGATAAGAACCTGTCACTTCCACAGTGTCTGCGGTACCACCTAAACATACTCCGCAACCAGCACACCACCTCTACATTTCTAATTATAACCGGGTTAATAACACCAGAGCTCGAAATCACAACTAAGTAACCAAATATTATCAATATTTCTTCTACCACTAGACCGCCTCACTGGGATTCGAACCCGATGATAGTGTTCAGAAGCGTTTATCTAATTACTCACCCACTCACCCCACCCCTTAACAACGAATATCACAAAGTCATACCCACTAAAACCA
>JACEFZ010003249.1:207500-330000 GCA_014155875.1 Cepaea nemoralis
GAAGAAGAAGAGGAAGGAGGAGGAGGTGGAGAGAATGAAAGAGAAGACGACGGGAGGGAGGAAGAAGAAGAAGAAGAAGAAGAAGAAGAAGAAGAAGAAGAAGAAGAAGAAGAAGAAGAAGAAACGGCAATACAATCTGTTGGATAGCTGATTGGTTAATTGATTGGTTGAATGGATGCTTGGCTGGACGGTTGGTTGATTAGTTTGTTAGTTGGCTGAATGGTTGATTGGTTGGTTAGTTTGTTGGTTGGCTGTATGGTTGATTGGTTGGTTAATTGGCTGGATGATTGATTGGCTGGATGGTTAGTTATTTAGTTGTTTCGTTGGCTGGATGGTTGGTTAGTAGGTTGGTTGGAAGGGTGGTTGGAAGGATGGTTGGGTGGTTGGTTGGTTGGAAGGGTGGTTGTTTAGTTGGTTCGTTGGCTGGATGGTTGGTTAGTTGGATGGTTGGAAGGGTGGTTGGTTAGTTGGTTGGTTGGAAATATGGTTGGTTAGTTGATTGGTTGGAAGGGTGGTTGGTTCGTTGGCTGGATGGTTGGTTAGTTGGTTGGTTGGAAGGGTGGTTGGTTAGTTGTTTGGCTGGAAGGATGCATGGTTAGTTGGTTGGTTGGAAGGGTGGTTGGTTAGTTGGTTGGTTGTAAGGATGGTTGGTTAGTTGGTTGGTTGGAAGGGTGGTTGGTTAGTTGGTTCGTTGGCTGGATGGTTGGTTAGTTGGTTGGTTGGAAGGATGGTTGGTTAGTTGGTTGGTTGGAAGGGTGGTTGGTTAGTTGTTTGGCTGGAAGGATGGATGGTTAGTTGGTTGGCTGGAAGGGTGGTTGGTTAGTTGGTTGGTTGTAAGGATGGTTGGTTAGTTGGTTGGTTGGAAGGGTGGTTGGTTAGTTGGTTCGTTGGCTGGATGGTTGGTTAGTTGGTTGGTTAGTCGGTTGGTTGGAAGGGTGATTGGTTAGTTGGTTGGTTTGAAGGGTGGTTGGTTAGTTAGTTGGTTGGCTGGATGGTTAGTTATTTAGTTGGTTCGCTGGCTGGATGCTTGGTTAGTTGGAAGGGTGGTTGGTTAGTTTGTTGGTTGGAAGGGTGGTTGGTTAGTTAATTATTTAGTTCATACAGTATTTAAGTCAATGGAAAATAGCAAATCATATAGTTCATACTCTTAGCTCTGTGTGTACAGGGTCACCTTCATTGCACACGTATAGTTCCATGGTGTTCCAGTCTCCTCCCGAGATCATACTCGGATAGTCTCAGTGCGGTGCATAGCCCTGACATATAATGTATCAAGAAGAACGCTGCCAAGTCAAAGAAACAAGCTGTGAAGACAGCGAAAGAATTTGTGTTTGATGAATGGGTTATTGTATAGAAAAATCAGAGGGCCAGGTAGGACAGGGTTGCTACAATTAGTGATACCAGAGACTCTGCGCCAAGGATACTAGAATCAGTGCGTAGTATAAGGATACCAGGGTAGGGACAGCATGTTACAAATTTTAAAAAGCCGATGTTTTTGGGAAGGTATTACTGCAGATGTGGAGAGATTCTGTAAAAGTTACCATAGGTGCAATGTAGCGAAACCACCGCGTAATAAAACTAGGGGAACTCTCAGGCAATTTGTTAGCCTCGAAACCTTTAGAAGTGGTACTCAACATAGTCAATGCAAGAAAGTCTAATAATTACAGCATTCAATAGTACTAATCGATGGCAATTAACAAAATGATGACTAGCTTACATTTGGACTGAGCCATTCCGTGTTTGAGCACTTCTTCGAGGGTACGCTCTCCGCTTCTGGAGATTCCTTCTTTATACCCAACAAGATAGAAAATGGCGGCCTGAGTTTTGGGTTTATTAACCTGTCGTTATAAACTGCACACAAACGGTATGTGGGGTAGCTCTTCTGTGGAACACAATAATAGTATCACTGCAATGAAAGTGTTCTTTTTTGTAACAAAGATCGCATGATCGAGGAGAAGAATACAACATAATGGATTAAGTAACGATCGACTTCATTACACCACGTTTTATCCCATATGGTTCGGTCCCTTCCAGCAGGGCAGCCTGTTGAAAACGTCGCCCAGCGTATGAGTTTCGTAGCTCCAGCGACGACCCCCAAAAGTATCCGAGAAAATTACACCCATGAACAGAACGAGGTAGTCCGGAATCGAACCCACAACCTTCGGAGCAGGAGCCAGGAGACGTGACCACTTCGCCACGGAGACTCCCAATGGATTGAGCAAGTGTAAAGAGCACACAATGAGTAAGTGGGTCAATTAAGTAAAAGACCCCTTTACACATCTTCATAGGCATTAGGTATATGGTGCTGCATCCACATTATTATAGACCAATCAGCTCTCTCTCTCTCTCTTTCTCTCTCTCTCTGTCTCTCTCTCTTTCTCTCTCTCTCTCTCTCTCTCTCTCTCTCTCTCTCTCTCTCTCTCTCTCTCTCTCTATCTATCTATCTCTATCTCTCTTTGTTGTGTGGTTAGTATCACGCCCACCGCTTGTACTTCCAATTTCATTTCCTGATACCAGTTGTAGGTTGGGTCGACCAGATCAGTTATACACATTCTATTCCGATCCGATGAGGATCAAACTCGTAACTTAAGGCTGGCAGGTGAGTGGCTAGCCACTATGCTAGCGCGGCTTGAAACGAGTATTCAGACTTTGTTTCTGGAATGTCGTTTGATATAATTCAAAAAATTAAAAAAAGCAAACGGTGGCAATGATTTGGTTTAGGTTTATGTTCTCAAGCATGCCACTGTCACAATATGTCACTTTACTGTTATGTAAAATGATGCAATGGTTAGGGATGCAATATAAGTGTCTTTTCTTCAGGGGACAATATGTGATAGAAAGTAGTAGTAGTAGTAGTAGTAGTAGTAGTAGTAGTAGTCGTGGTAGTAGTAGTAGTGTAGTAGTAGTAGTAGTAGTAGTAGTAGTAGTAGTAGTAGTAGTAGTAGTAGTAGTGGTAGTAGTAGTAGTAGTAGTAGTAGTAGTAGTAGTAGTAGTAGTAGTAGTAGCGGCAGTAGTAGAAGTAGCAGCAGTAGTAGTTGGAGTAGTGGTGGCAGTAGTAGTAGTAGTAGTAGTAGTAGTAGTAGTAGTAGTAGTAGTGGTAGTAGTAGTATTAGTAGTAGTAGTAGTAGTAGTAGTAGTAGTAGTAGTAGTAGTAGTAGTAGTAGTAGTAGTAGCGGCAGTAGTAGAAGTAGCAGCAGTAGTAGTTGCAGTAGTGGTAGTAGTAGTAGTAGTAGTAGTAGTAGTAGTAGTAGTAGTAGTAGTAGTAGTAGTAGTAGTATTAGCAGCAGCAGCAGCAGCAGCAGTAGTAGTAGTAGTAGTAGTAGTAGTAGTAGTAGTAGTAGTAGTAGTAGTAGTAGTAGTAGTAGGAGGAGAAGGAGGAGGAGGAGGAGAAGGAGTAGTAGTAGTAGTAGCAGTAGTAGTAGTAGTAGTAGTAGTAGTAGTAGTAGTAGTAGTGGCAGTAGTAGTAGTAGTAGTAGTAGTAGTAGTAGTAGTAGTTGTTGTTGTGGTGGTGGTGGCGGCGGTAGTAATAGTAGTAGTCGTAGTAGCAGTAGCAGCGGCAGCAGCAGCAGCAGTAGTAGTAGTAGTAGTAGTAGTAGTAGTAGTAGTTGTTGTTGTGGTGGTGGTGGCGGCGGTAGTAATAGTAGTAGTCGTAGTAGCAGTAGCAGCGGCAGCAGCAGCAGCAGCAGTAGTAGTAGTAGTAGTAGTAGTAGTAGTAGTAGTAGTAGTAGTAGTAGTAGTAGTAGTAGTAGTAGTAGTTGATGATGTTGTTCAAAAGATGCACGTACACACACGAAAAATAAACCAAGCACTTGACATTACCTTGTTACATATAGCACAAAATATGTTCTGGAACAGCTGCCGGGGTCTGTCGATGTCCGAGTACCGGAGATCATCGTACACTCTGTAGATGAGAGAGGTCAGCGAGTGACAGCCCTCCTCCACGTCTCGGTCGTACTCCGGCCACAACCCCGTCACGTTACACGTATCTATAGGCTCATGGCTGGAGTCAGAGTGGATATACATACATCATGTGCACTGATAGCAGGTGATTGATGTGTGATTGTTTCATTCTACATTAAGGCAAACTGAGAGAGTAAGATGCAGAATTGTCTACGTTTTATATTTAATGCACAGAATGTAGGGCTAGTTATTAACATGACCTGTGAAACCATATTAATATTTGAGTAATGAAGACACAAACACTGTTTTGGTATTTGAATAAGGAAGACATAAACACCATATTGCACAATATATTGTCTGGTATATTTTCGACAGACAGACGGAAAGGCGGTTAGACAGAGAGACATGCTGAGAGACAGACAGGAAATCAGACAGACAGACAGGCCGACCGAACGATCGATCGATCGACAGACAGATCATTAGGCAAGTAGACAGACAGACAGACAGACATATAGTAGGTAGGTATGTAGGTAGGGAGGTAATTAGACAGACACAGCGTAAATGCGAGAGACAGAAAGAAGCAGAGAGAGAGAGAGAGAGAGAGAGAGAGAGAGAGAGAGAGAGAGAGAGAGAGAGAGAGAGAGAGAGAGAGAGAGAGATGTGTATGTGCAATCCGCATGAGCAACACACAGCTTACAAGGTCGTAAATGACATATAAAATACTAACCTCTTATGTGTGTTTGTGCGTGAGTGGGTGTGTGTTTATGTATTACCGCGTGTCTGTGTGATTTTCCTTCTGTATGTATCAATAGCAATAGTACCTGAACATGAACATATCACACTTCACCAACGGCAGGCCTGTGGGAGGCAGCTGCTCTGTTCTGCAGGACGAGTTCTCGCGGGTGCTCTGTTGGAGTAGTTCATCTGGGGACGTGGCCGTGTAGACACGCATATAGTGAAGACACTCAACTGTGACCGACCATGGAAACCACTGTCAGAATACAAGTTGTGTACTGTCTAGAGGTAAGTGTCAGGCGTAAATCAACGTAACTATGACAGCTTGTTGTGGGCGTAAATTGACGCTAGATGTTACAAGTTATAAATATAAACTTATATAAATCTTACAATAGTTTATATGCATACACTGACATAGGAAATACAAGTGCTAGATATACTGATAGTATACTGATAGAAGTACTGATATAAATCGTACAACAGATTATAGATATACATTGACATACGTTAACATAGATCTTACACGTTGCAGATATAAACTGATATAAATCTGACAGCAATTTATTGACATACATTGACATAGATGTTTACTAGTGATAGATATAAACTGATAAATCTGAAAAATAGATTATTGACATACATTGACACAGATCTTACAAGTGATAGATATAAACTGGTATAAATCGTAAAGGCATTTATTGACATACAATAACATAGATCTTACAAGTGATAGATGTAAACTGATATACATCTTGAAGCAATTTATTGACATGCATTGACATAGATCTTACAAGTGATAGATAAAATCCGACAAAACTTTGATGGCACATGGTAGATACAAGCTAACATAAACATTGAATCAGCACGAACCATAGATTCGCGGGTATCGATCAACACTTATAGAAGTAAGAGAAAGAAGTGGAGACCAGAGGACACCTAGACAAGGACATAATTCACACTTGTTGCTACACACTAGCAGGGGTAGTGTTCTCGCCAGCCTGCCCGGAGGTCAAAGGTTCGAAGTAACACCCATGAGAATTTCACAAATTGATTTGGGCTCCTTGACAGGACGAGCCTAAAATAGGTACCAGGGTGTGGCTTCGGAAGTTAAAGTGGTCGGTGTGATATTGACCAGGTGACCCCTGACCCGAGTATAGAACTATGGTCCTGGCACTTTATGCCCACAATGCCTCAAGGCATGTACAACGGGTCCTTTAATTAGGCGTTTCGAGGTAAGCATGGACGAATGGATAAGTCACTCATTCTTAAACTTCCGATGTGCTGATGTTGAGGTATCTGGTTCAACCCCTACACCGGTCAGTTGGACTGAAATGTTGACTTAACGTCCTTGTCCGGCGGACAAGTACGCGTACCTCAGATGTAGGAGTGGATTAGCCTGATAGAGAAGGACACTGGTAATAGGGAAAGCTAATTCACACGCAAAAATGAGTTCACTGTACTAGAAGTAGTAACACGTGTATGGACCACGCTTGAGTTTCATCTGTAAGGTCATGTTTTTGTTGTTGTTGTATTTTTTAGCGTGACTTTCCTTCCGATAAAATTAATAGCTTTGAAAGCACATCCTGTGCAAGTTAGTTTTACTTGTTGAAGGATGTTTGAACATCAGAAATTGAGTTTTTAGAGTCTGTAACAACAGACTGGCGCTAGTTTCACCTTCACTCACTACAGTGTGTAGATGGGGTGTCCTAGGACACCATGGCAGCGACCACCACCCTTGCAGCATATTGGTGGAGAAAGGCAGAACCAGGCAGCACAAGCTAAAGGTAAAGACGTTCCAGTATGACAGTACAGGGCAAGATGTGGTGAGCAAAATAAGACGTGACAAGCGCAGAACGTTTCAGGGCAGGAGAAAAAGCTGGGAGCAGCCACCGTGGTGGAGTTTCGAGGTGGAGAAAGCTTGGGTGGATAAGCGTAGTGCTGTAAGGAGATGGCAAAATTCCAAGAAGAACAGAGCTGGTCATCCTAGTCCCTGCTTGCACTTAGAAAGAGAGATGCACACAAAAGTAAGCTATTTCAAAAAACTGGTCAAGGTGGTTAAAAGCGAAAAATGGGCAGAGGTGTGTCAAAGAGTAAGCACAGACAAGTCACTGAAATTGTTCTGGCGACTACATAAAAGCATGAGTGGTGTAGTCAAGAATAAGAGCATTTCTGACTTCCAAGGTGCTGACCTCATCTGGCAGAGGACTGATGAGGACAAGGGCAAAGCCCTCTTTGAACGCTACCTTGAGCAGAGCAACCAGACAGACATGGGAGGCCGGAATTTGTCACCTCAGACAGATGCAAGGCCCAGAACACTTCGGATGAAGACACAGTGACAGTGAAAGAAATCAAGGCTGTGCTTCGACGATCAAAAAACAGTGCTCCAGGTCCTGATGGCATAAGGTACGACGACATAAATAGGTGTACCGACAATGAGCTAGAGAAACTTGCAGACATGTACAACAACAGTATAGGGAGTGCTAGCATCAAGGAGGAATGGTTACATAGCTATCTGATTCCCTTGCCGAAGCCTGACAAAGACCACAAAAAAATTCAGGGATATCGAATTATAACCATGCAGAATACAGTAGGCAAGCTGCTGGAGAAGGTAATTGCCAGGAAAATATCAAGCCAACTAGAGAGGCAAGGTGTTTTCCCACCTACCCTGGGTGGGTACCGTCCAAAAAGAGAAACCTGGACCAATGCAGCAGTCTTTGCCCATGATGTCTATGAAGGTTTCCACTCAGGCACTGAAACTGTTGCTGCAGCGATTGATCTTGAGGACGCATACAACAGAGTACCACTGGATTTTTTAATGTTTCAGCTTCTTGAACTAAACGTAAGTCCATTCCTCCTTAGTTGGATCGCTGCAGCCCTCTTCCAACGGAAAGTAGTTTTTAGATGTGGCAGTTGGACTTCGGAACCAACAACAATATATCCTGGCCTACCACAGGGATCACCATTATCTCCGGTACTGTTCAACGCCTACACAGTGAGAATCACCAGTGAGCAGATCACTGGACCTGGCAGGACATTGTCATATGCCGATGATGTTTTAGTGTATCGTCAGGGTAAGGATAGAGAGGAGGTTGCTGTGGAACTACAAACCGAACTCAATCGCATAAGTACTTGGTGTGATGAAGCTGGGGCAATGGTCAACCCAACAAAGGCAACAGTGACTTGGTTCTCGTTGAATAATCATATTGTCAACAATCCAACACCAACTGTAATGCTGTGTTCAGAGACGGTGGAAAGAACGCAGGCAATGAATTACCTGGGGATACAGTTTGATCGAAGCCTTGCTTATAATGTGCACATAGACCAGGTGATAACAAAGGCCAAGCGGGGCTTGGCAGCGATGCGGGTGATGGCGGCAGCAAACTGTGAGCAGCGCCATCTATGTCTTCTGTACGAGGGGCTGGTCATGTCTGTTTTGGAGTATGCAATGGCAATCCTGACTCTCAGCCATAAGCAGATAGAAAGGATGGAAAGGATACAGAATGAAGCTATGCGCATTATTCTTGGATGTACAAGAGATACAGCATGCAGGGCGATGCGCTATCTTCTTGATTTTCCAACCATTGAAGAGAGAATGCAAGTTTGCAGGGCACGCGCCTACCTCAGAATTAACGCAAACACACAGCATCCACTGCATAGTGAAATTAGGAAGGTGAAGGGCAGCAGGTTAAAAAGAGGACGGTCGTGGATGGGTCAAGCCGAAGACATTCTTCAACAGGTGTGTTCACTTGAGGACTTAGAACCTGGCGAGGAGTGGGTGCAAGTGCCAACAGACTTCTGCACATCCTTTTCAGTTTGCATCCAACTAGATAGAAAATGCAGACAAGAAAATCCGGCTGCTGTGGAGGCTGAAGTACAAGCGTTGATTTTCGAGAATTCGCTAGACAGTGACGCGGTCATCTACACAGATGGGTCGGTCGTCCGACATGTGAGAAGCTCATGGGCCTTTACAGCTCGGGCCGGAGGGAGAATTGTGAAGGAGGACTCTGGTGCTTTCACTGAAACCACAAGTAGCCTGACCATGGAAGTCATGGCAGTAAGTAAAGCAATAACATGGCTCGAGACACAGACATTCACTAGGGCTTGTTTCCTTAGCGACTCAATGAACATGATCAAGAGGATAGAGGAGGGGTCGATCCGAAGAGAATGGTTGCTGCCTCTGGAGCGGTCTCGGCTGGCAAAGATTAGTTTCATCTTCGTGCCAGGTCATGCGGGAGTACAAGGAAATGAGCGGGCTGACAAGCTCGCAGGTGAGGCTACTGTGGAGGGCGGACGCGCCATGGACCAGGCTGACATTCTGAATGCTCTACGAGAAGTGAGACTTTTGCAAGAACCAAGTGATGACTGTGAATCTACAACAATGGCCAGACTGCGAGAGCAGAAAATTAAAAGAGGGGTGGCCAAACAAGAACACTACGCAGGAAGCCAAAGAAGATTGATAAACCAACACAGAACTGGCGTCGTTAGCCGCTACACGCTGCGGGATTTGCTGAGGAGGGGATCCGAGCACTTATGGACTGAATGGTCCGATGTGCAACGAGGATGATCTTTCGACTAACTAACTAACTAACTAACTAACAACAGCGTCAAACATCAGCTAACGACGGTAGATGTGTTACAAGTAAGATTACAAGATGAAGAAGGAATAGGAGTAGGAAGAAGAAGAAGTAGAGGAAGGAAGAGGAAGGGGAACAAGAACAAGAAAAAAACGAAGATGAAGAAGAAAGACAAGGAAGAGAAGAAGAAGATGAAGATGTTGATGATTATGAAGAAGAAGAGAAACAAGAACGAGAAGAAAACGGAGACGAAGAAGAAAGATGAGAAGAAGAAGAAGAAGAAGAAGAAGAAGAAGAAGAAGAAGAAGAAGAAGAAGAAGAAGAAGAAGAAGAAGAAGAAGAGGCGGAGGGGTCAAGAAGAGCAAGAAAAATATGAACACAAAGAAGGAAGAGGAGGAGGAGGAGGAGGAAGAGACGAAGAAGAAACAGCAGCAAGAGAAGGCAGAGGACAAGAAGACGAAGATGATGTCGAAGAAGAACACGAAGAAGAATCTTAATCATCTTAGCTATAATAACGACCACAGATATTGGTGAGATAATATTGCATATAGTAGTAGCAGTCGTCGTCGTCGTCGTTGTCGTAGTAGTAGTAGTAGTAGTAGTGTAGTAGTAGTAGTAGTAGTAGTAGTAGTAGTGGTAGTAGTAGTAGTAGTAGTAGTAGTAGTAGTAGTAGTAGTAGTATTAGTAGTAGTAGTAGTAGTAGTAGTAGTAGTAGTAGTAGTAGTAGTAGTAGTAGTAGTAGTAGTAATAGTAGTAGTAGTTATTGTTTTTGTTGTTGTTGTTGTTGTAGTAATCACGAGAAGACTTAAGCTCACTGTTCGGACGATACCATTTTCTACTCTTTTACTCACCTCTGTCACCCCATTGCAGATAGCACAATATTCGTTGTAATAAACAACATTTGTGCGGTTATCGGCAACCCGGGCAATCGACTCCACGCTGATGTCATTCTTGGCCGCGTCGTTTTCACAACGGAATTTTACTTCATCAGAAACTGGGACATATGGTGAACACGACCTTATATACATGAATGCCATTGCAAACGAACTGGAGTCACACCCCATTTTGGGTTCCAATTTTCTGGCTCCACCTTTTGTATGCTCATAATTACTGGCAATTTGAGTGTCATTGGAGTTTTTAAATGCATCGTATGTTTTTAAGTTTTCTCTTGAAATCGTTCCAGAAGAGTCATGATAAAATGTACCGACTGTCGTAAACTTTAAAACATCATCAGTGATAGTTCGGTTAACCATGCTCGGCATGTTTGAAGGAATGAGCGCGGACATACCTGGACAACAAGTCTTG
This sequence comes from Cepaea nemoralis, assembly GCA_014155875.1. Taxonomy (NCBI): domain Eukaryota; kingdom Metazoa; phylum Mollusca; class Gastropoda; order Stylommatophora; family Helicidae; genus Cepaea; species Cepaea nemoralis. Next base: position 218,012 of record JACEFZ010003249.1, read on the forward strand.
TAAATTTCACACTGAGGTCTTATACAGTCACATTGAAAACAGTGGACATCCGGACATAAGCCCTCTATACCGCTAGTACTCTGTCCTTCGTCTCCTACACACAAGCTGTTACAGTAGCTGTGTTGGAATTCTGCCTGAGACATTGTTGCTTTGTTCCAAGTAAATGTCCTAATTTCTACACCTGACGGCGGGGAATGTGGGTGTGCATCACAGCTGGTATTAGTGGTGGATTCTTGAAATCCGCTGCTCGGAATAAATAGTTGTTGGAGTATCTTCCCTGTGATATTCCCATCTTCACATATTTGACCAGAAGCTACCATTTCCCACGTTTCGGAATTAGCCGTTGCATTGTCCACCCAAGCCATCGTACGGTCCACGGTTTTCACCAGAACCATGTCCATAAATAAAGTAAAGATCACCATTTGCTCAAATGTTAGATTCATGTAACATTTTGCCATCTTGTCATGACGGTAATCAACCTAACGTTTACAGTAAACAGAATGCAGTTGACCACACGATGATACCACTAAGGTAGTAAGTGGAATAGTTCTGGGAAGTTGGATTGACAAATCAGTAACTGACACAAACATGCCTGAATACTAATAATTATTCAAAGTCGCTTTTATGCTTGCATGACTACAGCATTTGTAAGACTTGACCGTGGCTAAAGGCTTGTGAACGCGGTTCGTGAGCCGGGTACCAGGCGTTCAAAGCTCAGCTGCATCCGATTTGTGCAGCAGACCGTGTCGCGTTGTGTTATAACGTGCTGGTATGGGAGCCGGTCGTTCAGAAAGCAATGGCAAACTACTGAACGTAACACTTGCCTAGTACATCAACAGCAGCTGAAAAATGCTGGTGTTGACTGCAACGGCCGGTAAGGGATACGCAACAACAACAACAAAGACTTAACAAGACGCGTCATGTCCTTGCTAATTGTCTTTGCTTTTATGCAACTAGGGTTCGAATTTAATTGGAAAATGACACAGATTATGGTCGTCACTAGGAAAACGAAATATCACAATGTAATATACGAAGGGAAGTCAATAAATAAGTCACACATGGCTGTAGAAAAATAACAATATGATAACTTGAAACCAGTTTATTTTTGTACATACATTGTCCCTTTATTTCTCAACATAATTTCTGCCAACATTGATGCACTTATCTTATCGTTTTATCAGTCCTCGCAAACCGGCTTCATAAAAATGCGTGCTCTGTTTTCTAAACCACGTTTTCACGTCACATTCAACTTCGGCGACATTCGCGTTCTTGAGAAAATTTTTATACCCAGCTATGCACCACTTTACGTGATAAACAATTGTCAGCATAAACAGGAAGCATTTACTTATGAATGTCCTTTGCAGGCAGTCCTTTTGCCCACTAAAAACACACAACAGCACGTTGCTCTTTGGTTGTACACTCCACAAGTACAGTCGCCATTTTGTGAATGCGCTGAGCATGCGCATGAGACACCTAGCGCCACCTGACGAACGGGAATATAAAGTTCGATGTTGCTGTCACCTAATGACACCTGTAGAAAACACCAAATACATTTACCTGCCATCCCACAGAACTGTGTGACTTACTTATTGACTCGCCCTAGTACAAGTAAATGGGAATATTCTTCAACAAGTGAATAGGTACAATTATCTCGGAATAGTAACAACATCTGATGGGAGATGCCCTGAAGAGGTTATAACAAGAATCGCCATGGCGAAAATAGCCTTTAGCAAGATGAAAAACATACTGACCAATAAAAAGATGTCGATTGAAACGAGAAAAAGAGTGTTGAGGTGCTACATAGAGCCTGCACTTTTGTATGGATGTGAAGCTTGGACAATGAGCAGTCAAGCTGAAAAACATCTGATGACTGTGGTAATGTAGTTTCTGAGGAGAATGCAAACGGCTCCATGGACAGACAGAAAAAAACCAATGACCAAGTACTACAAGAAACAAATGAAAATCGTAAATGGATTAGAGAAATTAGACGTGGACGGTCAATATTTGTGGACACGTTATGAGAAGAAATACAATGGAGAACTTGGTGACAACAGGCAAGATCGAGAGGAAGAGAACAAGGGGACGACAGAGAAGTAAATACCTGGATGGCTTGACCAAGTGGCATGGTCGAGACAGGAACACTGAGCTGATCCAGGTCTCTGGTGATCAAGTGAAATGGCAAGTATTGACCGCCCACGCTTACCGGCATGACACATGATGGATGCATGGATTATACAAATCTACTATATTTTGGGTAACATATAACAATGTTTAAATTATTAAACAATGTAGGTAGTAAAGTGCTTGTACTAACATTGAGAGAAGAGAACAAAATAAGTTCCGTTGTAGGAACCTGCTGTAATTATACAAAGTAATTGGACTATCAAATTGTGTAGTCCCCAGTGCACGGAAAATTAAGTGGCTAGTCTTTCCCTCCGTAGCCGACAACGAGAGTTAACATTGAATCCTCGTCCGTCCGCTCATTGTTGACATTACGTCCTAACCGTTACATATACGCGTCCGCTGGGCTGTTGTATGAGTACAATAAAAACCATGGGTATGGCATCCATATACATTTTGGAAATAACGAAACCTCCGGCTGTGACAGTAAGTAGAGAAATCTCTAACTGTGACAGCAAATAGAGACATCTCTTACTGTGACAGTAAGTAGAGAAATCTCTAACTGTGACAGCAAATAGAGACATCTCTTACTGTGACAGTAAATAGAAAGCTCTTACTGTGACAATAAATAACTAAATCTCTAACTCTGACAGTTATTAATAGAATCTCTTACAGTGATAGAAAATAATGGAACCTCCAGTTGTGACAGTAAATAACGGAATCTCCAACTGTGACAGTAAATAACAGAATCTCCAAATGTGACAGTAAATAACAGAATCTCCAAATGTGACAGTAAATAACAGAATCTCAAACTGTGACAATGTTGATGGTTTCCTGGGGTGATCTTTGGGTGGTGACTGAAAAGCTTATGTAACTATCTGAGTTTACAATATAGGTTGTCTTTTACAAACGAAACCAAATCGCACCAAGAAAAGAAATCGCCATAAACTACGGATAAACTAGCATGACAAATACAGTAACATGTAGTGAGCGGCACTCGTAGAAGTAGACAGATTATACAACATAAGAATGAAGAGCTAATGTGACCAAACAGGGACTCGAACCTGCCGCCTCTAAATATCGACAGCGCCGTGCTGAAGGAAAATAGCGCACTTCGACTCTCGGCATACTAGACATTTTCTTCGAAGTTAACGTTTCTTAGTTTATTTTACTATTCATCGTTGATGAAAACACACATAATTTCTCAGAACCATAAATTTTATTTAAAACACAGGATTAATTAAAAAACAAATGCGACTTGACTATTGTGACTCGACACAGATTTAGTTCTCTCAAAACCTGATGCTAAATTACTTATGGAAAGAGAGAAGCACTATTTATGAAAAGTGCGTCAAATGCTGGATTAGTGCGTTATGGAACAACAACGTTGATATCTGCTCTCTTTGATCTCAACTGTACATAGTATGATAGACCAGTTTACCCCCTTCCACAACTTCATAAAATAAAATAAAAAACGTTACGGCATCGAAGACAAACATGTACTAATGGGTTGAAATTACCGGGTCCACTTGTTTGTGTTTGATTCTGCGTCAGGAAAAGCGGTTCTTTTAATTAGACATAACTGAGCAAATGAATCATTAATGATGGTTCAGTGATTCTTAAATTTGGCAGCATACCACATGTTGGTCTGTGGTATGAAAGTTATTTTTATATTAAACCATTACCCCCTAACCGTTCAAACTCAGAAGAGACATTATATTAGGGACCATCGCCTGGTTCATATTAATAATCATATTAGCGAGTAAGCCACAAATAGGATATTAATTTGAAGGCGATTGTTGTCCGAAGATGTTTATAAAGTTAGTATTGCGAAAATATCGCATCTTATATTTCATGAACGATTAATTTCTATGAATGTATTAATTTATTTGTGAAGATATTCATTATGAAATTCAAAACAATGTTTTCCCATAGTGAATTTGAATAAAGAAGACACAAACAATAGATTGCACGATTTATTGCCTGGCATATTTCGCTGCATCTCGTCAGGTACATACTGCAGAAATCACACAACTGTGCTGCAACTGTGCTCCAACTCCAGTCATTAGATATAAAACCGTACCGATTCCTAAACCAGCAGTCAAAGAGCCTGTTCCTCTGTACGCCACAAACAATTGTATTTACCAATTCACATGTAGATGCCAGGCCTTCTACATTGGTAGAACAGAGAGACAGCTTAACAAACGAGTGTCAGAACACATACCTCAATGGGTCGACAAGATACAGCACACAGGAAATACTAGTCTCGTGGGGCCGACACACCGGAAGCTCCCGGCGTCTTCAATTGGTAGGCACATTATCGAAAGCGGCCATGTGGTGGACAGAGACACTGCCTTTCGCGTGTTGTTTAACACACAAAATACTCGCTTGTTAAAGTTTGCAGAAGCAATTATGATCAATCAACGCAAGCCAGAATTGTGCAAACAGAAAGACATGTTAGTCAGCTTAAAATTACCGTGGTAGATAATTGACATTACTGTGCGAATATGTGTATATTTCAACTTGAAGGATTTATCTAGTTAATTTCACGTAAATTGTGTGATTTCTGCAGTATGTACCTGACGAGATGCAGCGAAATATGCCAGGCAATAAATCGTGCAATCTATTGTTTGTGTCTTCGTTATTCATATTCATTATGATTTTTAAAACAAACATTATATACAAAATATTATAGTTGCACTATCAAAGCATCAGTTCATAAAGGTAGAGCTTATCGGAAACAGTTTGAGAATCGTTGCAATAAATGCTGATGTTATTACGTAATCAATGTTTGCGTTCATTAGGATGAATGTTATTATTATCGGGAAACCTACTCCAGCGATAAAGTTGACACAAGTGGCTCACAATTATCTCTTGGTCAATGAAAATTATATCTGGGTTCAATGGTTGAATAGAGCGTGGAGACCCATAATGAATAAGTGCAGTGTTTAGCAATTATAAATTCTGTGCGTGTTTACACAACTGTTGCATAAATATTTTCTCAATTCTTGAAAGTATAACGCTCCACTCAGAACCGGTTGCAAACGTGGAAATGGTTTTATTTTTATACATTTGAGCTACAATTAGGTTTACCTTTCCAGCTACTAAATATGCATGAGTTTTATCATCATCATCATCATCATCATCATCATCATCATCATCATCATCATCATCATCATCATCATCATCATCATCATCATCATCATCATCATCATCATCATCATCATCATCATCATCATCATATCATCATCATCATCATCATCATCATCATCATCATCATCATCATCATCATCATCATCATCATCATCATCATCATCATCATCATCATCATCATCATCTTTATCATCATCATCATCATCATCATCATCATCATCATCATCATCATCACCATCATCATCATCATCATCACGTACCATGCCGGTAAGCGTGGGCGGTCATGTCAGTAGTATACAATGTAGGATTCGGGTCGTATTTGCCGGATTAATCCGGATTGACCTTGACCTCGGCTGATTTTCACTCCCCCTCGGTCATATAGTTGGGTGGGTATGTAGGGGTGGTATCTAGGTCATATCTAAGGGCGATAATTCTAAGATTTTATGTTTCTAAGGGCAGATAACTATTGAGTGGGTGTATACAAATTTTAATTAATTATTATAAAATAAAATAAAATAAATAAAAAATAAAAATAAATAACAACGGGGTGCGGGGTGGTGGCGAGGGGGTGGGCGCGTGGGGTAAGGCTAGGCGGTTTGGGTTTAAACACTATCAGGTATATAATAATTTTTTTTATTAAATAATGTATAAACATACAATGCATATTAAATAAGTAGCGGCATAGTGGAAAATTCTGGAAGGTAGTACCGGGGAGTTATACGTCGGCAAGTGTGGGAAAATCTCCGGCGGGTTTGACGGTGGTCGGTTCATAACAGACGTGGAGGGGGTGCATACGGAAAAGTCATTAATTAAAGGGTTGTAAAAACGTGGGTGAGTGGTGTGTTAAAATATTTTGAACTGTTAGCGCATTGGTGGTGTACATTAGTACGAATAGACGGAATAGGTGCGGTGGGGATAGTAGTGGGTATGGGTTAGTAAAATTAGTTGATAAGGGTGGTTATTAGTGCTATGTAGATGTTCATAGTAGCTTATTCACTCACATAACACGTGTTACAAATGAAACCTTGAAAGCTAAAGATCGCTGATTGTAATGGATATAGTGTAGTATCATTCGGTGGTAAGGGGTGGGTACCAGGTATTAGTGGTCAACAGATGGTCAAGCAGTGGTCAAGTGGTGGTCAAGTAAGGAACATTTTTGGGAAAATTGGTCGTAGCGACATGGTGATGGTTAAAGGATGGTAAATTAGTGGTAAATTAGTGGTAAAGCAGTGGTCAAGCAGTGGTCAAGTGGTGGTCAAGTAAGGACAATTTTAGGGAAAATTGGACGTAGCGACATGGTGATGGTTAAAGGATGGTAAATTAGTGGTCAAGTAGTGGTCAAGTAGTGGTCAAGTAGTGGTCAAGTGATGAAATTTTAGGGAAAAGTGGTTGTAATGATATGGTGATGATTAAAGGGTAGTAAATTAGTGGTCAAGCAGTGGTCAGACAGTGGTCAAGTGAGGAAATTTTAGGGAAAAGTAGTTGTAATGATATGGTGATGATTAAAGGATGGTAAATTAGTGGTCAAGCAGTGGTCAAGCAGTAGTCAAGTAGTGGTAAAGTGAGGAAATTTTAGGGAAAAGTGGTTAAAATGATATGGTGATGATTAAAGGGTGGTAAATTAGTGGTCAAGTAGTGGTCAACCAATGGTCAAGTGAGGACATTTTAGGGAAAAGTGGTTATAATGATATGGTGATGATTAAAGGGTGGTAAATTAGTGGTCAAGTAGTGGTCAACCAATGGTCAAGTAGTGGTCAAGTGGTCTAGTGACCACTTAAATTGTAGAGGACGATGTCTCTAAGATTATGGTAGTGGTTAAAGTGATCGATGACATGGTCAAGTAGCGGTCAACCAGTGGTCAAGTGGTCGAATGAACACTTAAAAGGTAGAGAAAAGTACGTATATTGAAACGGTGATGGTAAAATGGTCGACAACGTGGTCAAGCAGTGGTCAAGTAGTGCTCAACCAGTGGTCAACTGCTCAAGTGAGAAAATTGTAGGGTATGGTACGTGTAGTGAAACAGAGATGGATAAATTAAGTAGTGACGTTGTCAAGTAGTGATCAAGTAGCGGGCAAGTACTGGTCAAATGGTCGAGTGACCACTTAAATTGTAAGGGAAAGTACGTGTAGTGAACCTGTGTTGGTTAAAGTGATCGATGACGTGCTCAAGTAGTGGCCAAGTAGTGGTAAATGGTCGAGTGACTACTTAAATTGTCGGTGAAAGTAGGTATAGTCACATGGTGATGATCAAGAGTTGGTCAAGTGGTGCTCAAATAGTGGTCAAGTAGTGGTCAAGTAGTCGAATGACCACTTAAATTATAGGGTATGGTACGTGTAGTGAAACGGTGATGGTAAAATAAGTAAGGACATAGTCAAATAGTGGTCAAGTACTGGTGAAGTAGTGATCAAGTGGTCGAAGGATCACTTAAATTGTAGGGTATGGTATGTGTAGTGACATGATGATGGTTAAAGTGATCGATGAAATGATCAAGACGTTATGCCGACTGTTAAGTTCAGAAAGTAATGTCCTTACTATCGGCAATTTCCCTGACAGGAGCGCCTCGAGCACTGATTTTGTATTGATCAATAGCACCTAGTGGTACAGTCAACACACATGGACAATAGTTACATCCGGTCAAAGATAGCGTCACACCCTATCACACATGGGTAATTGCTACAACCAAACTACGTCTCATTCACTAAAACTGGTCAAATATGGTGGCACATCCGGTCACAGGGGTAATGGGACATCTGAGACACGTGGTTAAGAGGGAAACTATAGAAAAAGGGTGTCCTATCGGTTGTCGAGTCAGGGAACCTAACGTATGATGATCACTGTGTATAGGAGTGAATACACTGCATCATCAACACTGCATCATCAACACTGCATCCGAAGGGTAAAATGGTCACCCCCTTCTCTCTCTTTTCTATAACCGTGTAGTCCTAGTGTTATCCGGTTACACCAAAGGACACCCGAGCATCAACACAACAAACTGCCCCGATTCAACCTTGGCAATGCACGTAACATGACAGGTCACATGTCCGCCGTCATAACCAGCGACGTTATCACGTTTCAAATTAGACATCCACACTTTCATTTCCTTTCTATGTGGCCATAGTGTCTTTACATCTTTCTCCAGAAAGCCATTTCCAAGACCAATATATGTTTTTTCAGTGTACCTGCTCAGTGCCACACTTCACAACCAGACAAAAGTGCACCTTCTATGTACCAATTCAACCGTCAAATAAGAAAATATGTTAAACAAAATATTACAATTATTGGTCACATACAGAAATATCGCAACCAAACTTATAAAAAGAAGGAAAATATTGATCAAGTAACGAAAAATCTCGTCGAAACTTATAAAAATGTAGGAAACTTTGTTAAGCAAGTATGAAAAGGTATAGTCCAAACAGAGAAATATATCACCTAAACTTATAAAAAGTAGGAACATATGTTAACCAAATGGAAAATATCTTGGGCAAATAGGAAAATTTGTTAGCCAAATAGGGAAAATATTGTCCAAGTAACGAAATATCCCCCACCAAACTTAGGAAAAGTACGAAACATTGTTAAGCATGTATGAAAAGGTATCGACAAAACAGAGAAATATATCACCCAAATTTATAAAAAGTAGGAACATATGATAACCGAATGGAAAATATCTTGGCCAAATAGGAAAATTTGTTAGCCAAATAGAAAAAAAATATTGATCACGTAACGATATATCTTGTCCACACTTATGAAAAGTAGGGAAATTTGTTAGTCAAATGAGAAAAAAGATTGACCAAGTAACGAAATATCCCCCAACAAACTTAGGAAAAGTACGAAACTTTGTTAAGCAAGTATGAAAAGGTATCGACCAAGTAGAGAAATATATCACCCAAACTTATAAAAAGTAGGAACATATATTAACTACAGAGAAAATACCTTGGCCAAATAGGAAAATTTGTTAGCCAAATGAGAAAAAATGATTGACCAAGTAACGAAATATCCCCCAACAAACTTATGAAAAGTACGAAACTTTGTTAAGCAAGTATGAAAAGGTATCGTCCAAACAGAGAAATATAGCACCCAAACTTATAAAAAGTAGGAACATATGTTAATCAAATGGAAAATATCTTGGCCAAAAAGGAAAATTTGTTAGCCAAATGGGGAAAATATTGTCCAAGTGACGAAATACCCCCCAACAAACTTAGGAAAAGTACGAAACTTTGTTAAGCAAGTATGAAAATGTATCGACCAAACAGAGAAATATATCACCTAAACTTATAAAAAGTAAGAACATATGTTAACTGTCAGAGCCTAGCTATGCAGCGACATCGTTACGGCACCCGGCGGACCAGAGTTGTCGGCTGGCGAGATTGTTACCTGACACGCGACCAGCGGTCAGGCTGACGACAGACGCACGCAAGCCACGTGACCACACCAGAGGCAGTGGGCCGTGTGCGAGATAGCGGCAGACCAAGCTGGGACAGGACATCGAAAGGACGTGTGTGATGAGAGCAAGGCGTTTGTGTGAATCTCCGTGGTTGTAAGCCGAACGACTGATATCTTGAGCGTCAGACCTATGAGCTGTATTGTGGTTGTGAGTTATATATTGTAGATCGTTGTAATTATCGTTCTGTATTTAATGTGGCAATAAATCCATAGAACTTGTGTTGCTGTGTCTTACGTCGAATCACGTTATACGTTATACTTGTACTGTCTCACACGTGTTAGCCAACGAGCCGAATAGAAGATCCTGACATGTGTGGACGTGGGTTGCTCGTCTTTATTTAAGAACCTAATATATTTAGACGTGTGTTGTTCGTCTTTGTTATTTAAAACTATAATTCTTGTACTTGTAAAATTTGTCAAGGTTATAGTGATGTACATGTGATCGGAAAAGTCTCAGTGTGATCCATTTCTACATTGTCTAAATATGTTTAAGATCATTAGTAAATGTGCAGTACATATTGTTTGAGCCTGTAAGCGTGTTAAACATTTGTGATTTGTGAAAATTGTCAACGTTTGACCTTGTCGACATTGTGATTTTGTCGCCATTTTGACCTTGTCGCCATCTTGTAAACTTGATGTCTATGTCCTTACTGAATGTCATCTTGATGTAAGTGATGTGTCATCAATGTTATTGAGTGTTGAAATACAGATAGATTGTCTTTGTGTATTGAGTTTGTGGAACGCAAAGAGTTTTGGAAAGAGTGTAACTTCTGTTGAAAGAAACACTGTTGACGACAAATTTACGACATACAATTATACTCGACGCCATCCAAACCTAATCAACACTTAGTGACTTGCAGGCACACACCAACAAACACACGCTAACTTATTTCTCTCCAAAAACAAAGCAGGTTTTTTGCGTACCATCCATAACCCTGCCGTAGAGGTCATTAGTGGTTCCGAAGTACGACCCTACAGTTTTCCTAGCCCGATTGCCCAACCTTTCGTCACCATATCCAAGGGCACTTGAGTATATTTTTCTTTACTTTAACTTTACGTATGCATTAGTGGGCACGCATCGTATAGTCAAATCAATTGTAAGTTGTTTTTCTACTAACCATTTATAATATATTTTGTGTGGTTGATTGTCATTGACGTATTTTCTCCATCATGTCGTCATTGTTCGATTTCATTGATATGGGGATAAAATTACAGTTACATGGTGATGAATTAACAAAATGGAGTGAGAACAAATACGCTGAATATCTCCAGGTACAAGAGAAAAACAATGAACGCGAAGAAAGAGCAGCTGAAAGAGCTCTGAAACAGGCAGAGATTGAAAAGGCTGCCAAACAAGCTGAGATAGATAGTGCATTGAAAAGGACGGAAATCGAGAATGAAACAGAGTTGAAAAAGGCAGAAATAGCAGCTCAGAGTAAGAGAGAAGAACTTGAATTACAGTTGAAAATGAAACAACTCGACACTGAGACTGCAATGAATAAAGAGTCAAAGAAATCTGAAAGACTGGAAAAAGAAAACCAGTATAAGAAGTATCAAGGTATCGTTCGTAACTATACCTCGGGTGACTGCATAGCAGCCTTTACCCAAAATTTTGAGACATTAATGGAACATTACCAAGTTCCACTTTCGGAATGGAATATTCTATATATGAGGAGTCTATCTGGGGAACCTCTTAAAGTCATTGAAACAATCCCCAAAGACCTCAGAAAAGAGTACCATTATATTAAATCTAAAATAATGGCACATTTCATGTTAGACGAGGCAGGGTACAGAGAACAATTCAGTAAACTGAGTCCAAAATCAACTCAAACGTTCTCTGACTACCTCTGTTTAGTCCGAGACATTTTCAGCAAATGGACTTCATCAGCCAAAATTAACAAAAATTATGATAAATTAGAAGATCTCATCATTCGAGATAAAGTTATTTCTTCTGTCCCATCATCTTTTTCTAAGTTCTTACAGGAGAATGAATGCACAAGTGTGGAAGAAATGGAAAGACGTGGGTCGGCCTATTATACGGCAAATAAACAGTGTTTTGCCACTGAAGCTACTGACAGTAACTGGGTAGCAGCAGCCAACTATGAGAACAACTATAGTAGGCAAAAACCACACAGGCCTACCTCTGATAGAGTTAGACAATGCACTCACTGTAAATTGTCTCACCATTTGAACGAGATGTGCGATAAAAACCCAGGATACCTAACATACTTGCAAAATATGGTAAACAGACAAGACATAGAACGTAGATCGTTCAAAAGTGCACGTAAATGTTTTCTCTGCAAGGCTTACGGTCACTATCGTATGGATTGTAGAGGCAGGCATATGACCAACAAAGCCAATGCCGCCTTGTTCTATAGCTCAGCGTCAGAAGACGAAAATCCAGAAAAACATCCTGTACATGCAGCACAGGCTTGTGATGTATTTAGTGCCAACAAATGCACTGTCTGTAATACCTTCAATGAAAATGGTACCTTAACATGCGGGCACGCCGTCCCTATTGCCAATGAGGAAGCTAACTTGGCAATAGACTCAAAATGCAGTTCAGCAAAGAACGTAAGAAAAGTGAACATCACAGACATGAAGACAACACCAGACTTTGTACCATATTGTAATAATGTTGTTAACATCACTCAACCTCATTCTTTATATAAAGAGGTCAATGCTCAACAAGAAAGTGAGGAATTGAACAAAACCTCAAAACTGTCATTAGGAAAATTAACATTCCATAAAGGTTACATCAATGACACAGTATGCACATGTGTACGCGACACAGGGTCCTGTCTTATCGGTCTTCGAAAGACCTTAGCTGATCCTAAAGACTACCTAGATGAGTACATCTATTGCAAAACTGTTTCAGGGACAGTAGAGAAATATCCCATGGCATGGGCCAATATAAAATCACCTTTCCTATCAGGCAGAGTAACTTGTGCTTTATTAGACAATCCATGTTGTGATTTATTAATTGGAAATGTATTAAATGTGACAGATTACATAGAGTCCAAACCTCACACAAGGCAAAAAGTTAACACCACAACAAATACTGCCTTAACTACCCCACTCATCATACAACAACATGATGAACAGACCAAGATACCACACCATACCAACGTGATTACCATCTCAGAACAAGAAGAAACAGAAACTGGTGTGTATCAGCACAAAGAAAAAGGTGCAGAAAACAAACAGTTCACAACAGCGATGAAAGATCATAAATCATCATGGTATATACTATACCTCCTATACTCTCTGTTAACTACACACATAACCAAGTGCACACAGTGGATAGTTATACTTGCACTACTGATTGTAAATACAAAACAAATGTCTTCACAAACAGTTATATTTCCACATCATCATGACACAACACAGATGATATTACTCATGACAAACCAGCAGACTTTGTTACTTATGTCATTACTGTTGAACCAAATTTTGTTACTGCCACTCATAAGCTCTATGTTAAATCAACTCATACGAATACCTATGCTGAACAATGTAAAACATCAGTCGGTGGAATTACTGACAAAAATCAGCAACAAATTACCCTACATATTTTGGAAAATATACACAAATTGCAAAAGATCATACAAACATGCACGATTACATTTCACAACTATACATGGTGTATTATTATTGTTTGAACTATTGAATGTATACACACATGTACGAGTGCAGGTTTGGAGATAGCACTCAAAATGATCTCAACATGAAATTTGAAAATCCTTTTGGAAGATTTTAACCGTAACCCACTCTATATCCTTAGATCCAGTAACTCCAGACTTGCCTTGTCTGCCTATACGACTCCTCCTATCTGACATTCCTAATATCATTCACTATACTGACGACATCTGTGTCCATACAGAGACAACGACGGAACTATAACATTGACACCTGGACAGGACGTTCTACTACTACTACCTAGTATCAGACAGCACTGACTAACAGTGAAGCCTTCAAAGGTGAGCATGGCTTACCAAGAGAATATCATTTTTGGGGTACAGAATATCCAATGGCTTTGTCATGACAGACAACAAAATTGTCTCCAAAATTCTAAAACTATCACTTCCAACAAATAAGAAACAAGTCCGCAGTTTGTTGGGACTTATCAACTATTACAGAAACTTTATTCCTGATTTTTCAGAACTGACTGAGGTTTTTTCTAACTTACTAACCAAGGATAAACCCGAAAATGTTGTAAACGATGAATGCCTACGAAATGCATTTCATAAAGTTTTGGCTCACTTTTCTGATAAGAATTCCAAAAATCTCATTCTTAAATTGCCCAACATTCATTTACCTTTCAGGTTAAGAACAGATGCTAGCTCCGTTGCCATTGGAGCAGTCCTGTTGCAGGAATACAACAACATCCTGCATCCAATTTGTTTCCTATCAAGAAAACTAAGGCCCCGAGAGCGGGCATGGTCCATTCCGCAATTAGAGGCATTGGCCTTAGTAGAAAGTGTGACGAAGCTGTCCAGATATCTTCTAGGACGTCACTTTATCATCGAAACTGACAACAGTCCATTACGGTATATAAATGCCGGAGTACCATCAAATAATATGATTGCTCGCTGGTCCTTAAAGCTTCAAAATTTCAGTTTCGAAGTTCGCCATATTCCCGGCAGAATGAATACAATCGCCGACCTTTTGTCCCGTTGTCCGACCGACCCAGTAAGCAATGTCTGAGTGCACTGTGTAATATTACACTCAGCCCAACACAGCCACCAATGAGTGAATTTTGTTGCCATTCACCTACTGTGTAAGGTCTATTATTAAAATTGTGATACGGTTTACAAACCGACATGTATAATATACTTATTTTAATCAAGTCATGTAATGAGTGTAGTATAATTGTGTAGTGTGTGTTAGAAAGAGAACAATATTAATTGTATATATACACCAAGAACAGTGTCACAGACGCTTAACCACTTACCAGAAGCGAACTTTACCATTGTGACATCTGTGAGTGATTTTCTTCACCGTCATATTTTAACGACATGTGCAAATGTGGACCGAACATTGACTCCTACACCACCTCTGCAGCGAATTTAATCCAAATTGTTCGACGTTTGAACATCCGAAATAAGAACAGTTCGAATCATTATCCATAAGTTGTGAACACATCGGAAACAAGAACATCCCATCATAATCCGAGAGTTGTGATACTATAACATCAAACACGAACTTTGATAACGTTTTACCATCCGTTAAAACCGAAACAGTTGTGTTCAAACACCATAACAGCAACTAAATTTTGCGTTTCGTGTGTATTTCCGGTGTAATTTAAAAAGTATAGCAAAATTAGCAGACGATATACAAATTTTCAAAAATTTATGACAATTGTAAAATCCTTTTGAATCTATAAAATATAATACACCAATTGTGTACTTATTTATTTTGATTAGTGTAATCTTAGAATCATATCTTGATTAACGTATTCATATTACCGACTTTTTCTCGTTAATATGAAGAAACGTCAAGCAATGACGCTAAGAAATTAAATAATTATTGTAATGTATAGAATTTCTTGAATGTCAAAATTACTTCCCTTGCATTTGTGAATTACATCAAGGGCCATAATTTGAAACATATTCATTAATGTGTATTGTATAGATAGACATTTTGTGGCTCAAATGATTAGCACAGCAGGTAGGCGTCCACCAAGCATGTCATAGAGCTGCCAACATTGCAAACCAACATAAGAGCTCCTGACCAAATGAGGGCAGAGTTTAAGTGTTTAATACGACTAATACAAAGCCGTATTTCAGTCTGGCTAGATGGTTGTTGCAAAACAATCATATTATTACGTTTTTTTCAAATAGCTGCGAGGTAGATGCGTGAAGCTGGTGCTACTGATCTGACTGGGTATTATTGCGATGGAGGTAACCAGGCATCAGGGGGATGAAACCTGAATTGTGTTAAAAGTTGTACTTCATTTGTCATTTCAATGCAACTTACATTTTGTGTATATATTTCCATGCCTTATATGTATTTTCATGCATAACACTGGGAAAAAGTAGTCTCTGACATGAAATTAACACTACCCCAGTATATACATACATCATGAATGAAAGATGGCATCTTTCATTGAGGTACCCGGGGAGAATGTCAGAGCCTAGCTATGCAGCGACATCGTTACGGCACCCGGCGGACAAGAGTTGTCGGCTGGCGAGATTGTTACCTGACACGCGACCAGCGGTCAGGCTGACGACAGACGCACGCAAGCCACGTGACCCCACCAGAGGCAGTGGGCCGTGTGCGAGATAGCGGCAGACCAAGCTGGGACAGGACATCGAAAGGACGTGTGTGATGAGAGCAAGGCGTTTGTGTGAATCTCCGTGGTTGTAAGCCGAACGACTGATATCTTGAGCGTCAGACCTATGAGCTGTATTGTGGTTGTGAGTTATATATATTGTAGATCGTTGTAATTATCGTTCTGTATTTAATGTGGCAATAAATCCATAGAACTTGTGTTGCTGTGTCTTACGTCGAATCACGTTATACGTTATACTTGTACTGTCTCACACGTGTTAGCCAACGAGCCGAATAGAAGATCCTGACATTAACCAAATGGAAAATATCTTGGCCAAATAGGAAAATTTGTTAGCCAAATGGGGAAAATATTGTCCAAGTAACGAAATATCCCCCAACAAACTTAGGAAAAGTACGAAACTTTGTTAAGCAAGTATGAAAAGGTATCGACCAAAAAGAGAAATATATCACCCAAACTTATAAAAAGTAGGAACATATGTTAACCAAATGGAAAATATCTTGGCCAAATAATAAAATTTGTTAGCCAAATAGAAAAAAATATTGACCACGTAACGATATATCTTGTCCACACTTATGAAAAGTAGGAAAATTTGTTAGCCAAATGGGGAAAATATTGACCACGTAACGAAATACCCCCCAACAAACTTAGGAAAAGTACGAAAACTTTGTTAAGCAAGTATGAAAAGGTATCGACCAAACAGAGAAATATATCACCCAAACTTATAAAAAGTAGGAACATATGTTAACCAAATGGAAAATATCTTGGCCAAATAGGAAATATTGTTAGCCAAATAGAAAAAAATATTGACCACGTAACGATATATCTTGTCCACACTTATGAAAAGTAGGGAAATTTGTTAGTCAAATGGGGAAAATATTGACCACGTAACGAAATACCCCCCAAAAAACTTAGGAAAAGTACGAAACTTTGTTAAGCAAGTATGAAAAGGTATCGGCCAAATAGAGAAATATATCACCCAAACTTATAAAAAGTAGGAACATATGTTAACCAAACGGAAAATAGCTTGGCCAAATAGGAAAATTTGTTAGCCAAATAGAAAAAAATATTGACCACGTAACGATATATCTTGTCCACACTTATGAAAAGTAGGAAAATTTGTTAGTTAAATGGGGAAAATATTGACAACGTAATGAAATACCCCCCCCCCCCCCCCCCCCCCCAACAAACTTAGGAAAAGTACGAAACTTTGTTAAACAAGTATGAAAAGGTATCGGCCAAACAGAGAAATATAACACCCAAACTTATGAAAAGTAGGAAACTTTGTTAGCCAAAGTGAAAAAAACCTAGGTCAAGTAAGAAAATTCTGATAGCCAAATGTGAAAAGTGTCGGCCAAATACAGAAATAGCTCAACCAAACTTATAAAACGTAGGAAAATTGTTATTCAAACGGGAAAGCTATTGAACAACTAGGAAAATGTAATAGTCAAAGAAGAATAATATTGAACAAGTAATGAAATATATCATTCAAACTTATGAAAAGTAGGAAGCCTTGATAACCAAATGTGAAAAATATCACTCAAAGAGAGAAATAGCCCACCCCAACGTATAAAAAGTAGGAAAATTGTCGGCCAAAGGGGAAAAAGTTAGACCAAATACAGAAATATCTCGACCAAATTTATAAAAATCTAGGAAAAAATAGTACCCAACACAACTAAAAGGCTGACTAAAGTTATAAATCCAAACTTATAAAAATAACCAAATAGGAAAACATATTGACCAAGTACAGACATATATCAATCAAACTTATAAACTTGTCGTCAAAAGTGATAAAAAACAAATAAAGGCTGTCAGCCAGTCTAAGAAATAGGTATGGAAAAGTAAGTCGACCAAGACTACAGAAGTTATATTTTTATTTCCTTTTTTTTTTTCGTTTTTTTTTTTCTGAGCTTGGTCGACTTACTTTTCCATACCTATTTCTTAGACTGGCTGACAGCCTTTCTTTGTTTTTTATCACTTTGGACGACAAGTTTATAAGTTTGATTGATATATGTCTGTACTTGGTCAATATGTTTTCCTATTTGGTTATTTTTATAAGTTTGGATTTATAACTTTAGTCAGCCTTTTAGTTGTGTTGGGTACTATTTTTTCCTAGATTTTTATAACTTTGGTCGAGATATTTCTGTATTTGGTCTAACTTTTTCCCCTTTGGCCGACAATTTTCCTACTTTTTATACGTTGGGGTGAGCTATTTCTCTCTTTGAGTGATATTTTTCACATTTGGTTATCAAGGCTTCCTACTTTTCATAAGTTTGATATATTTCATTACTTGTTCAATATTATTCTTCTTTGACTATTACATTTTCCTAGTTGTTCAATAGCTTTCCCGTTTGAATAACAATTTTCCTACGTTTTATAAGTTTGGTTGAGCTATTTCTGTATTTGGCCGACACTTTTCACATTTGGCTATCAGAATTTTCTTACTTGACCTAGGTTTTTTCACTTTGGCTAACAAAGTTTCCTACTTTTCATAAGTTTGGGTGTTATATTTCTCTATTTGGCCGATACCTTTTCATACTTGTTTAACAAAGTTTCGTACTTTTCCTAAGTTTGTTGGGGGGGGGGGGGGGGGGGGGTATTTCGTTACGTGGTCAATATTTTTCCCATTTGACTAACAAATTTCCCTACTTTTCATAAGTGTGGACAAGATATATCGTTACGTGGTCAATATATTTTTCTATTTGGCTAACAAATTTTCCTATTAGGCCAAGCTATTTTCCGTTTGGTTAACATATGTTCCTACTTTTTATAAATTGGGTGATATATTTCTCTGTTTGGCCGATACCTTTTCATACTTGCTTAACAAAGTTTCGTACTTTTCCTAAGTTTTTTGGGGGTATTTCGTTACGTGGTCAATATTTTCCCCATTTGACTAACAAATTTCCCTACTTTTCATAAGTGTGGACAAGATATATCGTTACGTGGTCAATATTTTTTCTATTTGGCTAACAATATTTCCTATTTGGCCAAGATATTTTCCATTTGGTTAACATATGTTCCTACTTTTTATAAGTTTGGGTGATATATTTCTCTGTTTGGTCGATACCTTTTCATACTTGCTTAACAAAGTTTTCGTACTTTTCCTAAGTTTGTTGGGTGGTATTTCGTTACGTGGTCAATATTTTCCCCATTTGACTAACAAATTTTCCTACTTTTCATAAGTGTGGACAAGATATATCGTTACGTGGTCAATATTTTTTTCTATTTGGCTAACAAATTTTATTATTTGGCCAAGATATTTTCCATTTGGTTAACATATGTTCCTACTTTTTATAAGTTTGGGTGATATATTTCTCTTTTTGGTCGATACCTTTTCATACTTGCTTAACAAAGTTTCGTACTTTTCCTAAGTTTGTTGGGGGATATTTCGTTACTTGGACAATATTTTCCCCATTTGGCTAACAAATTTTCCTATTTGGCCAAGATATTTTCCATTTGGTTAACATATGTTCTTACTTTTTATAAGTTTAGGTGATATATTTCTCTGTTTGGTCGATACCTTTTCATACTTGCTTAACAAAGTTTCGTACTTTTCCTAAGTTTGTTGGGGGGGGGGGGGTGTTTCGTTACGTGGTCAATATTTTCCCCATTTGACTAACAAATTTCCCTACTTTTCATAAGTGTGGACAAGATATATCGTTACGTGGTCAATATTTTTTCTATTTGACTAACAAATTTTCCTACTTTTCATAAGTGTGGACAAGATATATCGTTACGTGGTCAATATTTTTTTCTATTTGGCTAACAAATTTTATTATTTGGCCAAGATATTTTCCATTTGATTAACATATGTTCCTACTTTTTATAAGTTTGGGTGCTATATTTCTCTGTTTGGACGATACCTTTTCATACTTGCTTAACAAAGTTTCGTACTTTTTATAAGTTTGTTGGTCAATCTTTTTTTCTCATTTGGCTAACAAATTTTCCTATTTGGCCAAGGTATTTTCTCTGTGGTTAACATATGTTCCTACTTTTTATAAGTGTGAGTGATATATTTCTCTACTTGGTCGATACCTTTTCATACTTGCTTAACAAAGTTTCGTACTTTTCCTAAGTTTGTTGGGGGATTTTTCGTTACTTGGTCAATCTTTTTTCTCATTTGACTAACAAATTTCCCTACTGTTCATAAGTGTGGACAAGATATATCGTTACGTGGTCAATATTTTTTTTCTATTTGGCTAACAAATTTTCCTATTTGGCCAAGATATTTTCCATTTGGTTGACATATGTTCCTACTTTTTATAAATTTGGGTGATATATTTCTCTGTTTGGTCGATACCTTTTCATACTTGCTTAACAAAGTTTCCTACATTTTTATAAGTTTTGACGAGATATTTCGTTACTTGATCAATATTTTCCTTCTTTTTATAAGTTTGGTTGCGATATTTCTGTATTTGACCAATAATTTTAATATTTTGTTTAACATATTTTCTTATTTGACGGTTGAATTGGTACATAGAAGGTGTACTTTTGTCTGGTTGTGAAGTGAGGCACTGAGCAGGTACACTGAAAAAAACATATATTGGTCTTGGAAATGGCTTTCTGGAGAAAGATGTAAAGACACTATGGCCACATAGAAAGGAAATAAAAGTGTGGATGTCTAATTTGATACGTGAGAACGTCGCTGGTTATGACGGCGGACATGTGACCTGTCATGTTACGTGCATTGCCTAAGGTTGGATCGGGGCAGTTTGTTGTGTTGATGCTCGGGTGTCCTTTGGTGTAACCGGATAACACTAGGACTACACGTTATAGAAAAGAGAGAGAAGGGGGTGACCATTTTACCCTTCGGATGCAGTGTTGATGATGCAGTGTTGATGATGCAGTGTATTCACTCCTATACACAGTGATCATAATACGTTAGGTTCCCTGACTCGACAACCGATAGGACACCCTTTTTCTATAGTTTCCCTCTTAACCACGTGTCTCAGATTTCCCATTACCCCTGTGATCGGATGTGCCACCATATTTGACCAGTTTTAGTGAATGAGACGTAGTTTGGTTGTAGCAATTACCCATGTGTGATAGGGTGTGACGCTATCTTTGACCGGATGTAACTATTGTCCATGTGTGTTGACTGTACCACTAGGTGCTATTGATCAATACAAAATCAGTGCTCGAGGCGCTCCTGTCAGGGAAATTGCCGATAGTAAGGACATTACTTTCTGAACTTAACAGTCGGCATAACGTCTTGATCATTTCATCGATCACTTTAACCATCATCATGTCACTACACATACCATACCCTACAATTTAAGTGATCCTTCGACCACTTGATCACTACTTCACCAGTACTTGACCACTATTTGACTATGTCCTTACTTATTTTACCATCACCGTTTCACTACACGTACCATACCCTATAATTTAAGTGGTCATTCGACTACTTGACCACTACTTGACCACTATTTGAGCACCACTTGACCAACTCTTGATCATCACCATGTGACTATACCTACTTTCACCGACAATTTAAGTAGTCACTCGACCATTTACCACTACTTGGCCACTACTTGAGCACGTCATCGATCACTTTAACCAACACAGGTTCACTACACGTACTTTCCCTTACAATTTAAGTGGTCACTCGACCATTTGACCAGTACTTGCCCGCTACTTGATCACTACTTGACAACGTCACTACTTAATTTATCCATCTCTGTTTCACTACACGTACCATACCCTACAATTTTCTCACTTGAGCAGTTGACCACTGGTTGAGCACTACTTGACCACTGCTTGACCACGTTGTCGACCATTTTACCATCACCGTTTCAATATACGTACTTTTCTCTACCTTTTAAGTGTTCATTCGACCACTTGACCACTGGTTGACCGCTACTTGACCATGTCATCGATCACTTTAACCACTACCATAATCTTAGAGACATCGTCCTCTACAATTTAAGTGGTCACTAGACCACTTGACCACTACTTGACCATTGGTTGACCACTACTTGACCACTAATTTACCACCCTTTAATCATCACCATATCATTATAACCACTTTTCCCTAAAATTTCCTCACTTGACCATTGGTTGACCACTACTTGACCACTACTTGACCACTAATTTACCATCCTTTAACCATCACCATGTCGCTACGACCAATTTTCCCTAAAATTTTGCTTACTTGACCACCACTTGACCACTGCTTGACCACTGCTTTACCACTAATTTACCACTAGTTTACCACTAATTTACCATCCTTTAACCATCACCATGTCGCTACGACCAATTTTCCCAAAAATGTTCCTTACTTGACCACCATTTGACCACTGCTTGACCATCTGTTGACCTCTAATACCTGGTACCCACCCCTTACCACCGAATGATACTACACTATATCCATTACAATCAGCGATCTTTAGCTTTCAAGGTTTCATTTGTAACACGTGTTATGTGAGTGAATAAGCTACTATGAACATCTACATAGCACTAATAACCACCCTTATCAACTAATTTCACTAACCCATACCCACTACTATCCCCACCGCACCTATTCCTTCTATTCGTACTAATGTACACCACCAATGCGCTAACAGTTCAAAATATTTTAACACACCACTCACCCACGTTTTTACAACCCTTTACTTAATGACTTTTCCGTATGCACCCCCTCCACGTCTGTTATGAACCGACCACCGTCACACCCGCAGGAGATTTTCCCACACTTGCCGACGTATAACTCCCCGGTACTACCTTCCAGAATTTTCCACTATGCCGCTACTTATTTAATATGCATTGTATTGTTTATACATGATTTAATAAAAAAATTATTATATACCTGATAGTGTTTAAACCCGAACCGCCTAGCCTCACCCCACGCGCCCACCCCCCTCGCCACCACCCCGCACCCCGTTGTTATTTATTTTTATTTTTTATTTATTTAATTTTATTTTATAATAATTAATTAAAATTTGTATACACCCACTCAATAGTTATCTGCCCTTAGAAACATAAAATCTTAGAATTATCGCCCTTAGATATGACCTAGATACCACCCCTACATACCCACCCAACTATATGACCGAGGGGGAGTGAAAATCAGCCGAGGTCAAGGTCAATCTGGATTAATCCGGCAAATACGACCCGAATCCTACATTGTATACTACTCATGTCTCGCCATCTCACTCGATCACCAGAGTCGTGGATCAGCCCAGTGTTCCTGTCTCTACCATGCCATATGGTCAAGACATCCAGGTATTTACTTCTCTGCCTTCCTCTTGCTATTTTCCCGTCTAAATTACCAGTTGTCACCAAGTTCTCCAAATTATTTCTTCACATAACGTGACCAAAATATTCTACATCTAATTTCTCTAATCAGGTTACGATTTCCATTTGTCTCTTGTAGGACTTGAGGTTTATATGTCCTTTATATTATTATTAGAACAATGTGGGTTTGTAGAAGGAATGGGTACAGTAAATGCTGTGTATATGCTGCGAACAGTTATTGAACGTGCTATAGAAGTAAACAAGGATATACACCTTTGCTTTATTGATTACACAAAGGCGTATATGTCAACTACACGCCAACATGCAACGCACTGTAAAAACACGAACAATACACAATGAAATGATCTTAACACTCAATAAAAGGAAGGAATCAACATTGGGGGCGATATATAAATAACATTAGATATGCAGATGATACAGTATTGATTGCAGACAATGCACAAGATCTACAACAATTAGTAGACGCGGTTGTGGTACACAGTGAGCAGCTGGGGTTGGAATTAAATTGTAAGAAGACACAGGTTATGGTCGTCACTAGGAAGAACGAAGTACCACAATGTAATATACAAGTAAATGGGAATATTCTTCAACAAGTGAATCGGTACAATTATATCGGAACAGTCATAACAACTGATGGGAGATGCCTAGAAGCGACTAGAACAAGAATCGCCATGGCGAAAGTAGCCTTTAGCAAGATGAAAAACATTCTGACCAATAAAAAGATGTCAATTGAAACGAGAAAAAAAGTGTTGAAGGGATACATAGAGCTTGTACTTTTGTATGGATGTAAAGCTTGGACAATGAGCAGTCAAGCTGAAAAACATCTGACGGCTGCAGAAATGTTGTTTCTGAGGAGAATGCAAAGGGCACCATAGACAGACAGAAAAAACCGATGACCAAGTACTACAAGAAAACAAATGAAAATCGTAAATTGATTAGAGAAATTAGACGTAGGCAGTGAATATTTTTTTGGACACGTTATGAGAAGAAATACATTGGAGAACTTAGTGATAACAGGCAAGATCGAGGGGAAAAGAACAAGGGGAAGTCAGAGAAGTAAATACCTGGATGGCTTGACCAAGTGGCATGGTCGAGACAGGAACATTGAGCTGATCCAGGACTCTGGTGATCGAATGAAATGGCGAGTAATGACCGCCCTAGCTTACCGGCATGACACATGATGGATAGGTGGATTATACAAATCTACTATATTTTGGGTAACATATAACAATGTTTAAATTATTAAACAATGTAGGTAGTAAAGTGCTAGTACTAACATTGAGAGAAGAAAACAAAATAAGTTCCGTTGTAGGAACATATTGTGGTTATACAAAGTAATTAGACTATAAAATTGTGTAGTCCCCAGTGCACGGAAAATTAAGTGGTTTGTCTTTCACTCCGTAGCCGACGACGATAGTTAACATTGAATCCTCGTCCGTCCGCTCGTTGTTGACATTACGTCCTAAGATTTACATATACGCGTCCGCTGGGCTGTTGTATGGCTACAATAAAAATCATGGGTACGGCATCCATATACATTTGGAAATAACGAAACCTCCGGCTGTGACAGTAAGTAGAGAAATCTTTAACTGTGACAGCAAATAGAGACATCTCTTACTGTGACAGTAAATAGAAAGCTCTTACTGTGACAATAAATAACTAAACCTCTAACTCTGACGGTTATTAATAGAATCTCTTACAGTGACAGAAAATAACGGAACCTCCAATTGTGACAGTAAGTAACGGAACCTCTAATTGTGACAGTAAATAACGGAATCTCCAACTGTGACAGTAAATAACAGAATCTCCAAATGTGACAGTAAATAACAGAATCTCTATATGTGACAGTAAATAACAGAGACTTCAACTGTGACAATGTTGATGGTCTCCTGGGGTGATCTTTGGGTGGTGACTGAAACGCTTATGTAACTATCTGAGTTTACAATATAGGTTGTCTTTTACAAACGAAACCAAATCGCATCAAGAAAAGAAATCGCCATAAACTAGACATTTTCTTCGAAGTTAACGTTTCTTAGTTTATTTTACTATTCATCTTTGATGAAAACACACATAATTTCTCAGAACCATAAATTTTATTTAAAACACAGGATTAATTAAACCAGTACCCCATAACCGTCCAAACTCAGAAGCGACGTTATATTAGGGTCCATCGCCTGGCTCATATTAATAATCATGTTACCGAGTCAGCCACAAAAAGGATATTAATTGGAAGGCGATTGTTGTCCGAAGAGGGTAATGGTTTATAAAGCTAGTATTACGAAAATATCGCATCTTATATTTAATGAATGATTAATTTCTATGAATTTATTATTTTATTTGTGAAGATATTCATTATGATTTTAAAAAAAATTATATACGAAACATTATAGTTACACTTACAAAGTATCAGCCCATAAAGTTTTAGCTTATGGGAAACAGTTTAAGAATCGTTGCAATAAATGCTGATGTTATTACGTAATCAATGTTTGCGTTCATTAGGATGAATGTTATTATCGGGCAACCTACCCCAGAGATAAAGTTGACACAAGTGGCTCACAATTATCTCTTGGTCAATGAAAATTATATCTGGGTTCAATGGTTGAATAGAGCGTGGAGACCCATAGTGAATAGTGCAGTGTTTAGCAATTATAAATTATGTGCGTGTTTATTTTTGTACATTTGGGCTACAATTAGGTTTACCTTTCTCGCTACTAAATATGCATGAGTTTCATCATCATCATCATCATCATCATCATCATCATCATCATCATCATCATCATCATCATCATCATCATCATCATCATCATCATCATCATCATCATCATCATCATCACGTACCATGCCGGTAAGCGTGGGCGGTCATGTCTCGCCATCTCACTCGATCAACAGAGTCGTGGATTAGCTCAGTGTTCCTGTCTCTACCATGCCACATGGTCAAGCCATCCAGGTATTTACTTCTCTACCTTCCAATTGCTCTTTTCCCCTCAATCTTACCAGTTGTCACCAAGTTCTCCAATTTATTTCTTCTCATAACGTGACCAAAATATTCTACATCTAATTTCTCTAATCAGTTTACGATTTTCATTTGTCTCTTGTAGGACTTGATGTTTATATGTCCTTTATATTACTTGTTAAACTATAAACATTTGCTCATGCAGCGATAGCCAGATTTTAGTGTAGAAGTGGACAGACAATGACTTTAGTCGAGCTGAGTTAAGAGCGGACATCACCGCACTAGGGACTTTCCTTTACGTGCTCCACCTTCATCTGCAACAGTCAGCGAAGAGTCCCGATACTGATGGTACCAGTAGCAGTCTGATTATGTGTTTGACCTTTCCTCGGAGGTTTGAGTGTCGGCCAGATCGTCTGGTCACTCACTGCAGCACCATTCTTTCCATGCCGTGATGATACATCCGTTCTTCTGCACTATACGCACGATTACATAGGGCCCCGACCACATCTGCCTTATCATGCACCGCTACCCCGCCGAGTGATGCAGACCCAGCCAAACTGTCCGCCTGGTCTTTTCAAGTTAGAATACGAAGGGGATGGAATGGTAGCCTTATGTAGTAAAACATACCATTGTTTCGGAGACTACAATAAAACAAGCACAAAGGGTCTCACCAAACACCACAACACTCACCTAGACAGACAAACATTTTAGATGTACTTGACACACAGACAGCGACTGGAGGGACAATTGTAGGTTTCAAAGCACAAGACACGTCTATCTACACATACACACAACACAGAAACTCACTATCCTATTTCTACATAAAACGTCAAGTACACGCAAACAATGTCACTACATCACTACTAGACATATAACACGTCCTAGTGTAAACATGTATTTGTGTTTTCTACCTTAGGGTGTCTATAAGGTGGTCAATAATATGTTCTATTGAACATTCTAAAGTGGTCACAAGTGTGAAATGTCTATGTCAATGAAAATAAAAGACTCAATGTTTGTTTGTCAGGTTTTTCACTGGTCATGAACAATAAAAATGAATGCACTTTGTCGATGAATGTACTAAAAATACACGTATGTGATGTCAATAAAATTGTTTTGTTGACTCTATCTTCTATTCGAAAACTATTGAAAATTTCCTGCAATGGATTTGATGGAAAAATAAAAGTTATGAAAACGAAAATATTTTGGGTTGTTGGTTTTTTAGTGGAATGAATGGTTTGTTTTCGTCTTTCTTGTTGACCCCTGCATGAGGTTGTTTCTTCATGTTGATTGTGAATGTGGAAATATAGGCATACACATACACAAGAGTTAAATATCACCCTTACATACCACGCCTTACACCACCCAACTACATGACCGAGGAGGAGTGAAAATCAGCCGAGGTCAAGGTCAATCCGCATCAATCCGCCAAATGATACTTAAATCCTGCAAAGCCTACTACTTACTACTGAGGGTCTAGAAAAACTGCAAATGAAAAGAGAGTTGATGAAAGAAATAAGAAAAGTGGCAAGTGAAATATTTCGGTCACGTTAAAAGACATAATACTCTTATAAAAGCCATATTGGAGGAGGATAAGATTGAAGGCAAGCGAGCAAAAGCCGGACAACGATACAATTGGGAAGATAACATCAAGTTAGTTAGTTAGTTAGTTAGTTAGTCGACAGATCATCCTCGTTGCACATCGGACCATTCAGTCCATAAGTGCTCGGATCCCCTCCTCAGCAAATCCCGCAGCGTGTAGCGGCTAACGACGCCAGTTCTGTGTTGGTTTATCAATCTTCTTTGGCTTCCTGCGTAGTGTTCTTGTTTGGCCACCCCTCTTTTAATTTGCTGCTCTCGCAGTCTGGCCATTGTTGTAGATTCACAGTCATCACTTGGTTCTTGCAAAAGTCTCACTTCTCGTAGAGCATTCAGAATGTCAGCCTGGTCCATGGCGCGTCCGCCCTCCACAGTAGCCTCACCTGCGAGCTTACATCAAGAGATGGACTAACATAAATCTGACAGAATATATAGTCAGGGCTTGAGACGAATAGTGTTGGAAATACATTTCAGCCAACCTCCATTCTGAAGACGGAACCTGATTGATTGTTCATTTAGTTTATGTTGTGTGAATTCTGCAGAATGCACCTGACGAAATGCAACGAAGTATGCCAGGCCATAAATAATGACATGTTTAAAGAACATAATATGCTCGAGTTGACTGCACCTTTTATGTTGGAATATATTCAGATTGAGGAAAAGAAACAATTTCCAGTTAGCAGGCACACATGAACTGAACCTCTTAATTCCACATTTGGGCTAGCTGACCCTATGCGGTCCACTGAGACCCTTTTGCATGTGGTCTGTGGTCCGGCTTTCTGTTTTGTTTGTTTTCTGGATTATCTCCGCACATTTTCTGTGTAACTCAACGTTTATTGCGTGTTATCAATGCGCAGCTTTGTGTATCGTGTGTTCTATGCAAACGTTGATTTGTGTTCCTATGTTAACAGAGCGGTGTTTTTATTCGTAATAAAGAAGTCGAAGTGGCCGAAAGGAAGGGGCTCTAGCTCTTAAACTTCAGTGCGCTGATGTCGGAGAGAGGTCCAATCGGCTAGATGGAGTAAAGAGACACTGAAGAAATCAAATATGACGTTAGTACAAGCAACAAGATATGTGAACAATAAATGATTGTGGTTATCGACACGCAATTGATTTTACTTTCCAGGCACATTATGTACCCTCAAATAAAGTTCACTATTAAATTAAAAAGAAAAAAAAAACGTTTCCATTCGTCCATCACGTACCATGCCGAAAAGCGTGGGCGGTCATGTTTTGCATCTCACTCGATCACCAGAGTCGTAGAGCAGCTCCGTGATTCTGTCTCGACCATGCCACGTGGCCAAGTCATCCAGGTTTTTACTTCTTGGTGTTCCCCTTGGTCTCGTCCCTTCTATCTTGCCAGTTGTCACGAAGTTCTCCAATTCATTTCTTCTCATAACATGCCCAAATAATTTTGACTGTCTACGTCTAATGTCTCTAATCAGTTTACGATCTTCATTGTTTCTCGTAGGACTTGTTCATTGGTTTTTCTGTCTGTCCATGGTATTATTTGCATTTTCCTCAGAAACCACATTTTCACAACCATCAGAAATTTTTCAGCTTGTCTGCTCATTGTCCACGCTTCACATCCATTCAAAAGTACAAGTTGTATGTAGGACTTCAACGCTCTTTTTCTCGTCTCAATTGATATAATTTAATTGGTCAGTATGTTTTTCATCTTGCAAAAGATTACCTTTGCAATGGCGTTTCTTGTTCTAATCTCTTCAAGGCATCTCCCATCAGATGTTATGACTGTTCCGAGATAGCTGTACCGATTCACTTGTTTAAAAATATGTCTACTTGTATATTACATTGTCGTACTTCGCTCTTCCTAGTGCCGACCATAACCGGTGTCTTCTTACAATTTAATTTGACCAATAACAAGATATCAATTGAAACGATAAAAAGTGTTGAAGTACTACATAGAACCTATACTTTTTTATGGATGTGAAGCGTGGATAATAAGCAGTCAAGCTAAAAACACAGCTAATGGCTGTGGAAATGTGGTTTCTGAGGAAAATGCAAAGAATACCATGGACAGACAGAAAAACCAATGAACAAGTACTTCAAGAAACAAATGAAGATCGTAAACTGATTAGAGACATTAGACGTATACAGTCAAAATTGTTTGGGCATGCTATGAGAAGAAATGACATGGAGAACTTGGTGACAACTGACAAGATGGAAGGGTAGAGACCAAGGAAAAGACCGAGAAGTATATACTTGGAAGGTTACCCCACATGAAAGGATCGAGACAGGAACACGGAGCTGATCCACGACTCTGGTGATCGAGTAAGATTGTAGAACATGACCGCCCACGCTTATCAGCATGGCACATGAAGGATGGATGGATAGTACCAAGTGTAACGACTGTGACACTCTAATGGTGCATTGATATAGTACCACATGTAACAACTGTGATTTTCTAATGGTGCATTGATATAGTACCACATGTAACAAATGTGATACTCTAAGGTGGCATTGATATAGTACCACATGCAACAAATATGATACTCTAATGTAGCATTGATGTAGTACCACATGTAACAACTGTGATACTCTAATGTGGCATTTATATAGTACCACATGTAACAACTGTGATACTCTAAGGTGGCATTGATATAGTACCACATGTAACAACTGTGATACTCTAAGGTGGCATTGATATAGTATCACATGTAACAACTGTGATACTTTAAGGTGGCATTGATATAGTACCACATGTAACAACTGTGATACTCTAATGTGACATTGATATAGTACCACATGTAACAACTGTGATACTCTAATATAGCATTGATATAGTACCACATGTAACAACTGTGATACTCTAAGGTGGCATTGATATAGTACCACATGTAACAACTGTGATACTCTAATGTGGCATTGATATAGTACCACATGTAACAACTGTGAAACTCTAATGTGGCATTGATATAGTACCACATGTAACAACTGTGACACTCTAAGGTGGCATTGATATAGTACCACATCTAACAACTGTGATACTCTAATATGGCATTGATATAGTACCACATGTAACAACTGTGATACTCTAATCTGGCATTGATATAGTACCACATGTAACAACTGTGATACTCTAATGTGGCATTGATATAGTACCACATGTAACAACTGTAATACTCTAAGGTGGCATTGATATAGTACCACATGTAACAACTGTAATATTCTAATGTGGCATTGATATAGTACCACATGTAACAACTGTGGTACTCTAATGTGGCATTGATATAGTACCACATGTAACAACTGTGGTACTCTAATGTGGCATTGATATAGTACCACATGTAACAACTGTCATACTCTAATGTGGCATTGATATAGTACCACATGTAACAACTGTGATACTCTAATGTGGCATTGATATAGTACCACATGTAACAACTGTGATACACTAATGTGGCATTGATATAGTACCACATGTAACAACTATAATACTCTAAGGTGGCATTGATATAGTACCACATGTAACAACTGTGATACTTTAAGGTGGCATTGATATAGTACCACATGTAGCAATTGTGATACTCTAATGTGGCATTGATATAGTACCACATGTAACAACTGTGATACTCTAAGGTGGCATTGATACAGTACCACATTTAACAACTGTGATACTCTAATGCGGCATTGATATAGTACCACATGTAACAACTGTGATACTCTAATGTGGCATTGATATAGTACCACATGTAACAACTGTGGTACTCTAATGTGGCATTGATATAGTACCACATGTAACAACTGTCATACTCTAATGTGGCATTGATATAGTACAACATGTAACAACTGTGATACTCTAATGTGGCATTGATATAGTACCACATGTAACAACTGTGATACACTAATGTGGCATTGATATAGTACCACATGTAACAACTATAATACTCTAAGGTGGCATTGATATAGTACCACATGTAACAACTGTGATACTTTAAGGTGGCATTGATATAGTACCACATGTAGCAAATGTGATACTCTAATGTGGCATTGATATAGTACCACATGTAACAACTGTGATACTCTAAGGTGGCATTGATACAGTACCACATTTAACAACTGTGATACTCTAATGCGGCATTGATATAGTACCACATGTTACAACTGTGATACTCTAATGTGGCATTGATATAGTACCACATGTAACAACTGTGATACTCTAATGTGGCATTGATATAGTACCACATGTAACAACTGTGATACTCTAATGTGGCATTGATATAGTACCACATGTAACAACTGTGATACTCTAATGTGGCATTGATATAGTACCACATGTAGCAACCGTGATACTCTAAGGTGGCATTGATATAGTACCACATGCAACAAATATGATACTCTAATGTAGCATTGATGTAGTACCACATGTAACAACTGTGATACTCTAATGTGGCATTGATATAGTACCACATGTAACAACTGTGATACTCTAAGGTGGCATTGATATAGTACCACATGTAACAACTGTGATACTCTAAGGTGGCATTGATATAGTACCACATGTAACAACTGTGATACTTTAAGGTGGCATTGATATAGTACCACATGTAACAACTGTGATACTCTAATGTGACATTGATATAGTACCACATGTAACAACTGTGATACTCTAATATAGCATTGATATAGTACCACATGTAACAACTGTGATACTCTAAGGTGGCATTGATATAGTACCACATGTAACAACTGTGATACTCTAATGTGGCATTGATATAGTACCACATGTAACAACTGTGAAACTCTAATGTGGCATTGATATAGTACCACATGTAACAACTGTGACACTCTAATGTGGCATTGATATAGTACCACATGTAACAACTGTGATACTCTAATATGGCATTGATATAGTACCACATGTAACAACTGTGATACTCTAATCTGGCATTGATATAGTACCACATGTAACAACTGTGATACTCTAATGTGGCATTGATATAGTACCACATGTAACAACTGTAATACTCTAAGGTGGCATTGATATAGTACCACATGTAACAACTGTAATATTCTAATGTTGCATTGATATAGTACCACATGTAACAACTGTGGTACTCTAATGTGGCATTGATATAGTACCACATGTAACAACTGTGGTACTCTAATGTGGCATTGATATAGTACCACATGTAACAACTGTCATACTCTAATGTGGCATTGATATAGTACCACATGTAACAACTGTGATACTCTAATGTGGCATTGATATAGTACCACATGTAACAACTGTGATACACTAATGTGGCATTGATATAGTACCACATGTAACAACTATAATACTCTAAGGTGGCATTGATATAGTACCACATGTAACAACTGTGATACTTTAAGGTGGCATTGATATAGTACCACATGTAGCAATTGTGATACTCTAATGTGGCATTGATATAGTACCACATGTAACCACTGTGATACTCTAAGGTGGCATTGATACAGTACCACATTTAACAACTGTGATACTCTAATGCGGCATTGATATAGTACCACATGTAACAACTGTGATACTCTAATGTGGCATTGATATAGTACCACATGTAACAACTGTGATACTCTAATGTGGCATTGATATAGTACCACATGTAACAGCTGTGAAACTCTAATGTGGCATTGATATAGTACCACATGTAACAACTGTGAGACTCTAAGGTGGCATTGATATAGTACCACATGTAACAACTGTGATACTCTAATGAGGCATTGATATAGTACCACATGTAACAACTGTGATACTATAAAGTGGCATTGATATAGTACCACATGTAACAACTGTAATATTCTAATGTGGCATTGATATAGTACCACATATAACAACTGTGATACTCTAAGGTGGCATTGATATAGTACCATATGTAACAACTGTAATACTCAAATGTGGCATTGATATAGTACCACATGTAACAACTGTGATACTCTAATGTGGCATTGATATAGTACCACATGTAACAGCTGTGAAACTCTAATGTGGCATTGATATAGTACCACATGTAACAACTGTGACACTCTAAGGTGTCATTGATATAGTACCACATGTAACAACTGTGATACTCTAAGGTGGCATTGATATAGTACCACATGTAACCACTGTGATACTCTATTGTGGCATTGATATAGTACCACATGAAACAACTGTGATACTCTAATGCGGCATTGATATAGTACCACATGTAACAACTGTGATACTCTAATGTGGCATTGATATAGTACCACATGTAACAACTCTAATACTCTAAGGTGGCTGTCATGGTCTTACTCTTATCTAAATAATGGTTCGGGTTCATACAGGCAACAATACACTATTCGCTAGGATATAGAACATTTATTGTGTAAAGTGTACAGTTGGCGCAGTGGGTAAACAGACCCGCGCTCTCTTATATTACATATCACAGATAGTTAAACATCCAACATATAGTTGTCATACAACAATCTAGCACACTATCTAGCCTAAGTATATCTATGAATATCTATGAGTCCCTCTCAGGCAGGCCTTGTTGTCTCTCCCCAGTCCGTTTGTCCTCTGCCCGTCTCCGCATGTCCTAACTCGACACGGGCGGTAACTCTCTCCGAGTTCCTCGTGGACCCCGCATTAGGCGGGCCACATCAGTGTCCACGGAATCATGGACTTAGTGACCATCTCTTTCGAGAAGGTTCTAGATTACTCGGGTCCTGCTCGACTCAATGGTTTCCCTTGGGCTGGAATTGCAGCCCTTTATTATATGTGAACGTGAGGCGGTGACAGTGGCATTGATATAGTACCACATGTAACAACTGTAATACTCTAAGGTGGCATTGATATAGTACCACATGTAACAACTGTGATACTCTAAGGTGGCATTGATATAGTACCACATGTAACAACTGTAATACTCTAAGGTGGCATTGATATAGTACCACATGTAACTACTGTAATACTCTAATGTGGCATTGATATACTACCACATGTAACAACTGTGATACTCTAATGTGGCATTGATATAGTACCACATGTAACAACTGTGATATTCTAATGTGGCATTGATATAGTACCACATGTAACAACTGTGGTACTCTAATGTGGCATTGATATAGTACCACATGTAACAACTGTGATACTCTAATGTGGCATTGATATAGTACCACATGTAACAACTGTGATACTCTAATGAGGCATTGATATAGTACCACATGTAACAACTGTGATACTATAATGTGGCATTGATATAGTACCACATGTAACAACTGTAATATTCTAATGTGGCATTGATATAGTACCACATGTAACAACTGTGGTACTCTAATGTGGCATTGATATAGTACCACATGTAACAACTGTGGTACTCTAATGTGGCATTGATATAGTACCACATGTAACAACTGTGGTACTCTAATGTGGCATTGATATAGTACCACATGTAACAACTGTCATACTCTAATGTGGCATTG
This sequence comes from Cepaea nemoralis, assembly GCA_014155875.1. Lineage (NCBI taxonomy): Eukaryota > Metazoa > Mollusca > Gastropoda > Stylommatophora > Helicidae > Cepaea > Cepaea nemoralis. Next base: position 253,268 of record JACEFZ010003249.1, read on the forward strand.
ATATAGTACCACATGTAACAACTGTGATACTCTAATGTGGCATTGATATAGTACCACATGTAACAACTGTGATACACTAATGTGGCATTGATATAGTACCACATGTAACAACTATAATACTCTAAGGTGGCATTGATATAGTACCACATGTAACAACTGTGATACTTTAAGGTGGCATTGATATAGTACCACATGTAGCAATTGTGATACTCTAATGTGGCATTGATATAGTACCACATGTAACAACTGTGATACTCTAAGGTGGCATTGATACAGTACCACATTTAACAACTGTGATACTCTAATGCGGCATTGATATAGTACCACATGTAACAACTGTGATACTCTAATGTGGCATTGATATAGTACCACATGTAACAACTGTGATACTCTAATGTGGCATTGATATAGTACCACATGTAACAGCTGTGAAACTCTAATGTGGCATTGATATAGTACCACATGTAACAACTGTGACACTCTAAGGTGGCATTGATATAGTACCACATGTAACAACTGTGATACTCTAATGAGGCATTGATATAGTACCACATGTAACAACTGTGATACTATAAAGTGGCATTGATATAGTACCACATGTAACAACTGTAATATTCTAATGTGGCATTGATATAGTACCACATGCAACAACTGTGATACTCTAAGGTGGCATTGATATAGTACCACATGTAACAGCTGTGAAACTCTAATGTGGCATTGATATAGTACCACATGTAACAACTGTGACACTCTAAGGTGTCATTGATATAGTACCACATGTAACAACTGTGATACTGTAAGGTGGCATTGATATAGTACCACATGTAACCACTGTGATACTCTAATGTGGCATTGATATAGTACCACATGAAACAACTGTGATACTCTAATGCGGCATTGATATAGTACCGCATGTAACAACTGTGATACTCTAATGTGGCATTGATATAGTACCACATGTAACAACTCTAATACTCTAAGGTGGCATTGATATAGTACCACATGTAACAACTGTAATACTCTAAGGTGGCATTGATATAGTACCACATGTAACAACTGTGATACTCTAAGGTGGCATTGATATAGTACCACATGTAACAACTGTAATACTCTAAGGTGGCATTGATATAGTACCACATGTAACAACTGTAATACTCTAATGTGGCATTGATATACTACCACATGTAACAACTGTGATACTCTAATGTGGCATTGATATAGTACCACATGTAACAACTGTGATATTCTAATGTGGCATTTATATAGTACCACATGTAACAACTGTGGTACTCTAATGTGGCATTGATATAGTACCACATGTAACAACTGTGATACTCTAATGTGGCATTGATATAGTACCACATGTAGCAACCGTGATACTCTAATGAGGCATTGATATAGTACCACATGTAACAACTGTGATACTATAATGTGGCATTGATATAGTACCACATGTAACAACTGTAATATTCTAATGTGGCATTGATATAGTACCACATGTAACAACTGTGGTACTCTAATGTGGCATTGATATAGTACCACATGTAACAACTGTGGTACTCTAATGTGGCATTGATATAGTACCACATGTAACAACTGTGATACTCTAATGTGGCATTGATATAGTACCACATGTAACAACTGTGATACTCTAATCTGGCATTGATATAGTACCACATGTAACAACTGTGATACTCTAATGTGGCATTGATATAGTACCACATGTAACAACTGTAATACTCTAAGGTGGCATTGATATAGTACCACATGTAACAACTGTAATATTCTAATGTGGCATTGATATAGTACCACATGTAACAACTGTGGTACTCTAATGTGGCATTGATATAGTACCACATGTAACAACTGTGATACTCTAATGTGGCATTGATATAGTACCACATGTAACAACTGTGATACACAAATGTGGCATTGATATAGTACCACATGTAACAACTGTAATACTCTAAGGTGGCATTCATATAGTACCACATGTATAATAGTGTGGCTGTTATGGATTTGCACGGCTAAAGGTCGGGGTTCCAAAAGCAAATTTGGCACTTACTGTTCAAGGTAAAAATTAGGCAGTGCACGAGTTAGCACTGTCGCTTGATGATGCGATAAGCGTGTCGTAGGAGACGACTGGTTAGATACGAACATTAGCCTTTTTACCATCGTCTCGGTCAGCAGCATAAAAATTACATCTGGCTAGATTAAGTTGAACGCTGAAGATGCTTTTAAAAATCCCTTGCCTTTTTGTATTGGTAACCATGGCTTGGACCCTTTTGTAGCCATATTGAACACCTGCCTGTATTTATATGAAGGATCAATAAACGAAATGAAACCGGACATCGCCTGCGTTTAGATTCATCATTTGAATTTGAGAAGTTAAGAAGTTGCTGCGTGAAGAGTTCTATAATGCTTCTCCCACCACTATACGTCACGTCATTTGGCCCCCCTGCAGATGGCCATAATGGTTGGCCACTCTGTTAAACATGTAACAACTGTGATACTCTAAGGTGGCATTGATATAGTACCACATGTAACAACTGTGATATTCTAATGTGGCATTGATATAGTACCACATGTAACAACGTTGATACTCTATAATGTTGCATTTATATAGTACCACATGTAACAACTGTGATACTCTAATGTTGCATTTATATAGTACCACAAGTAACAACTGTGATATTCTAAGGGTGCATTGATATAGTACAACGTGTAACAACATTGATACTCTAACGGTGCATTGATATAGTACCACATGTAACAACTTTGATACTCTAATGTGGCATTGATATAGTACCACATGTAACAACTGTGATACTCTAAGGTGGCATTGATATAGTACCATATGTAACAACTGTGATACTCTAAGGTGGCATTGATATAGTACCACATGTAACAACGTTGACACTCTAATGGTGCATTTATATAGTACCACATGTAACAACTGTGCTACTCTAATGTTGCATTTATATAGTACCACAAGTAACAACTGTGATATTATAAGGGTGCATTGATATAGTACAACGTGTAACAACGTTGATACTCTAATGTGGCATTGATATAGTACCACATGTAACAACTTTGATACTCTAATGTGGCATTGATATAGTACCACATGTAACAACTGTGATACTCTAAGGTGGCATTGATATAGTACCACATGTAACAACTGTGATACTCTAATCTGGCATTGATATAGTACCACATGTAACAACATTGATACTCTAAGGTGGCATTGATATAGTACCACATGTAACACCTTTGATACTCTAAGGGTGCATTGATATAGTACCACATGTAACAACTTTGATACTCTAATGTGGCATTGATATAGTACCACATGTAACAACATTGATACTCTAATGTGGCATTGATATAGTACCACATGTAACAACTGTGATACTCTAATGTGGCATTGATATAGTACCACATGTAACAACATTGATACTCTAAGGTGGCATTGATATAGTACTGCATGTAACAACTGTAATATTCTAATGTGGCATTGATATAGTACCACATGTAACAACTGTGATACTCTAAGGGTGTATTGATATAGTACCACATGTAACAACATTTATACTCTAAGGGTGTATTGATATAGTACCACAGGTAACAACATTGATACTCTAAGGGAGTATTGATATAGTACCACATGTAACAACTGTGATACTCTAAGGTAGCATTGATATAGTACCACATGTAATAACATTGATACTCTAAGGGTATATTGATATAGTACCACAGGTAACAACTTTGATACTCTAAGGGTGTATTGATATAGTACCACATGTAACAACTTTGATACTCTAAGGGTGCAGTGATATAGTACCACATGTAACAACTTTGATACTCTAAGGGTGTATTGATATAGTACCACATGTAACAACTTTGATACTCTAAGGGTGCAGTGATATAGTACCACATGTAACAACTTTGATACTCTAATGCTGCATTTAGTTACATTTAATAACTCGCATTGGTGAAGGTAGAGATGATATAGATTTTTGATTTAATATCAAACAATCTGATAACCAAATATTCATTTGGTAAATAAAGTGCTCATGTAACAAAGAAGTAACAAAGACATTTATGATCTGTTTAAGTCCCCGCTAATCACTGGTATCATGAAGGCTAATAGACTACAATGGCTGGGGCATATAGAAAGAATGGAACATAATAGGGAAACAAAACTCGCTTACATTCAGGAAATAAATTACCGTAGACCCCGAGGTAGACCAAGAAGACGGTGGAGAGATAATACATATACAGACTTACAAGCACTTGGAATCAACGACTGGCAAGGGACGCAGAGGTGTTTCCAAGGCACCAGGGCCGGGTTATATACTGGCCAAGACCAATTGACGCGTCCTCGTCGAGCGTCCTGGGCAACAGGTCCCTTCGGGGTCCTGGCTGAAGTCAATAGGATCGCCGATTCCTCCGAAGTCGGAGAGTGTCTGCCTGTATGGCGAGGAACCACCAGTCTGCACACCAATAAGCCAGACATGGGACAACGGATACTCACGCAAAACTCAGGTCCTGTATGACATCACACTGATGTTGGACAACAGGATGCCTTCATCCGACATACAGGACTTTGCGTTGGAGCTCAAGCCAACGAACACAAGCAAGCAAGCAAGCAACGACTGGCTAGAGAGGGTTCACCAGAGAGGCGAATGGAGACGGATTGTATCTGCAGCAAAGAACCTCAATGGCTCGGAACGCTGAAGAAGAAGAAGAAATAAAGTGCCCTTTCCATAATTAAAATGCCCTGCAGGAATCACCCAAATGTACTAATACCTACGTCATTTTACGTCTTCATTGAATACTTAATTTATTTTGCCAGCGGATTTGTTTTCCCACTTACGAGTGTCCCACTTATTCCGACTTCTGAGGTACTTGTAATGTACTAATCCAACCCAAGGTCGAGAAGTCGCTACTTAATTATTTCTCTCTTCACTCTGACGGAATTCCCTTGTGTCCTACATTTGTATGTGTGGCCTATTTTCAATAGGGATTTCCTCAAAGTATTTATCTTTTCATTGGCTTGCTCTTGTATATTTATAGATACAGAGAAATGTTATCCAATCGTGTTAGATTTTGAAGAATCAGGTTAACATGTACAGGACATTAACGCTGCCTGCTGTTCGGATGCTTTAATAAAGACAGCTTGTTATGCAGGCGAAACTGAAACCGAAAGCAATGTTTTTTATTATTTGGTTTGTGTCTATAGATTGGTTAAGCTTTAAAAAATGCTACTTAACATCTGGCATTATATCAATGAATATACACATAGCATGTGTGGTGTGTGTGTGTGTGTGTTTGTTTATGTGTGATTGTGTGTGTATGTGTGCGCGCACATGTGTGAGTGTCGAAACAATCGATTCGTTTTCCACGTGTCCCACTCATGCGCTTTGTGCTAACTACCAAGCCATCCGCCCTAGGGAGGAGGACGTCATGCACCCGATTCTTCGTGCCCTCACACATAGTCAAGCCTAGCACATTCGGTCGTGAGAAGCCAGCCTCCTCTCCGGCCATTCGTCTCTGTCTTCTCCTTTCCATCGGCAGTTCTCTATGCCTCAGTAAATAGATTTTCATCTGGGCTACTTGGTTAAATTAAGCGGCAGACCTTTTAGCATAAATGTTATTCAAGTATATACCCCAACAGGAGAATCCAGTGAAGATAGTGTAGAGTAGGGGTGTCAAACTCAATCGCTTAGCGGGTCAAATCTCAAATCAAAGTAAGGTTGCAGGCCGAACAGGATAAACATTCAATAAGCCGAATATTAAACATTTTGATTGATTAATTTAAGAACCGACATCACAGCATTCGGGCATTCCCTTAAGCGCTACGTCCCCATCCTCAGCAGCCAGCGAAGAGTCCCAACGCCAATAGTGCCAATATCAATCTGATTATGTGTCCGTCTCGCCTTTCCTCTGAGCGTCGAGCGTCGGCCAGAACCCCTCGTCACTCCTCGCTGCCTCATTCATGCCAGACCATGGTGATCCATTTGCTCCTCCGAGGTGTGCACGTGCTCCCATAAGGCCGCAACCACGTCTGCCTTGCATCGATATTCCACCAAGTTTTGCAGAGCCAGCCAATCTGTCCGTCTGTTCATTCCCCAGCACACCGGCATGCCCTAGAGAACATGTCCAGGTGATGCTTGCCACCCGTGTCCTCCGAAGTGAGGCAAGCCACTCTGCACGAAGCATGTCTGTCCTCACTTTCCTCAGCATGCTTTCTGAGTCGGTTACAATCACGATGTGTGTGTGTATCGTATTCTCCATCCAGCGGAAATCTGCAGTGACCGCCTCCACCTCCATTCTAAAGCTAGACGTTGTGGTATCATATGCCAGGTTCTCCTGCACCAAACGTCGGCCATTAGCTTTTGCTATAACCCCCAGGTACTTTTCCTACCTCTTGACACCGAACCATCTGTGTAGATGATCACATCACCCGAGCGAGCATTATCCTGAATTAGTTGCTGGATTTCCACTTCCGTGGCCCCAGCTGGACACTCCCTGCACCCCAGGCTCAATGTGATTACGACTCTGCATAGGTCTGACTGCTCCGCTGGCACTCTGACCCACTCCTCACCTCGCCTAATGTTCTCCAAGATGCCCACGTGTCTAATAGTATCCTCTGCCTGAGCCATCCATGGTTTCCCTCATATCAGTCGCTGACCCTTAGCTGCTTCCAGCGCCTCATGCAAAGGTTGATCTGTGTCTGCAGCTACTCTAAGGTATGTCTTCGCCTGCACCACCATGAGCCTACCTGCAATAGTCGGCAAACCAAGGATGCAACGCATAACACTACTTTGGTGTCTCTGGTGCATCCCAGAATGACCCACATAGCTTCGTTCTGTATGCGCTCTAACTTCACCAGCTGACTCTTTGAAACAGTAAGCAGTCCTTGTCCATAATCAATCATTGAGAGGATCAAGTGCTGGTATAGTGTGAAAAGCATTCTCTGCGCTGTGTCCATTGCAGATATATATTAAACAGTTTTAAAACATTAACATAAATTAAAACAGAAAAAGAGCTGTACAGTGTCAGTCGTGTCATTACTTTCATTGATAGCAAGGGAGAATGCAACAAACTCTTTGCCTTTTTCGATCAGCGGTGTTTTCACATCAGTGGTTATCTCACCAACCCGATCAACAACCGTATTTCTGCTAAGGCTTACCTTTGCAAACATCTGCTTTTTGTCTGAACACAAGACGTCACACACTTTCATCGTGTAGCGCTTCAGAAACTCTCCTTCTGTAAATGATCCGCCTGATTTTGCGATCTCCTCCGCCATAACAAACCTTGCTTTCACAGCAGCTTCAGTTTGTGATTTTGCTTTGGTGAAAAACATCTGCTGTGATGTTAGATGCCTCTTCAATTCTTCTACCTTCTGTAGCTTCTGCTCTGCATTCAGGTTGTTTAACTTGTCTTGATGTTTAGTCTCGTAGTGTCGCCTCAGATTATATTCTTTGATCACAGCCACATTATCTCCACAAATTAGACACACAGGTTTACCGCCAATATCAGTAAACTATATATTAAGCCTCACAGCGGCTTTTAAATTCTCTGCTTTCAGAATAAACTTTTTTCTTGGTCATTTTAAAGGCTAACTTTGATTATTTTTTTATTTTTTAAAATATTATGCATCTACCGACAGACGCTTGGTTGATATCGGTTAGGCCGTAACGGGAAAAGGTGATGTAATATCCGGGCACTACATTACTTTCATTTCTTATGCGCCAATCCAAAAACGAGCAACTGAACGTTGCTAGGTCACTATAACGACGAACATCCACTCACTACACACCTTTTATTTTCGCTTATTCTGATCGAAGCGAGAACGCTCTCAGGTAGCCTATCATTCGGCAAGGCTGCTAATTAGGGAATTCGATTTGCACTTTTTAACGTGGCCATTAAAAAATATATTTGCCAAAAATTCTCTTTCGGACCGAATATATGTGCAGGTCGGTTGAGACCTCTCGGGCCTGATATGATTGTACGCCGGGCCTGATGTGGCCCGCGAGCCTTGAGTTTGACACATGTGGTGTAGAGGAATTTTATAATGACATAGAGTCTGCTTTAAAGAAATGTAAATATTCAGAAATAAACATCATAATAGGGGACTAATGCAAAAGTAGGAAATCAAGGTGATAGATACACAGTAGGAAACTATGGTTTAGGAGAGAGAGAAATGAAAGAGGATACAGACTTGTAGAGTGGGCAAAAGAGCAGGAAATGATTGTAGGAAACACATGGTTTAAGCAACACTCTAGAAGATTATGGACATGGAGGAGTCCTGATAGCAGGATTAGAATACAGATTGATTACATTCTGATTAGCAGAAGATTTAGAAATGCATTAACAGATAGCAAAAACAGTCCCCAGTGCTGACTGTTATAGTGACCACAGATTACTTACAGGAACATTGAGGATTGCGTTAAAGAAAGTCAAGTATATAACAGGAAACACTTAATATGATTTGTGTACATTGAGTAATGACAAGGTAATACAAAACAAGTTCAACATAGAAGTACAGAACAGATTTGAAATATTGTCTGATCTAGAGATCCTATTCTAGGATGTGGTTGATCAATGGGAAATGTTGAAGAATTCAATCAGTTTGCCTGCAGAAACAACTATTCCAAAATTAAAGAAGGTGGGTCGTAAGAAATGAATGACTAAAGAGATTTTACAACTAATGGAAACAAGAAGACTCAACAAAAATAATTCTGCAAAATATGAAGAAATTCACAGACAAGTCAGAATATTATGTAAAGAGGCAAAAGAAATTTTGAAAAAATTGCTTAGAAATTGAAAAACAACACAACAGTCAAAATACCAAATTAGTGCACAAAAGAATTCAGGAACTTACTAATAAAAGAACAAGTATATCAGCAGGGTGTCTAAAAACTAAAGATGGCAAAATCATAATAGAAAAAAATATCAGATTCTACATGTATGGTCAGATTATGTGAAAAACCTTTATGATGATAACAAATCAAATCAAATCAAATCAAATCAACTTTATTAGGGTCACAAATTGGGCGCGCAGGCCCGTCTTACATTCGGCCCTTCCAATCACTCGTCTTTCGTTCATCATGAGCATTATACATTTACATAGGAAGAAAAATAAACATTGTGAAATGAATGTTGTAAACATAAACAAGGCTAATTACCATGTTATGAGGCCCATTTCCCACCTATCCATACATCACCCCACTCACACAACACCCCCACCTACCCACACACACGCACACCAAGGGACACATACATACCCCACCAACCGACCCATCCCCCTCCCGCACATCCCTCACCCACACGCACACTGCCCTCACCTGATCCCCCAACCAAAACACACTCGCCACCCACAAACATTCCCCCACCAACCCACACATCCCACGCCCATCCACATACACATCCTAACCCATACATCCTCTCCCCACCCACACCTCAAACCACCCATCCCCCAGCCACATCTCCATCGACAACATATTCCCCACCCATGCACACAATCCCCCACCAACCCACACATCGCACATCCACTCACACATCCCCAAACCATACACACACATCCCCACCAACTGACATGTCCCTACCCCCCCCCCCCACACACACACACACATCTCCCTAACCACCCATACATCTCCAATCCACTGACACACACCCCACCACCCACACATACAACTTCCACCCACCCACACATGCCATAACCTAATCCCCCACCACACAATAACAGAGAAGAACAGTATGGTATTCGATTTAATAATGAAGGACCGCCAATTTTGAAGATGGAGGTTCGAAATGTTCTTAAATATATGAAAGCTGGCAAGGCCCCTGGTGCAGATAACATCACAACAGAAATAATTAAAGCTTTAAAAGAATGTGGAATAGATCATGTCTCCAGAGTGCTGAACATATTATATGATGCCGGAGATATAACTTCTGAATTATGTAATTCTGTATTTATTGCAATCCCAAAGAAATCAGGAGCCTTGGAATATGATCAACATAGAACAATTTGTATTATGAGTCACATCACGAATTATCATGCAAAGAGTGAGGAAGAAAATACAACCTGAAATAGGGGAAGAACTATGTGGGTTTGTAGAAGGAAAGGTACAGTAAATGCTGTGTATATGCTGCGATCAGTTATTGAACGTGCTATAGAAGAAAGCAAGGATATTGTCGTGTCCTCCTTTAAAGTGTCGTCCCTGGAGTGAAGAGAGTCAACACCCACATTATAATATATTTTTTCCCCTTATCAATATCCTGAAGAATCCACCAGCTTCCGTCCAACACACTCCATCAGCCTATGGACACCTTTTCCTATCACTCTCTCACTGTCGTACTATGCCCCCTCTCGTACTTCCCCAACGCAACATACTCAACAACTCTTGCTTCTAAAAATTAATAAAGATTAATTTATTAAAAGAAAAGTGTAACTTATATGAGACGTGTATGCGAAGAAAATGTGTGTCGTGTATTATAACAGAAATGTATGTGTCAGCCCTCAAAGTTCAGGATCATAGTGTACACATCATGGCAAGGATCACACGACATCACAAGACTCATCACAAGGGACCTCACCGAAGTCGTGTCCTTCTCTCCAGACATGTCCTCCTCCAGGAACTCTGATGATCCTGAGATCTGAATCTCATGTAAAGATATATTCCGTGGAAAAAACTATTATTGTTCCTAACGCAACTGTTCCTAATAGTTTATAGAAACTCCGGCTTCATAATTCCGGCGTAGTGAAACAAACCCGGAACACTGTCCTATGAACAGGACTTTTTGTCTCTTGCTAAATGTTCTCTAGTCCTCAATATTAAAAAGTTATTGTCTATACTCCAATAGAGTCCTTTATTTTTGTTCTAGTCATAAGTGAACTGAATATCCATCACTACTGGTGTGTTATAACTGGTATGACCTAAACTTATTCGGTATTTATCCAGTAGGATACATATACCATTCAGCTCCACTGAGCAATGTTGATCATCTTCTTCTAGCATAATCTCTGTTGTAAAGTTGCTGGCCAATCTTCCTGCGCCAAACTTTATCCGGGATCGGATTTTCTCTTGGTTTCGTGTTCTTCATTCCAACCAGAGGGAACCTGTAACATAAATCATATAACCGGTGATAGCCTCCCCGTCACTGATCTCTATTAGATGATCGTGGGCCATCGGCCTCGCTCAGAAAATATAATGAACCTATCAGGGACAGATGAACTGACCACATAGGTTATCATCAGGCCAAGACAAGAAAAAAAATCAGCAAACAGAATGCGGAACCCCCCCCCCCCCCCCCCCCCACACACACACCAGGGAGCACCCACTGCAATATCCCAATTATCCCTCATTACTCCATCCTCAATTAGTAAAGCTTATCAACACTTCACTAATCTATTTTCAACTAACAGAGCCAAGTATCACTTCCCTACTCTAGTTAGTTTTCCACTAACAGTGCTAATCATCACACTTTAGTTTTAACAAGCCTAGGCCTATATTAATTAGAACTAATTATAATCGGTTCTACCTTATGCAACACTGCAGTTAGATCAAATTACATCCACTCTTGCCATGACAGGCACGTGTAAAATTAAATTAACTCAATTCGCACACGGTAGACGTTTTCCATCAGAACCACAGTGCCGAAGCACGTCTTCTACAATCCAAGGTTTGCGATCAACTCCCCATCTCCAATCATGGTTTTTGGCCAAACCTCTAAAATTGGTCACGTGACATGGTTGTTTTCCTGCAGTTGTTATATGGGCAATCATCCATTGTCAAGAATCGATTTTCCCTTGCCTAGTCACTGTCAAAGTTGTCATCACTTGTTTTGACTCCCCCAACAAACTAACGAGTTACTGTATGATCCCAACAACAGTTTTCCCCAACAAGCTGTCAATAGCAATCTGCCCATCTGCGTGATGTCCGGAAACTATATGACAGATGGACTGTTATCTTCCGTGTTGAGTACTTCCGCTTTTCCCTCTGACTTGTTTATAATCTGTCAAAGCGATGTATGATTCAGCGCACTCACTTCCCCTATACATCTGCAACTGTTAATTTATGCCCGACATGTGATGGCCGACCTCCGATTGCCACCATGATCCCACGGGTTCTATCTGTATTCCAATGTTGACAAACTGTCAAGGCGATGCCGGGACCTGTCTCCATCACCACCGAATGTTCCAAATCCGTTAGAGATGTACACGTGCAGCTACAAATATTGTCCTGGGATTTTGACATCCGATTTGTTTATACTGTTAGTAAAATAGTTGTCGCTGGCAGATAGTCTGTTTTATCAGAAAGCCTCTATAATAATCAGCTGGGTAAACGCACGGTTTTATTTTGTGACAGATATACATCATTGCTTTATTGACTACACAAAGGCTTTCAATTGAGTTAGACATGTCAACATGGTGAATATGCTTGCAGATCTACAAATTGATAGGAACGACATTAGACTTATAAAAAACATATATTGGAAACAACAAGCTGCCATAAGGATTGATAATGAAGTGGGGACAATATCAGCTTATTAAGAGAGGTGTTAGACAGGGACGTGTAATGTCTCCAGATCTTTTTTCCCTATACAGTGAAAATATTTTCAGGAATGTAGAAGATATAAATGGAATCAGCATTGGATGACGAAACATCAATAACATTAGATATGCAGATGATACAGTATTGATTGCAGACAATGAGCAGGATCTGCAACAATTAGTAGATGCGGTTGTTGCACACAGTGAACAACTGGGGTTAGAATTAAATTGTTAAAAGACACAGATTATGGTCGTCACTAGGAAGAACGAAATACCACAATGTAATATACAAGTAAATGGGAATATTCTTCAACAAGTGAATCGGTACAATTATCTCGGAACAGTCATAACATCTGATGGGAGATGCATTGAAGAGATTAGAACAAGAATCGCCATGGCGAAAGTAGCCTTTAGCAAGATGAAAAACATACTGACCAATAAAAAGATGTCAATTGAAACGATAAAAAGAGTGTTGAGGGGATACATAGAGCCTGTTCTTTTGTATGGATGTGAAACTTGGACAATGAGCAGTCAAGCTGAAAAACATCTGATGGCTGCAGAAATGTGGTTTCTGAGGAAAATGCAAAGAATACTATGGACAGACAGAAAAACCAATGACCAAGTACTACAGGAGACAAATGAAAATAGTACATTGATTAGAGAAATTAGACGCAGACAGTCAACATTTTTTGGACATGTTATTGAGAAGAAATGGATTGGAGAACTTAGTGACAACTGGCAAGATCGAAGGGAACAGACCAAGAGGAAGACCGAGAAGAAAATACCTGGATGGCTTGGCCACATGGCATGGACGAGACAGGAACACTGAGCTGATCCACGACTCTGGTGATCGAGTGAAATGGCGAGTCATGACCGCCCACGCTTTCCGGCATGGCACATGATTGATTGACTTGGTTGCCGGATTTGACTGTAACATATCCAGTGTACCGGCATATTCAGTCGGAGACTCTCGATAGCGTAGTGGCTAGGCTAGGGTTGCCAGATCTTGTAAATGAGAAACCGGGATGTTTCAAAATCTTACATACATTCACTTTGTCATTCATCGTTATGGCCGGCGATATGACGTAGGCGTTCATGTCTCTCCATAGATCTCGGCCCCTGGTGTTCCATATCAACCCTGTTGGTGTCATTCCTGCATGACACCGTCTCAGTCCATCCTGGATCATTTTTCTTGGTTTCCTTCTACTTTTCTCCAAGTGATATTTTCAGTTGTTGGTTTCAATGGCTATCTTCGCCTGCTCTGTAGCGGAGGAGTTACTGATGCATACCACGTTCGAAACACAGTTGCGGGCGATTTGGCAGCAGACCGCCTTGCATTGGGTTTTGTATAAAATGGTATGGGTGCCGGTCGTTCAGAAACCAATTGCAAATTATTGAATGTAAACATGCCAAAAAAATCACAAACAGCCCCTTCCAAGACAAAATGCTGGGGTTGACTGCGCTGTCTTGTAAATGATATGCGAACTTCTCATTATATGATTAAAGAACTGTTTATCTTCCTGATAGTTGTATAATATACCGTCCTGCTTTTATTATTAGACTCTCTCAGGCAATCGCTGTTAATTATCGTGGCAATCCAAGGTATTCTCAACATACGTCTCAGAATCACATCCCCGTTGCTTCTAATCTTTTTCTTTTGTATTCCTTCATGTTCCATATTTCACTGCCATACAGCAAACTTGATTCTATATATAACATGTCAGTAATCTCTTTATGACATTCAATGTTCATGACTTACTGAATAATATTTTTATTTAAACATTTTCTAACATTCAGCCTTTACTTGACAAGTTCTGCTTTTAATCTCTGTCACACGTTAAACAGTTCTACAAGCTGAAAATCGAGACACAACTACATTTAGTTAAATCTTTAATTTGACAGGATAAAACTGGGACAAAAGCGTGTCCCAAAGCATTTTCAGAACAGTAAATTATTTCATTAAAACAAAAAACAAACTTGACGTCTTACAACTCTCCCGGTGATTAGGGGATCAAATTAGCACCCCGGTGGTTTAGAGGTCAACATTTAAGTGTGAAATCGGTACCCGGAATATCTAGAGATGTACAGGCAACATGCGTGATACTGATAACGTCACCCGCCGAGTAAATGTGGAGACCAGCTCCCTTCCACACCCACGGCCCTTCCCCCCCCCCCCCCCCCCCCTCCAAGTTAGGACATTTATCTAGAAACAGTGGTTCTCTACCCTTGTTTGGCCCATGCACCCCTTCGTCATATGTTCAGAATGTCATACCCCCCTTCGTATTTCCTCCTTATAGCACCCCCCCTCCCCCGCGCCTACACAGTATACGTAAAAATGGGAGCTAAATTTAACAACACATACTAGAACAAGTCTAGACGTCTACATAAAACGTGATTTACATGTGGTCTACTTAGTTATAAAACGAATTTCAGAAGGGCGAGAAGTACAGAACCGTAAAGTATGGCGGGAAAAACAATATCAATTAATCGGTTCTTGTATTAACGCGATCTTGAAATAAGCTTAATGCCACCCCCCCCCCACCCCCGCCACCCCTTTCTGGAAACCCTAAAATCCCCCCCCCCCCCCCCCAAAAAAAAAATAAATAAAAAAAAAATAAAAATAAAAACCATTTACCCATGGAAGACGTATCACGGAAATGTAGATTTGGGAAGAATATAGCAATTTTACATCAATATACGTTAAATTGCTATGCAGGTCACAAACTACTTGTAGCAGAGTTCAAAATGAAACTGACGAAAGTGATGAAAGGAGCATAACCAATAAGGTTCAACGTCAGCAATATACTGCCTTAATAACATTGAAGTGAAAACCAAATTTAAGGCGTTGATTGCAGTACAGGAAGATGTAGCCTCTGACGATCTCGCTAGCCACACGCGAGATACATTCTCACCGCTTCAACACAAAACATGATTTCTAAGAAAATATATCAGAAGCAGTGGAATCACGCAGATAATAAAATATAATAGATAACAGAAAATAATATGTCACAGAGGAATCACCCAGGTTAATAAAAGAATTGAGAAGGAGGTCAGCATGGCGGAATGGAGAAGAGAGTTCGCTCTGAAATTTCCGGTGTGCTGATGCTGAGGTAGAGGGCTCAACCCCTACACTGGTCAGTTGGACTAAAATGTTGACTTCTCGTCCTTGGGTTGGGGACGTAAATTACAAGTACCTCAGAAGTCGGAGTGGGTTCGCCTGATATCTTGGGGCACTGGTAATACGGAAAGCTAATCCATGCGTAAAAATCAGTCCAGTGCTACTAGAAGAAGCTTGACTACGCTTGAGTTCAAGACAAGTGAACACACACACACACACACACACACACACACACACACACACACACACACACACACACACAAAGAAGAAATGAGAACATTAAAGCAAAAAAGGCATAGAACCATATAGCCCCACCTTTAAAAACTGCAAGAGAAAAATCAGAAGTGATGTACGAGACGACAAGAAGCAGTTTGTAATGAGTACTTGCAATAATATAGAACATCTCTACTTGCAAGGAAAAGATAGAGATTTTTAGACAAATTCAGACCATCATTAGTTAAGGTAGTTGCATATCCTTTAAAGGACGTCGCAGTCAACCAATGCATATTTTCAATCAATGCAATGTTTAAAATCTCTTGGCAAGTTTATGTTCGGTAGTTTGCAATGTATTAATAAAAAGGCCAATGCATGACTGTATTCCGAACGCGGTATGCGGAATTATAAACTGCGTCTGCGCCATGGAACCGGTTGTCTGGTCATCATTACATGTAATCAATGATAGGAATGGCAACGCTTAAACAGAAAGCAAAGATGCAAGGAGTAATGCGGAGAAATGTGAGAAGACTCGACAAAAAGCCCCAATAATATATGTGAAAAGGTATAAATAGAGAACCAGACCGTTTATTAGACGAAATCATCATCATCATCATCATCATCCAGTGCCTTGTCGGCTGATGTTGGCGATCTTGCCTCTATACAAATTGCGATCGCCATCGGCATGGATCAATTAGAGTGTTGACTGCCTCCCGGACACAAGACTGTCAAGAATCTTCTCACGCTGTCTTTTCCGCAAATCTTTCCGATTGCCACCACAATTTCCAGTTTTTGGTCTCTCATAATATGGCCAAAAAGCAATGACTGCGTCTTTCTGATGTTTGTGATAATTAATTTTCAGTATTCTTCTATAAAATCACGTTGCCAAGGTTTTCGTTGATTATTTTTGCCTGTTTACTAATAGACCGAGATTCGCAGTCGTATGTTAAAATATTTATGTGTAACATGCAAGAACTCTTTTTCTAACTTTCAAGGACAATGACTTAATGCACACTAAGTTCTTCATTTGATAGAATGCAGAGGAAGTACCGATCAGCAATTCAATGTGTTAAGAAAGGGAAGTCACCAGGTCGTGACGGCATGCCAGCGGACTAATCCAAGCAGGAAGGGGAAGTCCAGCAACGTCTCTGCCTAGGCACTGTGTGTCAAGATCTGGAATAGCGCTCTTATGGACTGACTGTGGTCAACATAACAAATTGTGAATCATCGTGAGTGATATGATGTAACCATATCATTTTATCCACTTTTTAAAATCTTTATATCATGATCAACCAGCAGACGTCTGAGTAGCTGGTGAAATGACAAAATGGGTTGAAATGCACAAGGCAATAAAAAATATCTGAGTAAGGCACGGTGAAATTATGTTTTCTTTCTTTTTTAAACTTAAGCAAAATAAACACAATATCTGAAAGACAAAACTACATACCAATCAAAGATCACAAGCAGCAATAAAGAAATATTTTAAATTTTTTTTCCAAAACTGTGAATATTCTGGCTCTGAACCAACAGCAATCGGGAATGTTAAAAAAGGGGTTAGACACTGATTGGCCATAGACTGCAGAGATTCAACAGTATTAAGAACCTAATGCAGAACACCTAGAGAACACGTTACAGTAAAATTGTTGAGAATAAGCCAGTCTCTGGTGGCAACATTAGGATGTAAGTCATTCGCCATTTCACAATCACTAAGTAAGACAATTGGGGGTTTGAGAGCTCAACTGTTACAAGAAACATTTTTACGGGAGTCTCCATGGTGAAGTAGTCAAGCCGTCTGACTCGGGCTCTGAAGGTTGTGGGTTCGATTCCGGGCCGCGTCCTTCGACTCACGAGTGCATAGTTTCCGAGATTCCCAGAGGTCGTCGCTGGAGCTACGGACTTCGTGCTTTGTGCGACGCTTTCCGCGCTGCGAAAAGAGACTGAGCAAATATAAATTAAAACCCGGTGCAATGAAGTCGACCCTGTCGACTTTTAAGCGACTTTAAAAAAAACATACTTAGAATATTCTCGACCGACAAGAAAAATAATAATAAAACTACTGATATTTTACAAGACCTGAACATAGAAGACAAACTGACTCATAAAATGCAGCATGCCTCGGAAACTGAAATACTTTGGTCATATTATATGTCACAGTGGTTTGGGGAGAACATCAATGGGACGCGTGACATTGCAGATACCCAAGGAATGAGGCAGAAGAAATAGCAAGAGGGGCTTTTCCGAGCATCGTGAGGAGATCGACGTTCTGCGGGAGACTTGCTACTTGAGAAGATAGGTCACACACTTTCCAATATCTCAACCATGGAATAAAATAAACACAAAGTATCGCAACAGATGCTCTTTTCAATCGTCCGTGGATATGCTATTTTTAGCACAGGTGTTTTCCGACGAAAGTGTGTTGACCTATATTTTGCAGATGTTCGGAAACCAATGAGTTCTTGGTAACTTTGGTTTTATTTAACTTCTGGAAATGTTGTGGGAAATAAAAGCAGCCAGTGTGCTACTTGCAACATCACCAACCAAGTGGACATGGGACGAACTCCCTTCCACTCCTTCTCAAATAAAAAAGTATGAAAACTAGTATAAAAATATTCCGTAGATGTATCACGGAAATATATAAATGAAAAGAATATACGTATTATTAAGGCAATATAGGCAACATATTTTCTTATTTTTCAAGAATAGAATTGGATAAGAGATCAGCATAGCCGAAAAGACAAAAGCGCTCGTCCTTAAACTTCAGTTGCGCTGAAGACGCGGGTAGTGAGCTCATTTGGACTTAAAAGTCGACTTATCGTTCAGAAAGCAATAACAAACTGCTGAACGTAAAATGACCTAGACAATCACTTTGGGTTGGGGTTGATCGCAACGTCCTGCAACAGACAGCAACATTAAGAATAAAATAAACAAACTACTGCCACAGATGCACATTTCAATCGTCCATCTCCGTCACTTCTCGGATATACTATTTTTGGCGCAGGCGTTTTCCGACGAAAGTATATTGACCTACATTTTGCAGATGTTCGGAAGCCGGCGCGTTCTTGGTAACTGATTTTCATTTTCGTGAATCGAAAAACATGTTTATAGCTGAGCGTTATACAGCAGCTGCTTATTTAAACCAAGTTGGTTCAACTGCATGCGTTAGAGAATGGTCGGGTTCACTAGCACGTGATTGTGTTGTGAAGCTGTTACTGTGCTGTGTATAATTTCGCATTGCATAATCATAAATAATGTGAGTATTTGATTACAAAGTATTAATAGGACGATAGAGTTTTTGATGAGTGTGACATGCGAAAAACATTAATGTGCAATTATTGAATAGAGTAACACGCCTTTAATTTTATCTGTTAGATTAAACTTGACTAAACTATGATGTGGTTATGTAGCTATTGTATGTTGAATGTTACGTCATCTGAGGTTATTATGTAGCAAGCTTATGTCATGTCATATGAGGTTATTATGTTGTATCATGTCATATGAGGTTATTATGTTGTATCATGTCAGATGAGGTTATTATGCAGTAGGTGCGTGTAGTATAATGTTATATGACATGAGAGTGAATGAATGTTGCTGTATTCCGGGCTTGTGTTAGTCAGGTCTTGGTCAGATATGACTGATCTACCATACCGTATAACAGTAGACGGTACTACCTGCGTTTTGTTAGCGCTGAATATTTGGCGCCGCTGACCAAACCCGACACCCCAATTTGTGCCACTGGCTTCGGGCGGAGGGGAGCATTTGGGAAGGTACAAACCTTATCCTAGTGCGAGGAAATGCAACATACAGACTAAATGTCATGGCAGGGCAGACCAGGTCGGCAACTGGTCTTGAAATCGAAGCTCCGACAGGCGGACAGTTAGAGTATTGGCTTTGCTGATCCGGTAGCTTATGCATCTTGTCTTGTTCCAGACGTATTAGTCTTACCTTTCCTCTGGAGTAAACTAGACAGGCCGAGAGAGGGATCATGCTGCATGGGTAACACATGGTCTCTAAATTCAGCCCAGGCTTGGTGTTATGGAGATGTATAACTCCATTTTACAAACTATCGTCTGTCAAGCGGTGCCAGTCATTTTAGGCTTGTAGAAACATGACAAGCTTATTTCAGAACCATGCCGTGTGACCGTACTGGGACAAGCATCTTTTCATGTCATCAATTTCTTGTCTCTGATATTTATTTTACAATGGCTCTCACTGGCCATTGCATGTTTCTATGCAGCAGCAGTAAGAACAGCGGTAGTTGTAGTAGTAGTAGAAGTAGTAGTAGTAGTAGTAGTAGTAGTAGTAGTAGTAGTAGTAGTAGTAGATGTAGCTGTTGTTTTTCTAGTAGTAGTAGTAGTAGTAGTAGTAGTAGTAGTAGTAGTAGTAGTAGTAGTAGCAGTAACAACATCGGTAGTAGTAGTAGTTGTTGTTTTTCTAGTAGTAGTAGTAGTAGTAGTAGTAGTAGTAGTAGTAGTAGTAGTAGTAGTAGTAGTAGTAGTAGTAGCTGTTGTTTTTCTAGTAGTAGTAGTGGTAGTAGTAGTAGTAGTAGTAGTAGTAGTAGTAGTAGTAGCAGCAGTAACAGTATCAGTAGTAGTAGTAGTAGTAGTAGTAGTAGTAGTAGTAGTAGTAGTAGTAGTAGTAGTAGTTGTAGCTGTTGTTTTTCTAGTAGTAGTAGTAGTAGTAGTAGTAGTAGTAGTAGTAGTAGTAGTAGTAGTAGTAGTAATATTAATTATTGTTTTTGTTGTTGTTGTGATTGTGGTGGTGGTAGTTGTGTTTGTAGTAGTAGTTGTAGTAGTAGTGGTGGTGGTGGTGGTGGTAGTAGTAGTTGTAATAGTAGCAGCAGAAGCAGCACCAGCATTAGTTGTAATAGTATTAGTAGTGTTAGTAGCTGCAGTAGTAGTAGTAGTAGTAGTAGTAGTTGTAGTAGTAGTAGTAGTAGTAGTAGTAGTAGTAGTAGTAGTAGTAGTAGTAGTAGTAGTAGTAGTATTAGAAGTAGTAGTAGTAGTAGTAGTAGTAGTAGTAGTAGTAGTAGTAGTAGTAGTAGTATTAGAAGTATTAGAAGTAGTAGTAGTAGTATTGTGGAGGTGGTGTTTGTAATGGTGGTGTCTGACGAAAGCGTAGGAATAGATCAAATACCCCTCCCTCGTGCCACGACACAAAGTATCATCTATATCAGTGTTTCCCAACCTTTTTTGTGCTATGCCCCACCTAAGCTTTTCTAAAATTCTTATGCACCCCCCCCCCCCCCCCCCCCAACATATGCATCATTTTTAATATTCAAAAATTGAAATGTTCACTAAAGAAACTTGAATTTTTTTTTTTTTAGAAGGGCTCGCGGTTCCCAGAGGGGCCAGAGGAGCCCCCCCCCCCCTTTCCCCCAGGTCCCGCGTTCCTGGGTGTCGGTTGCGTTGGGCGAATTTTTTTTTTTTTGGTGTAGCGGTTACCCCAGACAAGCTGGTTCCCCCGCCTCCCAATTTTTTGTGTGGACCCTTAGTCTCACTGTGAGCTATTGCCCACAGTGGTCCACCGGGCCCACATCTAAGGTGAAGATATGTGATGGGTTTTTATTTGATCATCCCGGCCCCCGATTTCTTCCATTTTCGAATTGCCCCCTTTAACAATCGAATTGCCCCCCTGTGGGGCGTGGGCCCCACGTTGGGAAACATTGATCTACAGGGTGTATTTTTAATGACTGTGGGGTTTTTTAAAATAAAGCCATTCCAAGTTTTGTATTTATCTTTTATGTTGCATGAGTTCACATAAGGTAAATACAAAACTTGGAACGGCAATATAAAAAAAAAAAACGACAGTCATTAAAAATACACTCTATACCTAGCACTTCCTTCTCTAGTTCCCAAATGATCCTATTTAATCTCTTTGCTCCCCTCACTTTAAAATCCAGCTACACCGTTGAGTGCTGATGCAAGCACCAGCAGAAGTAACGATTTCTCGCATATAGACACACACTTAAGTGCTATTTAGTATTCAATAAAAATAGTTCCTTTTATTTAGGTCACAGAACATGGCTTCAGATAATTTTGGCCTTTAATGTGTGCAACGCCATACAATTGTAAACTGAAAGTGCAAGGTAGAAGTAAATTATAGGGCCGTTGTAAATGTTTAAATACCTTAAAGCCCATTGAGCGTATCGTGTAAATCCATATTTTGATAGACCAGTCCAAATCGACATTCAGTGGGTGATTTGGTCTGTATCACGCCAGCCGTCTTTATTTCCCCAAGAAATGTCTTGGCACCAATTCTAAGCTGGTTCGTACATTTAAATAACATTCTCTTCGATGAGAATTCAAACCCATGGCCACCGTGTCGACAGGCGAACGTCTAGATACTTTACTTATGCGGACCAACCCCCCCCCGCCCCCTCCCACACACACATATTTACTATCCCTCTATATCAGTGGTTCTCAACCTTTTTTGGTCCGTTCCCCCCTTCACCATATTTTTAGGACATCATCCCCCCTCCTCCTTACCATATTTTTAGAACGTTATTCCCCCCCCCCCCCCCTTTTGTATTTCCTCCCTAAAAATTTACCCCTGCCCCTACACAGTATACGTAATAATTGAAGCTAAATTTAATAGCACATACTAAAACAAGTCTAGACAAGTACATAAAATGTGATTTGCGGATCTACTTACGTTATAAAATGAATTTCAGAAGGGTGATACGTACAGAAGCGTAAAGTATGAAAGGAAAAACAAGATCAAGTAATCGGTTCTTGTATTAACGCGATCTTGAAATAATCTTCATCCCCCCCCCCCCCCTGGAAACCCCAAAATTCCCCCCGGGGGGGGGGGGGGAATCCCCATCGGTTGAGAACCACTGCTCTATATGTCCCGAAAACAGAGACACTAATCCTGTCTGTGACCACCCTCCACCTCTTTCTGTGCCTTGTGCTAGTGACGTCAATGTACAGCAAGTCCTGTTCTGACACGTGCAAGGACTTTGATGTCCCATGTAATCTCTCTTTCCCCCCCCCCCCCCTTTTCCGACCCTCCCACTGATAAACAATGACGTCAAGTTATCGTAGTTTATACAGGGCGTGAACCGATAACTTGACCCCAATCTCGCGGTCGGGTGGCTTACAGTTACGTCGTAGAATACGTACTACTGTACTGAGGTTTTTTTTAAAACTTAAGTCATCTGAACGAACGAATGAACGAACGAACGAATGAACAAATTTATTTTCAAAAGGTTCAGAATTGGGCACGCAGGCCCGTCTAACATTCTGCCCTTCTATCACTCTCTTTCATACATTATTTCATCCACACATCATTCGAGGCTAACTGAGAACAGCAACAAGATAAATGATATGCATTATAAAGGCATGGAAGAAATGCAAACATCACTACATCATGATTCACTAACATTAATGAATAATGAGGCAGTTGTTATTAGCTATGGGGAACATACTGTCTACCAAAAGGGGACAGGCTGTTATACTAGGGTTTTATTATTGTTATTATTCTTCTTCTTATTTTTATTATTATTCAGGAGGGACGTAATTTGTACTGAGATAGTGTTCGGATAAATTGCGATTATATGTGTAGTGATTGGTGATGTCTTTGATTTCTTGTGGAAGATTGTTCCACAGCTGAGATGCGGAATACGCTACCCTTGTTTTGCATAAGTCTATCCCAGACTTCGGAATGTGTAATATATTTAGTTGTTTACTGTGTCTCGCATTATTTTTAAACAATGACCAAAGGTAATTTGGGCCATTCCGATGTAGTATTTTGTGAATTAGTTTGTCCTTGTTGAAAACTAGGCGTTTGCGCAGTGGTAGTAACCGAAGGCGTTTATGTAGGCTAGGATTATCAGTTAGGTGTTTACTATAGGAGATGACATAGCACCTTTTCATCCCTTCCTTGTGATCACTGGATAGTGAACTAAACACGTAGCCATCTTGGATACGGGTGGAGAGAAGAAAAAAGTGAACGCCCGTGCCGACGATTCCCGCGTGATTAAGCTGTTTGTTGGAAAATCGAAAAGATTAGATCTAATAATAGTCTGATTGCCAGTTAAACCGGGTAAATTAAGGAATATGTATGGGATATATGGTGATGGTATCCACATATTGACATTATCGTGCACTGTTGTACAACTGCTGGTGTCATATTCCACGTATATTGTTGTAGAAATACTAGTGTCAATACACCGTGGTCAGTGATATTATCAGACAGTGGGACACAGGGCAGGTAGGTATATGCTGTTGATTTGTTGTCTTTTTGTTTCCATCCTGATACTTAGGCGTTATAGCAGCATGGAGAGCTGGTCAGTCTCCGCGTTAACGTTATGGCATTTGTTTTCTTCGATCTCCCTGTCAAGTCGCCCATCTTCTGTAAAACATACCCCACGGGTATTTTAATTCGGGAGACTGTGCTTTGAATTGTTAATGTTAATTGGACTAGGCCGTCTAGAGATCGTCAAATCTGCTATCTTAAGTTTGCTTATTGTCATACTTTATTGCTCACGTGTGTTATTAAGTATTGTTCTGCTTTTGTCATTTATTCCGCAATGGGACACAGGAACTCTATCAGCACATGCCAAGCCGTCCTATCGGTTGCTATATTTTGATTCTCCGTTCATGTTCTCTGACTATTATTCATCTCTGTCTTTAATGATCTTTGCTGTTAGATTTTATCCCCACCCCCCCCCCCCACCCCCACTTACCCATTTCATTCTCCTTGTGGGTTTCACACAAGAAAGTGTTATACCATTCTCAGGGTGTGTCTTAGCCTGCGCCAACATCCTCTCCTCATTTCTTGGTTCCCTTTAATTTCTAGTTTTCTCTATGAGCTACACATGAGTGATTCCAGTTTAGTCCCATTATTCTGCTCATGCACCTGTTAATGAGTGCTTTTGGTTTATTAGTAATTCTTTTAACTGCATTCCGTATTTGTAATCCATGCAGCAGTTCCGATTTAACATTGGAGATATTATTCCAATGTTGGTGCTAGATGAAATATCTGTTGTCTTTAACAAATGTCCTAGTTCTATGACAGCTCCCTTTCTCTTGTCTATTCTTCTTTTACTATCTCTGTCTGTTCCCCCATCGTCTACATTGTTACCTAAATAAAACAGGTGTATGATTCCAGCTCTGGAAGTGGGGTTTCACCAGGAGAGATCAGAGTGTTATTTGCTTTGTTTAACCTCATTATCATTGTCTTTCTATGGAATCTATGGATTTGTAGACCTTTCTGTTGTGGCAACTCATCAAGCGTGTTAAGTATATCTCCAATCTGATTTCCAGTATGTGACAGGAATGCAGTGTGGTCGGCGAAATGCATATCATCAAGTTGCTCCATATCTAGCTGTACTTATTGTTGCCTTCATAACTCAGTCAAGCGTCAGACAGAATAATAATGGTGACAAAAGGCATCTCTGTCACACTCCTGTGTTTATTTGAAATGTATCTGTTAATTTTCTCTCATTTGTGCAACTAGGTTCACTAAAAAACCTTTAGCATGGCCGAAGGATAAGAGCGCTCGCTCTTAAACTTCCGGTGTGCTAATGCCGAAGTATCGAGTTCAACCCCACATTGGACAGTTGGACTAAAATGTTGACTTCCTGTCCTTAACTTGGGGACGTAAATTACAAGTTCCTCGGAAGCGGGAGTGGTTTCGCCTGATGGCGAAGGACACTGATAATAGGGAAAGCTAATCCACACGCAAAAATCAGTAAAGTGCATTAGAAGCAGTAACACGTGCATGGACTACGTTTGAGTTCAAAGCGGCTGAGGTTTAGAAGGACTGCTCTAGGGCAAAGACTTTTGAACACTTGCTAACAAATTATATTTCCTCAGTGTCTGTTCTGGAAACATGTTTTATTGCTTGCTTTTGCTATTCACGTGAAGTTTCTACCAAATGGGGCAGCCATCGTCAAGTCCAACCCTCCTTAACCGTCTCCTACCACACGCTTGATAGGGTAGGGATTAGAGGACACACTAGGCCAGTGGTTCTCAACCGCTGGGGAATCTCCCCTCCCTAGGGGGGAGGGGGGTGTAGAGTTTCGGGGGGCGGGAGGGGTTAAGATTATTTCAAGATTGAGTTAATACAAGAACGATTACTTGATATTGGTTTTCCCTCCATACTTTACGGTTCTGTGCTTCTCGCCCTTCTGAAATTCGTTTTATAACGTAAGTAGACCCACAAATCACGTTTTATGTAGACGTCTAGACATGTTCTAGTATGTTATATTAAATTCAGCTTTCATTTTTACATAAACCGTGTAGGGGTAGAGGGAATACAAAAAAAAATGGGGGGGGGGGTGACATTCTGAACATGTGGTGAAGGGGTGCAAGGGCCAAAACAGGTTGAGAACCACTGCACTAGACAACATACACATTGACAATTTTAGATTTTTACGTTATTACCTTGGTAGACATCCGTGGCGAAGAGTTGCGGACGCAGTTCGTAATTCCGCATACCCGCGTTTGAAACAGCGATATGGCAGCCGACCGCCTTGCGTTGTGTTTTTTCTAAATGGTATATGTGCCGGTCGTTCAGAAAACAATAGCAAACTACTGAACGTAAACTTGCCAAGAGATCTTGGTGTTGACTGCGACGTCATGTAAAGGATATGAAACTAACTTTAACTTAACCGTGGTAGACAATTCAAATTATTGTGTGACCACGTTTGATGAATATTTCAGCTTCAAGGATTTATCTGATTAGTTTATGTTGTGTGATTTCTGCAGTATGTACCAGACGAGATGCAATGCAATATGCCAGGCCATAAATCGTTCAATTTATTGTTTATATTTTCGTTATTTACATTCCCTACGGGAAAATATTGTTTGGAATTGTCATGTTGTCTAGTGAGTCATCTAATCCATATTTCTTTCTTCAACTTCCATGAGCGACAAACAGTACATGCGTGTTTATTTATGAACTGGCTTGCCAGGAGTCTACTATATATATAAATAAAAGATAATGTTTGTGTGTCCTTTATGCGTTCCCGAACGGTCCATCCGATTGAGATGAAATTTTGTACAGATGTTGTTCTCACTTCCGCGGATCCAACTGAAATAGTTAGTTAGTTTAAAATCAACAATTTTTCCTCAAGCACGAAAGAAAAAGGCATTACGAGCTTCAGAAACAGACGAGCAACGAGAAGCAAGATTGGAAACCAATCGAGAACGCACTGCTCCATCATGTTCATCTGGAAACCAATCGAGTACACACTGCTCAAGCACGTTCATCCGAAACAGGCGCTCAACGGCAAGCAAGACTGAAAACCGATCGAATACGCGATGCTCAAATAAAAGTGTATAGAGATAATGTATATTCCAGTAAAATAGAATCTATTCTATTTAAGACAATTTAAAAACAAAAACAAAAGAGTTATATTTATTTTCTGGTAACTAATAAAATATCAATAAATTAGCTGTGGGGACCCAGGCGACGCCAGGCCGGGCCGTCAGATAGTGTGCTATAATTCGTTAGCTTCATTTCCGACCTTGTTACGGAGAAGTACCCAGTGCAAGAAATCGGAACATACATTGATTGCCATTCCACATTTTTGTTCTTGGAAACCGCCACACAGGAATGACATTTGACCTTTCATTCAGCAAAACATTCCGCTGGCTGTGAACTTGCTTCAGTTAACATCATTATTGTTTACTTTGAGCATTCTATAAATAGACTATCCGCTTCATTGAATCTGGCACAGAATTGGGACGAATTCCTGGAAACTGCTCCCCCCCCCCCTTTTCACACACACACACACACACACACACACACACACACACACACGTACACGTCATATTCGCGCGCACGAGTAAATAATCACGTATTTTGGTTTTATACTTGCGATCTGTGAAAATAGTATTTCTTCTGGTGTGCACAGTATTTGTGTTTGCGTGTTTGCGCGCGCGTGCGTGTGTGTGCGTGCGTGTGTGTGCGTGCGTGTGTGTGCATATGTGTAAACCTGAAAAAGAGGATGGGACATACTCCAACACTGAGCTAAGATGCAGTATGATTGGATTGAGTATGACCTGAATTCAACTATACACACGTATATTCAACAGCCACTGAGCTGACGTAACCCCTACACACATATCCGTCAGCATACTTAGGCCAGCTACACTTTAGATGACGGTTTTCACATGACCATATGTGCGTGGGCGGACAGACAAGCTGTTTGTATGGCATTTCAACCTGACTTCTTTTCGGGAAATATTGTGTGTAAAATCCCCGTATGTGTTTTTAACAATTGATTTCTTGAGGCTAAAAACAAGATTAATGTAACCCGACCAATGGATGGTTACTTTAAACTTTAAATAGTGAAAGTGATAGCAGATTTATGCTATGGTAATTTTAGTTTGATCAGCGAAGTGGCTAATGAAATCTGTACCAGGCAATTAATGATAATTAAACAATTAAAAATGGGTATTAACTCTCACAGATGGAGTCGGCGAACCTTTTAGACTGATATTTCCAACCAGATGTGAAAAGAGTTCAGTATTTGTGACCGATATTTTCAACCGTAAGTGACGAGAGTTCAATATTTGTGAGAGAAGTTTCTAGTCGTTAGTATTTGTGAGCGAAGTTTCCAGTCGTCAGTATTTGTGAGCGAATTTCAAACCGCCAGTGACGAGAGTTCAATATTTGTGACCGATGTTTCTAGTCGTCAGTGAACACAATTCAGTATTTGTGACGCATGTGTCCAGCCGTCAGTGACGAGAGTTCAGTATTTGTGACGCAGTTGTCCAGCCTTCAGTGACGAGAGTTCAGTATTTGTGACGCATGTGTCCAGCCGTCAGTGACGAGAGTTCATTATTTGTGACGCATGTGTCCAACCGTCAATGACGAGAGTTCAGTATTGTTGGCCGATATTTGTGTCTAGCCAGTAGCGTGAGATAATTAATTGTGGCCTGTAACCTTGTCCCTTTATGTAAGATTCGGGTGTAATGTTTAGAATATTCCCTTGACAACTGCATACGATAAATATGGGGGTTTTACATTTTAAAAAAATGACACTAATTTACTTTTAACAGAATACGGCATCATTAAGAAAGATAGCACTCTTCCGAATTCCGGTCCCAAATGAAAAGTTAATTCTGCAGTGAATAAGTATCCCTTACAGTGCCCCATTGGTTTATATAACTAACCCTAACCCTAACCCTAATCACACAATGAGGTCCTGTAAGGGATACTTATTCACTGCAGAATTAACTTTTCATTTGGGACCGGAATTCGGAAGAGTGCCAGAAAGATAGTTCTGGGCAAACATCTACGTTCTGTAGGAGTTTTGAAGTGGTCCGATTATCTGCTGTCAAATGTTCTTTTAATTGATACATCATCAGAAAACTTTATTTCAGAAGACTAACAGGTGGGGGTACACACGATACAGACTTTGAAAGATGGAGTTAGTTCCACAACCGACATCTAAGATTTCCAGGGTTGGCACGTGGATTGGTAAAACTGTGTATGGATTAGGTAAGACAGCACAGGTGGCAGGAGAAATGACACAATGTGGAACGGGACAGGTGAACATTTAAAAAGTCGCTTAAAAGTTGACAGGATCGACTTCATTGCCCTGGTTTAATCCCATATGGCTCAGCAGCGAACTGCCGAAAGCGTCTCACAAAACACGAACTCCGTAGCTGCAGCGACGATCCTCAGGAGTTTCCGACAAAAATGCACCCATGAAGCGAAGGATGCAGCCCGGAATCGAACCCACTACCTTCGGAACCTGAGTCAGACGGCTTGACCACTTCGGCACTGAGACTCCCTTGACTAGACACTCTCTTGTCTGGAATCCACAAGAGAAACGAAATATCGGGAGACCTGAAACACTCGGAGAAGAGATTTATAGACATGGAGGACATGGAGGACATGGGGGACATAGGGGACATGGAGGTAGCTGCAGGGGATAGCAACAGATAGAACGGCCCAGCGTGAGGTGGCTGAGGGCCAATGTCCTAATAGGTGATAAAGGTGGTTGGCTAGTTAGTTAGTTAGTCAGTCAGTCAGTCCGTCCGTCCGTCCATCAGTCAGTCAGTCAGTCGACAGATCATCCTCATTGCACATCGAACCATTCAATCTATAAGTGCTCGGATCCCCTCCTCAGTAAATTCCGCAGCGTGTAGCGGCTCACGACACCAGTTCTGTGTTGGTTTATCAATCTTCTTTGCCTTCCTGCGTAGTGTTCTTGTTTGGCCACACCTCTTTTAACTTGCTGTTCCCGCATTCTGGCCATGGTTGTAGACTCCCAGTCATCGCTTGGTTCTCGTAAACGACTTACTTCTCGTAGAGCATTCAGTATATCAGCCTGGTCCATGGCTCGACCGCTCTCCACTGTAGCCCTGCCTGCAAGCCTGTTAGCCCGTTAATTTCCTTGTATACCCGCATGCCCTGGCTCGAAAATGAAACTAATCTTTGCCAGCCGAGACCGCTCCAGAGACAGCAACCACTCTCTTCGGACCCACCCCATAGAGCATACTCAGTGAGTCACTAATGAAACATGCCCGAGTGAAGGTCTGTGTCTCGAGCCATGTTATTGTTTTCCTTACTGCTATGACTTCCATAGTCAGGCTACTTGTAGTCAAAGCAAAAGCACCAGAATCTTCCCTCACAATTCTGTCTCCAGTTTGAGTCTTAAAGCCCCATGAACTTCTCACACGTCGAGCGACCGACCCATCTGTGTAAATGATATCACCACCTTCTAAGGATTTCTCGAAGATCAAAGCCTGTACTTCAGCCTCCATGGATTTTGATTTGGCACGATTTTATCCACGTTTCTGTGAATACTCCCTCCTCACTTCCCTATTTCTCACTAACGGTAAATTGTTAGCTTGGATTGACCTTTAAATTGAAACAGAAATCAAATTCATCGAGGGCAATCGCAGGCTGTTAGATTATAGCGCTGAACGCAGTTAATCGATTCAGCTGACTGACTATTTTTAAACTGGTATTTATACTGCTATGTTAAACGGGCGCGTGAGGTCGCGCCCTTCTGCTTGTACGCAGGCCGTCGTTGTTTGTGTGCAGGTGACCAGATTTATGTCGCGTCATGAATACATTAATATAAATTAATTGGTATCATGGCAAGATACAATTACCCTCTTTAGACAACAATTACCTTCAGATTAATATCCTACATGTGGCTGACTCGGATTATTATTCTGAGCCTGGGACGGACCCTAATATAACTTCTCTTCTGGGGTTGAACGGGGTAGCGGTAATGGTATAATCCAGGGGTGGGCAAACTTTTCATGCCGAGGGCCGCATTGGCAAATGTAAAGCTATTGGCGGGCCGCATATATATATATATATATATATATATATATATATATATATATATATATATATATATATATATATATATATATATATAAATATATATATATATATATATATATCCATTTTTTTTTACACCAACCTATCACAATATGTAATTATTAAATATTTATAGGATATTAAGCAGTATAAATAACTAATTATTACAATTTTATTTTACTTATACACTTATACATTATATTTGACAATATGGACAAAAACTTTTACTAATTTGTTAACACGATTTTACAGCTTGTTATTATAACAAATATTCTTTATTATCTATCAATGGCTTTAATTTAGACACAAACCGACTACATTGTCACAATAATTGTTGATTTCTAATGTGATGTATTTAACTGCTTGCAATTTTTGACAATATTCTTGAAATATGGAGCAAGTTTACTTGTTGAAATTCGCATGACAGCATGCAAGTTGCAGTCCGACAATAAATACCTATTCTTAGATTTGTTGATCTTCAAGCAAGAGAATGCTTGTTCGCAAATGTATGTTGATCCAAATAATGATACAAGTTTAGCTGCAAAGTTTTTTTAAGTTGGGAAATGATTCTTGTGATAAAGATCCATAGAAATCCAGCAAACCATCTGTCTTGAATTTCTCTTTCAGGTCATGATCTTCTTGTAAGTCAAGCAGCCCCAATTGTATGTCCTCTGTGGCTGTATCAGCTTCTGCACTAAAAGGTGAACTGAGAATATTGAATTATGGCTCTAATTTCTTGAAATTTTGGATATTCTGCGTAAGTCCATTCCTCCTTAGTTGGATCGCTGCAGCCCTCTTCCAACGGAAAGTAGTTTTTAGATGTGGCAGTTGGACTTCGGAACCAACAACAATATATCCTGGCCTACCACAGGGATCACCATTATCTCCGGTACTGTTCAACGCCTACACAGTGAGAATCACCAGTGAGCAGATCACTGGACCTGGCAGGACATTGTCATATGCCGATGATGTTTTAGTGTATCGTCAGGGTAAGGATAGAGAGGAGGTTGCTGGGGAACTACAAACCGAACTCAATCGCATAAGTACTTGGTGTGATGAAGCTGGGGCAATGGTCAACCCAACAAAGGCAACAGTGACTTGGTTCTCGTTGAATAATCATATTGTCAACAATCCAACACCAACTGTAATGCTGTGTTCAGAGACGGTGGAAAGAACGCAGGCAATGAATTACCTGGGGATACGGTTTGATCGAAGCCTTGCTTATAATGTGCACATAGACCAGGTGATAACAAAGGCCAAGCGGGGTTTGGCAGCGATGCGGGTGATGGCGGCAGCAAACTGTGAGCAGCGCCATCTATGTCTTCTGTACGAGGGGCTGGTCATGTCTGTTTTGGAGTATGCAATGGCAATCTTGACTCTCAGCCATAAGCAGATAGAAAGGATGGAAAGGATACAGAATGAAGCTATGCGCATTATTCTTGGATGTACAAGAGATACAGCATGCAGGGCGATGCGCTACCTTCTTGATTTTCCAACCATTGAAGAGAGAATACAAGTTTGCAGGGCACGCGCCTACCTCAGAATTAACGCAAACACACAACATCCACTGCATAGTGAAATTAGGAAGGTGAAGGGCCGCAGGTTAAAAAGAGGACGGTCGTGGATGGGTCAAGCCGAAGACATTCTTCAACAGGTGTGTTCACTTGAGGACTTAGAACCTGGCGA
Source organism: Cepaea nemoralis (assembly GCA_014155875.1). NCBI lineage: Eukaryota > Metazoa > Mollusca > Gastropoda > Stylommatophora > Helicidae > Cepaea > Cepaea nemoralis. Next base: position 286,147 of record JACEFZ010003249.1, read on the forward strand.
GGAGTGGGTGCAAGTGCCAACAGACTTCTGCACATCCTTTTCAGTTTGCATCCAACTAGATAGAAAATGCAGACAAGAAAATCCGGCTGCTGTTGAGGCTGAAGTACAAGCGTTGATTTTCGAGAATTCGCTAGACGGTGACGCGGTCATCTACACAGATGGGTCGGTCGTCCGACATGTGAGAAGCTCATGGGCCTTTACAGCTCGGGCCGGAGGGAGAATTGTGAAGGAGGACTCTGGTGCTTTCACTGAAACCACAAGTAGCCTGACCATGGATGTCATGGCAGTAAGTAAAGCAATAACATGGCTCGAGACACAGACATTCACCAGGGCTTGTTTCCTTAGCGACTCAATGAACATGATCAAGAGGATAGAGGAGGGGTCGATCCTAAGAGAATGGTTGCTGCCTCTGAAGCGGTCTCGGCTGGCAAAGATTAGTTTCATCTTCGTGCCAGGGCATGCGGGAGTACAAGGAAATGAGCGGGCTGACAAGCTCGCAGGTGAGGCTACTGTGGAGGGCGGACGCGCCATGGACCAGGCTGACATTCTGAATGCTCTACGTGATGTGAGACTTTTGCGAGAACCAAGTGATGACTGTGAATCTACAACAATGGCCAGACTGCTAGAGCAGCGAATTAAAAGAGGGGTGGCCAAACAAGAACACTACGCAGGAAGCCAAAGAAGATTGATAAACCAACACAGAACTGGCGTCGTTAGCCGCTACACGCTGCGGGATTTGCTGAGGAGGGGATCCGAGCACTTATGGACTGAATGGTTCGATGTGCAACGAGGATGATCTGTCGACTAACTAACTAACTATTTCTTGAAATCTTGGAATCTCCATCCAAATTCTTCAATCAATGCATCTAATTGGGCTTTGTATTTTTCAGTAATTTCACCAGAAATGGTTTCTTGTTTCACCAAAGGGAAGTGACAAAATCTTTTTTCACTTGCTTGTCTGGAGAACAGTGAGAGTTTTGCCTGAAATGATTTTACATATACATACAATTCATGTGCAAACACAACATTGCCCTGAAGTTTGACATTCAGTTCATTTAACCTTTCCATAATTTCAATGGCAAACATAAAGTCTAACTGCCACTCTTTATTGACAATGTTAGTATTAAGGTCACATGCAATGCCCTTCATCTCTAGGAACATCACTATTTTTTTCTCTGAGTTCCCACACTCATCTCAACGCCTTGCCGAGACTCAGCCATCGAACATTAGTGTGGGTAAGGACATCGGAATGTTCAATTTCCAAATCGTCAAGTAATGACTTGAACTGTCTGTGATTAAGTCCTCTTGATCTGATGAGGTTGATGACACTGAAAACTGGGTCAATAACATGCTTGATATTCAAAACAGTTTTACACAGACTTTCTTGATGAATCACACATTGAAGTGGTAATAATGTGTGGTCTGGATATTCTGCTTTAATCTTATCACTTATCAACATTACCAGACCTACATTTTTTTCCAGTCAAAGCACGAGCTCCGTCAGTTGTAACACTTGCCATCTTGTTCAAAACCAACCCAGTTCTTTCAATACAGTTAGTAACAGCATTGAATATATCATGGCCTGTGAATGTGTCTTTGAGTGACTCAACACTCAGTAACTCTTCAGTGAGTTTGAAAGAAGTGTTTATTCCACGTATAAATATCAATAATTGGGTAGTATCATGTACATCGGTACTCTCATCCAATGCAAGAGAGTACCACAAAAATTGTTTACTTGCATCTTGAAGTTTATGCATTAAATTGTCACTGATCTTGTCAACACGCCTGACCACAGTTCTCCTTGATAAAGTAATGTTGTCAAATCTTTTTTTGTTTTGTTTTTTGTTCTGGACATATAGTGTTTTCTGCATCTAGCAAACATTCCTTGATGAACTCGCCATCAGAAAATAGCCTGTTCTGTTTTACAATTCTGTGTGACAGCACAAGACTAGCTTCAGTTGCAGCATCTTGAACTGAAGACTGTTTAGTGAAAACAGTTTGCTATTTCTCCAAATTTTTCACCAACTCAAGGCATTTCCTTTCCTTCTCTTCGGTCGTTAAATTATATCCGAAATCGGAATGTTTTGTTTGATAACGTCTTTTTAAATTGTACTCCTTGAAGAGAGCCACTGACTTACGACACAACAAGCAAACTGATTTGCTACCAACTTTTATAAAACAGTACTTAGTTGTCCATTCATCATTAAAAACACGGCATTCATCTTCAATCTTACGTTTGTTATTGACACTCATCATAACGGTACATGAAATTCTGTAAAATTCAACAAAATAACTTAAAAGCGAATTAAAATTTTTTTTATTTCTAAATGCCCTGGCGGGCCGCATAAAATCACTTGGCGGGCCGCATAAAATCACTTGGCGGGCCGCATGCGGCCCGCGGGCCGTAGTTTGCCCACCCCTGAGTATAATCGAATCGAATAGAGGGGTCAAAATAGTATGACAGAATCACCGAACGTGGGAGCTCATAGAGAGAACATGGCAAATACTCGTGAATCTAGAGGTGGGGACAAGACGTTGGTGATGGAGATGTCACACACTGAGAAAACCTGGGAATATCACCATTAGAAAGATCTTGGTCTGGAATCCACACAAGTAGGTAAGCATGGCCGAATGGATAAAAACGCGTTCTTAAACATCCGCTGTACTGACGCCGAAGTCAGTCAATCTCTACGCCGGACAGTTTGACTAAAACGTTGACCTATCGTCCTTGACTTTGGGACGTAAATTACAAGTACCTCTGAAGTCGGAATGGGTTCGCCTGAAGGCGAGGGACACTGTTAATAGGGAAAGCTAATCCACACGCAAATTTCAGTGCGTAGCCGATCTCCCTGGTCTAGGCTTTAACGTCTTTCTCCGTAATCCCGTATACTCTCGAGAGTAACGTGACGTGCGCGAGAATTGGTAGCGGTCGCTCAGAAAGCAATGGCAAACTACTGAGCGTAATCTTGCCAAGAAATGAATAATCAGCTGAAAGATGCGGATGTTGACAGCGATGTCCTGTACAGGATATATGAAAAAACAAAAAACAAAAAAACACGCAGATTTCAGTGCGTATGGACAACGAACCACGTCACTGCACTCTGGGTTTTCCACCCGTGCCCAGTCATCTGTTGCAGCAGCCATCCCGACATGTTTCTGCTAACCGTTGCCATGAGCGGGTTGTAACAACTTGTCTCTTCACTTCGAAGACGGCAACGGTATGCTATAATGCTATAAAGCAGGCTTCACCCACAATTCTTGTAGTCGGGAGAGCATCAAAGCCTCCTCGTATTTGCCAACAGCTGATCTACGTACGTGTTTAAATGCTCGCTCTCCCCGACTTTCGAACCTGACTACGTCTCTGCTTTGCTTGTGTGTGTGTACTCTCTCTCTCTCTCTCTCTCTCTCTCTCTCTCTCTCTCTCTCTCTCTCTCTCTCTCTCTCTCTCTCTCTCTCTCCTTCTCTCTGTGTGTGTCTCTATCCTCGCTCTGTCTCACTCATTCTGACTCTCTGGGTTTCACTCACTCTCTCTTCTCTCTTCACTCTCCCTTCTCTCTCTCTCCCTTTTTTCTTCTTTCTTTCTTCTTTCTATCTCATTTTCTCTCTCTCCCCTCTCCATTGTCTCTTTCTTTCTCTTATTTCTCTCTCTCATTCTCTCTCTCTCTCTTCTCCTCTCTGTCTCTCTGTTCCCTCTCTCTCTCTCCCCCCCCCCCCCCCTTTCTCTAAATTTATGGTGTTTTTTTCTTTTCGTTATTTTCTTCACAATATCTTATCACCACCTGTATATCTGTTGTAGCTACAGTATTACTATTTCTAGACTTGTTACCTTCAAATGAGTTTCAAACATCAACTATAGTTCAACTTTGTAAACATTACTACGAATGCAACAACCCAACAGTGACATCCGTGAGACCTTGGTGTAATAATTCATTCAGCGACAACTGTGTCCTACGCTTGTTTTGCCACGGATCTGTTAATGAAATCTTAAAATTTGCTCTCACGATTTCTTGAGGTCACCCCAACGCTTGTTTTGACGGATGCTATTTTGGTAATCACTACATTAAGACAAACAAGTGTATGCTATTAGCGGAATCACTGCACGAGGACAACAAAGTGTGTGTGATATATGGTAATCACTGCATTCAGGCAAAGAGGAGTATGTGATTTATGGTAATCACTGCATCCAGGCAAACAAGAGTATGTGATTTATGGTAATCACTGCATTGAGGCAAACAAGAGTATGTGAATTCTGTGTAACAATGCATTAAGGCAGGGGTGGGAAAACTACGGCCCGCGGGGCGCATGCGACCCCGCAACTGATATTATGCGGCCCTCGTGGAATTTAGAAATAAAAATGTTTACTTCGTTTTTAAGTTATTTTGTTGAATTTTACGAATTTCATGTACCGTTATGATTGTTGTAACATTTTTTTATCACATTTCTTTCTAATTTTCTATTTTTGTAAACAGCCCTTGACCTTCGTAATGTAATGTTAAAATGTGAATTTATCGATTTAAATATAGAGAAATATTTATCGACATGTAAAAATTGCAATAATTAGTTATTCATACTGTTTAATAACTTACAAATAATTCATAATTACTTACTGTTATAAGTTGCTGTAAACAAAGTTGACATAATATATATGCTCCCCCACCCCACCCCCAATAGCTTTACATTTGTCAATGTGGCCCCACGCACAAAACCTTTGCCCACCTTAGCATCATTAAGGAAAACTAGGGGTCTCGTGATGACGTGGTAAACCGCCTGCCTCACACTCCGAAGGTTGTGGGTTCGATTCCAGACTACGTCGTTCTGTTCAGGAGTGCAATTTTCTCGGAGACTCCTGGAGGTCGTCGCTGAAACTAGGGATGTGTGCTGTGTGCGACGCTTTCGACACACCGCCCTGCGGAAAGAGACGGAGCCATGTGGGATAAAACCCGGTGCTATTCAGTTATCAGTTATCAGTTGGGGTATCTTCGTTGCACTCCGGACATGTCCATAGGTGCTCAGATCCTCCCCCCAGCATATGCATCAGCGTCCGGTGGCTGATAGTGCCAGTTCTGTGTTGGTTGACGAGGCGCCTTGTTTTCCCGATGTACCTCTCGCGTCTGGCCGTGTCGATTCTTACTCCCAAGTCTTTCATCCTGGACAGCGATGTGGAATCACTGACGTCAAAGTCCTCTGTTCTCGCCATTCTTTGAGGACGTTAATAACATCCGCACGATCCATGGGCTGGCCATCTACAGGGGGTGCAGAGCCAGCCAGTTTATCAGCTCGTTCATTTTCCTCTTCGTCCCGCATGTCCCGGGACGAAGATGAAGGTGACTTTACAGACAACAGACTTCCGCAGCGACTCAGTCCACTGTCTACGTACAGATCCAGCTTCGACCTTCTGAATCATGCTCATTGAATCACTTAGTACACACACGTTGGTATAATGCTGTGATTCCAGCCATATGAAAGCTTGTGTGACTGCCATCACCTCCATCATCATGCTGCTCGTGGTCATAGAGTGGGCACCACTGGATTCTTGAACGGTTCGGCCCGCTGAACGGGCTGTAAATGCCCACGCACTTCTCTGCTGCTTTACAACAGATCCATCTGTATAGGTGAGCACTTCGCGGCTATCTGAGTGTTCATAGATGAGCGCGTTGACCTCTGCATTGACAGCTGCAGGGTTCTGCTCTCTGCACCGTCTGTCGAGTGTGATAATGCAGGAGAAAGTGCACTTAAAAGCTGGAGGCACCGGCACCCATTCCTTGCCGGGGTTGATACTGGTAAGACTGCAGACCTGTTTGACGACATCTTCCGCCCGACCCATCCATGACTTGCCCCTCTTTAGCCTGTCGCTCTTTTCTCTGAATATAGCGTCATGCAAAGAGTGCTGCTCATCTGCACTTATTTTTAAGTATGCACGAGCTCTCCAGATCTTGATCCTGTGTTCCATTGTCGGGAAGTCAAGGAGGTATCTCATTGCTACACAGCTGGTGTCTCTCGTGCAGCCCAAAATGATGCGCTTGGCTTCGTTTTGTACATTTTCAAATCTTCCAATCTGTGTAGGGCTGACAGTGAGGATGGCCAGGGCATACTCGATGCGTGAAAGCACCAGTCCTTGAAACAGTAGTATTAGCAGTCTTTGCTCGATATTGGCAGTCGCCATGACTCTCATTGCTGACAAACCTTTTCGAGCTTTCGTTATGACATAATCGACATGATCTCTGAAGGACAGACTAGGATCAAGCCTCACGCCAAGATATGTCATTGACTGGGTTCTACTCAGAATGCTCCCATCCATTCTTACTGCCGGCAGGTCTGTTTTCACAATATGGTTGCTTAGGGAGAACCATGTAACCGATGCCTTTGCAGGGTTGACAAGGGCATCGGCATCAGCACACCATGAGGAAATTCGATCTAGTTCGCCCTGCATATCATTGGCAACCGCCTGTCTATCTCGACCCTGTCGATACACGAGAATGTCGTCAGCAAATGACAGAGTTCTACCCCTCCCGTCCAACTGTTGTTAAGTGATCGGCACCGGTGCTATTAAACCCTTTTAAACCTCTTTAACGAAAACGAGAGGATGTGATATGACATGTTTACACTCATAACATAAACTGACATGATTGGTTTATAAAGCATCACTGTCACTGCGCATGGGTACCCAAAATTTGTTTTAATCTCCTTCCATAGATCATCACATAAAGAGAAAAGAGGAACATAACACAGTACATGAAATCTGTAGCACTAGCAAGAATACAAATGTGGATACCGGAATCTCACTAATATAAATATTCTTTATTTTTTAAAGGTTAATTGTATTATTTTGATATGTATCCTGGGCTTATCTTGTTTTAAGCGAGCGCGTTAGTGTAATTGTTAGGATGTTCCTTGTGGTTGGACGAGAAGGGTTAAATTCATGTAGTCGCCTTCGCTTGCAACCTATTCCCCCGTGCACCCAAACCTAAACAGAGTGATAGCTCTAACACCTCACCCTATTCCCCTGTTGCACTCAGACCTAAATAAAGTGATTGCTCTAACACTTAACTCTATTCCATCGTGCACTCAGACCTAAATAAAGTGATTGTTCTAACACTTAACTCTATTCCATCGTGCACTCAGACCTAAATAAAGTGATTGTTCTAACACCTCACCCTATTCCTCTGTTGCACTCAGACCTAAATAAAGTGATTGCTCTAGCACTTAACTCTATTCCATCGTGCACTCAGACCTAAATAAAGTGATTGTTCTAACACTTAACTCTATTCCATCGTGCACTCAGACCTAAATAAAGTGATTGCTCTAACACCTCACCCTATTCCTCTGTTGCACTCAGACCTAAATAAAGTGATTGCTCTCTAACACTTAACTCTATTCCATCGTGCACTCAGACCTAAATAATGTGATTGCTCTAACACTTAACTCTATTCCATCGTGCACTCAGACCTAAATAAAGTGATTGTTCTAACACTTCACCATATTCCCTCTTGCACTCAGACCTAAATAAAGTGATTGTTCTAACCCTTAACCATATTTCCTCATGCACTCAGACCTAAATAAAGTGATAGCTCTAACACTTTACGCTATTCACTCGTGCACTCAGACCTAAATAAAGTGATTGTTCTAACACTTCACCCTATTCCCTTGTGCACTCAGACCTAAATAAAGTGATTGTTCTAACACTTAACTCTATTCCATCGTGCACTCAGACCTAAATAAAGTGATAGTTCTAACACTTCACCCTATTCCCTCATGCACTCAGACCTAAATAAAGTGATAGCTCTAACACTTCACCCTATTTCCCCTGTTGCACTCAGACCTAAATAACGTGATTTCTCTAGCATGTCACATGGTTTCTGCAACGAGATTTGTTATTATTTATTTAATCTTTGTCGATTTCCAAATTTAGAGATGTTTTTAACGTCTACATCGATTTGGCAGCAGACCGCCTTGCGTTGATTTTTATTCAATGATATGAGTGCCGGTCGTTCAGAAAGCAATGGCAAACTACTGAACGTAAACTTGCCAAGAAATCACAAACAGAAAAACAGTGCTGGGGTTGACAGCAACATCCTGTAAAGAATATGCAACTAACTTTTTTCAACATCCCTATTCTTGCTGCTATTGTTTCTCGCCATTGTCTGAAAAGGTTATGCGCTTGAGCCGCCATCTCATGATTACAGAGGGTGTAACATTCTTGGGTTGCTTTATTTGTTAAATGTATTTTTCTTAATGTAGTATCAGGTATAACAATACAAATTTTTCTGACATTTATTACCATTAGAAGTAATTGGTGCTATTCATTGTTATTTTATCATCTAGTAAGGTTTTTTTTATATTCAGGGTGTTTGTAAAGTCTCACTACACTTTGTATGTAGAACAAATTTGATTTTTTTTTTTCGCATATCCTTTACAGGACATCGCTGTCAACAGCAGCATCTTTCAGCTGCCTGTTGATTTCTTGGCAAGATTACGCTCAGTAGTTTGCCATTGCTTTCTGAGCGGCCGGCTCAGTTATCCCGCAAGTCACCAGCGGGGGTAGAACCGCTCCCAGTTCTCGCCCGCTACGAGACCCTGCGTGATAAACGGGATTGCGGAGAAAGTGGTGTAACCTCTCAGCCAGAGAGACCGGCCAAATTTGATTACATCATCAAAATATATGCTTCACTGTCCAGTACCTGGTATAGTCTAGTTAGAGGGTTATGTTGTACCATTAAGTCAGTCCAGCATTACACTGTCTAGTACCTGGTGTCATCTAGTTAACAGATTATGTTGTACCACTAAGTAATTTTGCCACTATACTGCCTAGTATCTAGCATTTTCTAATTAGAGGAAGATGTGCTTCTAACCATCTAGTCCTCTACACCGTCTAGATTTGCTGGTCCAAGATCTGTGTACTGGCCTTAAGGAGACATTCTCCAGACAACTTTGGTAGCAGGCAGTCTGTAACGGAGATATATAGAGCAATGGCGAACAGTGCTAGCAAAGGAGACAATATCCAGACGTCTCTGATAGCAAACAGCATATAACGGAGATATATAGAGCTGTGGCTTTACAGTGCCAACCCAGTAGACATTCTCCAGACGTCTCTGGTAGCAAACAGAATATAACGGAGATACATAGAACAGTGGCTAGTACGCTTGCCTGCTAACCCATTGGTCATTGGTTTGACGAACTCCCAGGTCGACCCAGCTTAAAATAGGTATCAAGAAATATCTTGGGAAGTAAATGCGACCGGCGTTAGGATAACCATATCATACTTCCAGTGCTGGTTTATTTGTTGATTAAACAATAAGGGCTTGGCACCATAAGACCAGTAGGAGTGCAAAATGGGGCCTTTACATTAATGGAGATTTCTTCGATTGTATTGTCTACGTATTCCTTATTTGCTTTAACCGGTAATATAATAGCCTGTCTCAGAAATAATAAGATTGAATTTGTATAGCAGCTGCACATGTAGTTGACAAAATAATATACTGTTTTTTTTTTTTTTTTTCAGACCATCGTGAGCCTTAATTAGCATTCATCATTTTGGCATCACAGATTTTGTAATAACTGAAGTCATAATGGAGGCAGTAAACAGTCTTGATCGGCAGCAGGAGATAAATCACAACCAGAAACATATAACAGATTCTGGAAACTGTCACTCAAACTGGGCAAGCAAAGATTCTGGAAATGGTAGTGAAGATAAGAATGATGTAGAAATTCTTCAAAATGGAGGAACAGATACACATTCATCAAGTGAGAACGGACTTTCAGGAGATGGCAAGATGAAACACAAGCATAATACTTCCTCTAGCAGTGTTGCTTGCAATGGGATAGAGCCAGAAATGATGTCAGACACACGTTCTTCATCAAATTGCTCAGGTTCTTCTAGTTGGGTGAAGCCAGCAGTCACAAGAATAGAACGGCAAGATTGTATTGATATTCCTCTCCCACAAGAGAACATTGACAATTTCTTGCAGACTCCCTCAGTGATCTCTTCATGTCAGAATGGTAGTTCGGACACACAAGGATTCAGTATACATTCAACAGACACTTTTGAATCTACGCCAGAAGGTATTCCATCTCATGAAAATGCTAATGCAAAATATCATGACATTAAGGTGAACCATTCACATTTGACAGGAGGTGACAGTCAGGACATTAACATGAATCATTCACATTTGGCGATAAAGGAAAGTCAGAACATTAACATGAATCATTCACATTTGGCGATAAAGGAAAGTCAGAACATTAACATTAATTATTCACGTGTGGTGGATAGTCAGGAAACTAAGGTGAATCATTCACATGTAGTGGATAGTCAAGACCTTATGGTGAATCATTCACATATGGTGGCTGGTCATGTCATTAAGGTGAATGATTCACATTTGGCCATAAAGGAAAGTCAAAACAACGTGAATCATTCACATGTGGTGGATAGTCAAGACATTAATGTGAAGCATTCACATTTGGCACTCAAGGACAGCCAGGACATTATCATGAATCACCCACATATGCCAGTAGAGGAGGGCATTATCATGAATCACCCACATGTGCCAGAAGAAGACAATGACAATGAAAGCATTCAATTGTTATCTCATCAGTCCCATTCTGGAGCTTCATCAAGTGAATTGCTGAACAAGTGTTATGAAGACAGCAACATCTCATATGCGCGCCTACATCATGACCACATTCCAAGATGTTTATCTGTCCCTTCTTCATCAGCAAACATGTCCCATCAGCCCCCTCAGTTCATGTCACTGCCTGTTTTACCTGTAGACTTGGTACCCAAACATATCATGGACAGCCTCAGGAGAGAGCTTCACAGAGAGAGGTGTAAAGTAAACATGCTTCAGGAAGAAAATAATCTGCTGATTAAGGTGAGTTGGTTGGTTAATTGGTTGATTGCTTACTTACTTAGCTACTTGGCTAGTTACTCACTTACTTATTTAATTGTTAGTTATTTAGTTAGATAGCTAGTTAGTTAGTTCATCATCATCATGCGCCATGCAGGTAAGCATGGGCGGTCATGTTTCGCCATCTCACCCGATCACTAGAGTCGTGGATCAGTTCAGTGTTTTTGTCTCGACCATACCACGTGGCCAAGCCATCCATGTATTTACTTCTAAGCCTTCCCCTTGTTCTCTCCCCCTCAATCTTGCCAGTTATCACCAAATTCGCCAATTTATTTCTTCTCATAACGTGACCAAAAGTGTTTTGACTGTCCACGTCTAATTTCTCTAATCAGTTTTACGATCTTCATTTGTTTCTTGAAGGACTTGTTCATTGGTTTTTCTATCTGTCCATGGTATTCTTTGCATTTTCCTCAGAAACCACATTTCTGCAGCCATCAGATGTTTTTTTCAACTTGCCTGCTTATTGTCCATGCTTCACATCAATATAAAAGCACAGGTTTTAATGGGGTAATTAGTTATTAAATTAGTTAGTTATTAAACTAGTTAGTTATCTAGTCAGTCATATAGTTAATCGTCCTGTCATTCTCACTACACACTGAGTCCATAATCGCTCGCATCCCATCTTTAGTATTTCCTTTATTGTGTAATGATCGACCTCACCAGTTCTGTGTTGGTTAACTGCACTTCTTTGGCCCTCTGATTAACTATCTCGTCTTGCTTGGCGCCTTTGGATTTGAGTTTCTTACAGATGTTCTTGCATAAGATGATTTGATGTTCTTGCATATGTGACTGTGAGGTCTTGTGTACAGTGAACACTATAGTTCAATCGGTCTTTCTGAGTCCTTTGTCTTTCATAACCCTTTCTTCCCTACTATTGAATATAGAGGAACCATGCAGTATTTTCATACATTTTGGTATAATTGTGTCCACGGTATTCTTTGGTTTTATGAGGTGAATGCAAAGAATACCATGGACAGACAGAAAAATCAATGACCAAGTAGTACAGGAAACAAATAAAATCTTACATTGATTAGAGATATTAGACGTAGACAGTCAACATTTTTTTGGACATGTTATGAGAAGAAATGAATTGGAGAACTTGGTGACAACTGGCAAGATCGAAGGGAACAGAAAAAGGGGAAGACCGAGAAGTAAATACCTTAATGGCTTGGCCATATGGCTTGGTCGAGACAGGAACATTGAGCTGATCCACGACTCTGGTGATCGAGTGAAATGGCGAGTCATGACGACCAACGCTTTCCGGCATGGCACATGATGGATGGATGGATGGATGCGCCTCTTTATATACCTGACCCAGATGACTGCAACGTCTATGTGGGATCCAGCACCTCAGCATCGACAGTAGTCCCCTGGTGTGTCATTGCTGCCGCAGTGACAAGCCTGCTGGTGTAGTCATGGCGTTGAATTATAGCTTCTGTTGTCTACATTCCAACTGGGCTGCCAAGTATAGATAACTCAACAGCATTGAGGAGCACAGTAAGAACAATATACGAGAGGACTTCAAATGAAAACCTTAAAAGTGTGATAGAAATACCGATAACCATGACATTGTCTTGTAAACCTGTCAATATTTTTAAGGATGTCACGAGGGTTAAGCACGTGACATCATGGTGTACATGAACATATATTGTCTTGTAACCTGTCAATATTGTTGTTCAGGATGTCACGAGGGTTAAGCACGTGACATCATGGTGCATATGAACATATATTGTCTTGTAACCTGTCAATATTGTTGTTCAGGATGTCAAGAGTGTTAAGCACGTGATATTAAGGTACATACGAACATAATGTCATAACATGACGTCATAAGGACAGTGTAAAGATGGCTGCCCCACTTTTGACATACACAAAAGAGGAGCAGCATTCTGTTATTCGTTTATTGATCATTGAATGGGTGAAACCTGTAGCAATTCATCTACGAATGAAGATACAATACAGCGATGCATGCCTGTTAATCCAGCAAATGTATGAGTGGAGTGGGAAGTTTCAAAACGGCGTGACTTCTGTGAAAATGTACAGCATGAGTGGTCACACACATGCCAAAAATCATTTCTTTCTACAGGAATCTAAGCACTTTTATTCAGAGCTGGAGGACTTGCATTGAATGCAGCGATGACTACATCGAAAAATGATACTTTTGTTCTTTACTTTTTTTTCAGAATTTTATTCATCAAAAATATTTCACCTGCCAAGTGTATATAACTTATCAACATTGAGAGCCACACAAATAATTGTCTATATTCTCACTAGGCTGCCATGTTCAGAGAATTCAGCAGCAATGCGAGTAACAATAACAATCTACATTCTTAAAGTATGCCATAATGTTTGTGGCATGTGCATTAAAATGATAGATGAGTGACACTTTGGACACAGTTTATTTTATTTGACTTCATGTTTTGGTTTCATTTCCCTTAAGTGACGCTGTGAGCACGAGGTCACTAACATAGTTGATTCCTTTTCTTGTTCTTAAAAGTATGTTGAGAATATTATGAGAAGAGAAAAACTGGAATATATTGTAACTTCTGAGCAGATAAGTGGACAAAGAGACTGAGAAAGACAGTGAGAGAAGATTCTTAACAGATGTTCATCATGTTGTGGACATAATGTCAACGCATTAATTAATACATTCTTTCAGAGAAGCATGATTGTTCTTGTTAGCTGGCAAGGCACCTGATGATGATGGAAAAAATACCCGAGACACTCTTACATTAACAGTTTGCAGAGCAATTTGTTTTCTGTCAAGATCTTGTCAATCTTACCACAAGTTTAAAATATAGCTTTCATTATTCACACTGTACAGTCAGATTTTCACATAGCATTCAGTATTTATATAGCAAAATTAGATTATAAGAGAAAACAGACAGTATTTACAAAGCACAATCAGATTATAAAATACAGCATACAATATTTACATAGCACACTTAGATGATAAAATATAGCATACAATATTTAGATTGCACAATCAGATTTTAAAATATAGGATTCAGTATTTACATAGCACATTCAGGTTATAAAAAAAGGCAGCATTCAGTTTTTTTACATAGCACGGTTTCACACTTATGCTTTTTACTGTAGTCGATGGTAAAAGACAAAGGGAGACAATCATAAAGACTGATGCTTCCTTCACTACGGTGCTAAGAGGTAAAGAGTAGTTCTGACTTCGTTACGGCCAAAGAAGAAAAATAGTGAAAAGAGAGAGAACCTCACACCGCCTCAACCGACAAAAAAAGATGATAGTAATTAGATAAGAAGATATACGAGATCTCAGGCAGGGGCCTCAACTCTGGACAATAACTGTCATATTTGAGACCCAGACATTGGATTAAGGTGTTAGATTGTGGTAGAAATAGTGGTCTGTAAAAACTAAAAGAGACTAAACAAACGAATCAAAAACAGTACAAAAATAGCTCTTTATTTATCAACTGCTACAACTTTTGGTGACAATTTGTGTTCAAACACATTGAATAAAGCATTCAATAAGGGATGTTCAATTACAGATACAACAGACAACTGCATATATCAAACATCAACCAAGTGGGTACACCCTAATCAATCACCAGCACTTAAGACAACAGGGTACACCAAGTACCACAACACAGGTGCTCCAAGCAATAGCTGGTTAGACTGACATAATAAAGAACCTTGACACAAGCAACACTGCACAGACAATAAGGCACTACAAAAACATAGGTTACACAACATAAACCCCAAGACACGACATAAACAAAGAGTTGTGACACAATTTACTATCCCACCAAGAACCCAGGCCTGCTGACACTAACTAGTCAGCCGCTCCTGTAACAATGGAAAACACAATATATGATTATCATGGTAAAGACAACATATTAAACACATGAAGCAATGAGCACATGCAATATAACATTTGAATTAACCTACATATAACAAATGTCTTCCATCAAATTATCCACTTTGCTATTCCCTCTAGTTGTACTACTGCTATCATGAGACTACATCTCTAATAGTTAAATGCATACAGTCAATGCTGCATCATCAGATCACCCACTTATTGTCTTCTCCAGTTGTGCCACTGCTGTCATGAGATTACACTTGATATTGCTAGGATAGGAACACCTTCTAATGCAACAACCTCAGCCTGCTCCACCTCCCCATACAGCCCAGCATTCACTTACAGAATGTCTTCAGTTCAGGGAGGTCATTACCTACAGGTCTCTGGTCCAACACAACTTATCCCCAACAGCACAGGCTGACAATACCCCCCATAAATGCCAATGTTACACAGCAACACTAATCAACTTGTCAAAATCAACACCGAACACAACTCAGCTACACCGGTGTACAACAACTCTAACAGGACAACACCATTTGAACATGTACATAGGGGACATAAATAGTCCAATGCACCAACAGCAATCAAGCAGACATAGGGTATGCAATTCAATATGGCATCAGAAGGACACACACCTTTGTACTGATGACAGCTAGACAACATCAACATACCATGACACCAGCAACAATCAGGACACAGGCTATAACATAAGTCACCGACAACAACTCAGACATATAACATACATCGCGACATAAAACCATCACAATCATCAAATGATCACTCTCACCATAGCCATAATCATCCCAATCATCCTAGCTGACACTACATGATCAGCCTGAACATAGTCACCACAATCATAATCCCCATCATCACTCTCACCATAGCCACCATCATCCCAATCATCCTAGCTGACATCACTACATGATCAGCCTCAACATAGTCATCACCACAATCATAATACCCAATGCACCACCTTTCCGCCATCTTCTGTCATTTAAATACCTAAACTTATGAGGGATGCCATATGATATAGGACACTGCTCCTGCAATGTCCATGTTTTGATAAAGGATATCAACAACAATATGACATCACACACATTACCGCATGATATTATAAATTAATAACCAACAGGTAAAACATGTTTCTCTATGAAAAACAAAGGAAACAGGAATAACCATATTTGTAGAATGTGCAAATGCAACACTTGCACATGGGTGAATCACAACATTCACAGAAGGTTACAGATAAACATGTATTACACAGGAACTCAATTGAGGAACTCTGAGGCTACTAAGACAGCTCATAAAATAAAAACACAATAGTATCAAGTGAAAGTACACAACAAAAATGTCCATGGCTGGATGCAGAACATCAGTACTAATATAATAACCAGTGTAATATATCTGATATCATTATTACACACTAATGTCATCCGGTGTTGTCCAATGCCAACCACCGTGTTAATTTGCGTCCTCTTTTCCCCATCATTATTCCCATGATACACCGGTTATAAATTTTGCTATCTTACGCTTTATGTCACATGACAACTACATATTAATATCTCTGCGAAGGGTGGTACGTAGCATTAAATCACATTCTCTCCCCCGTGCGACAACCACCATGCTTAACTTAAGGCAGAATCTCAGTCACTGATTCCACCGATAACTTGATACACCTGCATAAATATTACTGCCTCCTGTTAACAGATGTGATGCCAGACTTCACTTACTGCGCTGAACAACAAATTCCTATACTATATTGAATACTTAACTGTATTGTAATGTGCCTTGTCTTTCATTGACTGCAGTCCAAGTGTGTTTACTTTATTCACTCCTAGCCACTCCACTAATATTCTGTATATTATTTTCTTCAATAATTCATACAACCAATATTTGCCCAGCTCTTACAACAAGCCTCTTAACTCATAGTAATTTATACCACTGTAAATAATCCACTAGTTATGAATAATTATTAAGTGTTACTAGGCAAGTGTTACTGACACTATGTGTGTCAAATTACTTCCTAACCTGTGGACCACTCTCTCTTTATCGTCTGCTCATAATTTAGAATTTACCTGTTTTGGGAACAAAGGCTGAACATTACTTGTCGAGCTGGTCTCCCACGTGTCAATTTTCCAAGTGCTGTTCCTCCATCTTCTACTTTTCACCTAGCCTCATAAAACTTAACACAAGTAGCTTCTAAATTGTTCCTTAATCTATTTCTTGTAAATAACTCGTCGCAGTCCAGATCGGTCTGCGCCAATTTTCTTCAAGAACCGATAACTCGCGCGAGCTGGAGAGAGTTCTGCACGCCATTCTCTGCAGCCGAGCTTACATATTTCCGTTATTAATTTTAGTTACTGCTAGAGAAATTATTAACTTAAAGATTAAAGCTAGGAATCAGTATAAGATTAGTTATATTTTAAATCTAATTAGTTCGATAATCACTTCATTATTATTATCTTATGGCTTTACTGAAGTATACATTTAAATAACCAAAATACTATGTCATACATGGTTTATAAAATTAAAATTAATATATATAGAAATAACATAAAACACAATTAATTATGGTTACATACCACTGCAAAACTTCAGGGTCTAACTACTAAACACACAATAGAAATAGGCATTGGCGCCTCGTCACTCAGTGTGGTGGACTACGGAAAAAGGGACAGTTCTACCTGTGCAGGGCCTTATATACTCAGCGTCGTTCGGACCCCAGAGTTCCAGACCAATCAGACACCCTCTTGCAGAATTCCACCATCATCGCGAGCCGAGTACATTATTCCCCATCTTTAACTGTTATCGTCCCGATAACTGAACATTACACCCCTAGTGCCTTGGGTAAGGGAGGGATAATTTCTGACCCCTACCTTAGTCCTCCACTATTGATGGAGCTCAAATTTTTTTTCCTATCCTCACCAGACATCACCCATCAAGTAAAACAACCCAAAAATGTACATCAGGTACCAAAAAGAATAATAGTCACATGCCAATACAAGGTACATTTACATTAATACCAGTCATTATTCATGACTAAACTAATATCAGCAGTAAAAAAAAATAATGCGATCATCAGGTAGACAGTCTCCCGCCACCTTAGTGTTCACAATATTATACGAACAATTACAAAAACAATGAATAATTCCCCCTCTTTAACTGTTGTCGTTTCGACAACCGAACCATACGTCCCTGGTACACTTATCAAACAGGTAGTTATCTTCACACCTCTATGCTCTGATAATTCTATGCCAAGGAACACATCTCTCAGCAACAACAAAAAAACACCTGTCACTCTTGAGGACACTGCCCTCAACACCTGAACTGCTGGTTACATCCCTAAACAGTACCATTATAAAACAATTTACTCATTCTATCCAGATTTATAATGTGAAACAGTATACATGTACGTCACCAGTCATCAATAAGTCCAAAATAACAGTAATAACATATAAGCATAAGCCATCCTTATACTAGTAAATACTCAGTGACCAAATTAACATCAGTGAGGAGAAATAGCCCCTCTGCTACATGAGCAATCATAACAAAATGAATACAACCCTCACTTTATACATAAAAATAATTAAACAATCATAAAAGTTACACAAACATTAAACAAGTAACCTTTATATTGGTTACTACTTCCCTTAACTCTGGAAATTCAACACAAAATGTATTTAAAAATAATACCATTTGTCTCTTCAAATACAAGCCTCCTGCCGCTACTGTGGTACCTAAATGACTTGTTTTCTATCAACCTGTATCTCTACACTAAAAAGAACATTTCATCATGTGTCACCTGTAACCTGAATATAAACATAAAGGAAAACCTATACCGGGCCAACAAAACATTGTTAATTCAATAATATCCCACCTCATGAATTCACCCTGGAAGTTACTCTCTTACTGGACATGATGGTAATGACAACACCACATGAACAACAGAACCACCCCTTTCACCTGGTCTGCCTGGTGTTCTTGCACTCTAAAAGAAAGACATGTCATCACATGACACCATCTACCTGCAATCATAATATATAACAGCAAAACATAACTGCTAATTAACTAACTACACTAAGGCTGTCAATCCAAAAGACTGGAATTCCTAAACAGATGAAAACAGTCTCTATCTTTCACAACCATGTCTAACGGGCAAAAGTTCTTGCTGGTGGTCTTTCACAATCCCCTTTTGCACAAAGTCACGAGATGACATATCGGTATGCAGAACATTTTGGCCCACACCAGTCACAATACACGGTCCACCTGTCACATTTCTAACACCTTCTAACTGGTCGACCACACTGACACCAGGAGACTTCCATCGTCCCCTCCTCCTCCGCCTCTTCCTGCGAAAGAAATTTCTCTGGTTGCCACGCATAACCATCCGGCTATCAGAAGTTGACACTGCACCCACCTGAACTGCTGGGGCTGATCCTTTAGAAGGATCAACCTGGGGCGGACTCTGTTGTCGCTTAAGGCCCTGCTGGTCTCGGTGGCTTACGCTTGCTAACACTTCGCTACAATTCACTCTAGAGGGGTTCTGAAAAACACTAACCCCTCTCTTCGGACACCTGTTCTGGAGGTGTGTGCGGCTTCGACAAACATTGCACCTCTTGCGTTGTACCTTGGGCTGCAGCAACGAATCAGCTAAGGCTCTCATCCGACCTAGCTTAGCTCGAAGTTCCTCCACCACCACATCATCATGCTGGACCCCTTGACACCGACCACTGGCATTAGGCCACCTCTCTGAACTGTAATCTTGACGTTCTACATATTGGTATGTACAGACTTCTGGAGCTAACGACACACCAGCCCATCGCATGGCCAAGTCTCTAACACAGAGGAAAGTCACTGCAGGGTCATGCGATATCCTCTCCTCTGCCATTCTCCTGCTGAGAACATTATGTAGTTTTGCAACAAACCAGTCTCTTAGGATCACTGGATCCCAAGCAACCATGCCCCTCTTTCTCTGTGCTTCCAGCACCAAACGAAAGGCTTTGTGGACCCGGTGAGAGAAATCCATGATGGATTCCCCAGCATCTTGTTTCACTTGGAAGAAAGCTGCAGCAAGTTCCACCATGCTGCGCTGCTCTCCATACACCTGCTGAATGGTCTGCAGCATCTCCTCAGGGTCATTACAAGCTGACCTAAGTTCAAGTTCCGCCCACACACTGGGAGCAACACTTTCACAAATAATGTCCACTTTATCTTCATCGCACACCGCACCAGCCCTCCAGGCAGATCTCACCTTCCTTACATTCTTCTCAACAGTTGGCCCACCTTTCTGGCCAAAACAAGGAACTTCTATCGTCACAGGTGCCACTATGTACCTGACTTCACCAATGGGCCCTGTGACGTCAGGGGCACCAACTGGGAGGGGAACTACGGCCCCTAACGTTGAAGACAGAGCCATCCTTGCTCTGGATAGGATACAGTGAAAGTGTACTAGGAGGCAATTTATCTGAGCCCACTCACCATACAGGGGACTCCTCTCTTGATGCAGGAATGCCTGGGGGATCTCAGCAGCAAACCTGGGTTCTAATGTCACAACTCAAAAACAATGGACACCACAAACATAAACACTGACCTATCACACAAAACAATCACTAGATACTAAAACAATTCTAACAGAACAATTCAAAGGCTGCCACTATATCTCGTCGGGGTCGCCATTTTGTAGTCGATGGTAAAAGACAAAGGGAGACAATCATAAAGACTGATGCTTCCTTCACTACGGTGCTAAGAGGTAAAGAGTAGTTCTGACTTCGTTACGGCCAAAGAAGAAAAATAGTGAAAAGAGAGAGAACCTCACACCGCCTCAACCAACAAAAAAAAGATGATAGTAATTAGATAAGAAGATATACGAGATCTCAGGCAGGGGCCTCAACTCTGGACAATAACTGTCATATTTGAGACCCAGGACAATGGATTAAGGTGTTAGATTGTGGTAGAAATAGTGGTTGTAAAAACTAAAAGAGACTAAACAAACAAATCAAAAACAGTACAAAAATAGCTCTTTATTTATCAACTGCTACAAATTTTGGTGACAATTTGTGTTCAAACACATTGAATAAAGCATTCAATAAGGGATGTTCAATTACAGATACAACAGACAACTGCATATATCAAACATCAACCAAGGGTGGACCCCTAATTCAGTCACCAGAACTTAAGACAACAGGGTACACCAAGTACCACAACACAGGTGCTCCAAGCAATAGCTAGTTAGACTGACACAATAAAGAACCTTGACACAAGCAACACTGCACAGACAATAAGGCACTACAAAAACATAGGTTACACAACATAAACCCCAAGACACGACATAAACAAAGAGTTGTGACACAATTTACTATCCCACCAAGAACCCAGGCCTGCTGACACTAACTAGTCAGCCGCTCCTGTAACAACGGAAAACACAATATATGATTATCATGGTAAAGACAACATATTAAACACATGAAGCAATGAGCACATGCAATATAACATTTGAATTAACCTACATATAACAAATGTCTTCCATCAAATTATCCACTTTGCTATTCCCTCTAGTTGTACTACTGCTATCATGAGACTACATCTCTAATGGTTAAATGCAGCAATCAATGCTGCATCATCAGATCACCCACTATTGTCTTCTCCAGTTGTGCCACTGCTGTCATGAGATTACACTTGATATTGCTAGGATAGAACACCTTCTAATGCAACAACCTCAGCCTGCTCCACCTCCCCATACAGCCCAGCATTCACTTACAGAATGTCTTCAGTTCAGGGAGGTCATTACCTACAGGTCTCTGGTCCAACACAACTTCTCATCCCCAACAGCACAGGCTGACAATACCCCCCATAAATGCCAATGTTACACAGCAACACTAATCAACTTGTCAAAATCAACACCGAACACAACTCAGCTACACCGGTGTACAACAACTCTAACAGGACAACACCATTTGAACATGTACATAGAGGACATAAATACAGTCCAATGCACCAACAGCAATCAAGCAGACATAGGGATATGCAATTCAATATGGCATCACAAGGACACACACCTTTGTACTGATGACAGCTAGACAACATCAATATACCATGACACCAGCAACAATCAGGACACAGGCTATAACATAAGTCACCGACAACAACTCAGACATATAACATACATCGCGACATAAAACCATCACAATCATCAAATGATCACTCTCACCATAGCCATAATCATCCCAATCATCCTAGCTGACACTACATGATCAGCCTGAACATAGTCACCACAATCATAATCCCCATCATCACTCTCACCATAGCCATCATCATCCCAATCATCCTAGCTGACATCACTACATGATCAGCCTCAACATAGTCATCACCACAATCATAATACCCAATGCACCACCTTTCCGCCATCTTCTGTCATTTAAATACCTAAACTTATGAGGGATGCCATATGATATAGGACACACTGCTCCTGCAATGTCCATGTTTTGATAAAGGATATCAACAACAATATGACATCACACACATTACCGCATGATATTATAAATTAATAACCAACAGGTAAAACATGTTTCTCTATGAAAAACAAAGGAAACAGGAATAACCATATTTGTAGAATGTGCAAATGCAACACTTGCACATGGGTGAATCACAACATTCACAGAAGGTTACAGATAAACATGTATTACACAGGAACTCAATTGAGGAACTCTGAGGCTACTAAGACAGCTCATAAAATAACCACACAATAGTATCAAGTGAAAGTACACAACAAAAATGTCCATGGCTGGATGCAGAACATCAGTACTAATATAATAACCAGTGTAATATATCTGATATCATTATTACACACTAATGTCATCCGGTGTTGTCCAATGCCAACCACCGTGTTAATTTGTGTCCTCTTTTCCCCATCATTATTCCCATGATACACCGGTTATAAATTTTGCTATCTTACGCTTTATGTCACATGACAACTACATATTAATATCTCTGCGAAGGGTGGTACGTAGCATTAAATCACATTCTCTCCCCCGTGCGACAACCACCATGCTTAACTTAAGGCAGAATCTCAGTCACTGATTCCACCGATAACTTGATACACCTGCATAAATATTACTGCCTCCTGTTAACAGATGTGATGCCAGACTTTACTTACTGCTGAACAACAAATTCCTATACTATATTGAATACTTAACTATATTGTAATGTGCCTTGTCTTTCATTGACTGCAGTCCAAGTGTGTTTACTTTATTCACTCCTAGCCACTCCACTAATATTCTGTATATTATTTTCTTCAATAATTCATACAACCAATATTTGCCCAGCTCTTACAACAAGCCTCTTAACTCATAGTAATTTATACCACTGTAAATAATCCACTAGTTATGAATAATTATTAAGTGTTACTAGGCAAGTGTTACTGACACTATGTGTGTCAAATTACTTCCTAACCTGTGGACCACTCTCTCTTTATCGTCTGCTCATAATTTAGAATTTACCTGTTTTGGGAACAAAGGCTGAACGTTACTTGTCGAGCTGGTCTCCCACGTGTCAATTTTCCAAGTGCTGTTCCTCCATCTTCTACTTTTCCCCTAGCCTCATAAAACTTAACACAAGTAGCTTCTAAATTGTTCCTTAATCTATTTCTTGTAAATAACTCGTCGCAGTCCAGATCGGTCTGCGCCAATTTTCTTCAAGAACCGATAACTCACGCGAGCTGGGGAGAGTTCTGCACGCCATTCTCTGCAGCCGAGCTTACAGATTTCCTTTGTTAATTTTAGTTACTGCTAGAGAAATTATTAACTTAAAGATTAAAGCTAGGAATCAGTATAAGATTAGCTATATTTTAAATCTAATTAGTTCGATAATCACTTCATTATTATTATACTTTCATAGCTTTACTGAAGTATACATTTAAATAACCAAAATACTATGTCATACATGGTTTATAAAATTAAAATTAATATATATATAAATAACATAAAACACAATTAATTATGGTTACATACCACTGCAAAACTTCAGGGTCTAACTACTAAACACACAATAGAAATAGGCATTGGCGCCTCGTCACTCAGTGTGGTGGACTACGGAAAAAGGGACAGTTCTACCTGTGCAGGGCCTTATATACTCAGCGTCGTTCGGACCCCAGAGTTCCAGACCAATCAGACGCCCTCTTGCAGAATTCCACCATCATCGCGAGCCGAGTACATTACGAATTCATTAATGTTGCAGCTAAATTATAATTATTTCATTGTTATTTATTCACTCATGATATTGTAAAGATTAATTGAGTTTGTTTTTCTTTCAAATTTGACTCTTTATTTTTCATTTATGTTAATACATTAACAGTTTTGCCTTTGCATACTTTGGTAAATAGCATGAACAAATAGTTTTATTTTTTTTTGCTTGTTATTTAGGCATGCATTTACAATATTATATATAATAAATTATGATTTCCATTTTCGTAATTTCGAAAATAAAGTATTTCCAATCATTAACATATGATGTCAGTAGCCCCCCTTCATATTTATTACAGATAGCATAAAACCACCACAATATTTCATTTGGTTTAAACATAATCAATGTATTAATGTTTCTGATTTGTTATAGAAAGTCACCGAACTGGGGGGAAAATATATGCAGTGTGAAGAATTGATTCATCACTATGTAAACGAGGTATGATGCAATACTATTGAAACATTATTTACTAAATGATTGTTTGAAAAAAAAAATAGACATATATTATATCAGTGGTTCTCAACCGGTGGGGAATTCCCCACCCCCCCACCCACCTCCCCCCCCCACCTCCTGGAAAACCTTAAAATTCCCCCCCCCCTGGAGGGGGGGAATTTTAAGGTTTTCCAGGAGGTGGGGGGGGGGGGGAGGTGGGGGGGTGGGTGGGGGGGGGGAATGAAGACCATTTCAAGATCGCGTTAATACAAGAACCGATTGGCTCTCCGGTTTCAAGATGGCGACGGACGGTCGTGTTGTTTTGTGTTCGTTAACTTTTTCGCGTAAGGGATGGATTTATTCATTTCTTGCGTGTAATTGGTGTGCCAGGATGTAAAACCAGGAGTTTCTACTCAAGATCTGCGCGGGTGCTACGGAGTTCGTGCATCGAGCGAAGCCATCCTTGAGTGAATTTTCAGCAGCGTGTGTGGTTCTCAATCAAAAGTCTGTGTTTACGTTTTTTCAACATGGCGGAACAACGTGTGTTTTCCGAACGATCAGCAGTCAACATACCGAAGCGGCGTGGTAGCCGCGCAGGGAAAAAGAAGCCAGGTAAGCGCGGTGGCTTGAGACGTTTTAGACTCAAGTGTCACCGTCTAGGACTCAGGAACATCCGTATTCTATATTGGAACTGTGCCAGTGTAAAACAACGGGGCTCTATTTTAGAAACCCTAGTTTACAGGAACGACATTGTAGCACTCCAGGAGACGAGACTGGGCGATCAGCTACTCCGAATTGCCGGCTTCAAATGTTTCTATAACAGACGACATCTGGGAACGGCGATTCTCGTTCGCGACAGCATGGTGGCGTCAGAGCTAGACATGTCCAGTTGGAACAGTGACGATATACAAATACAGGCGTTGAGAGTTCATTCCAGTATACCATTCGTGTTGGTTAATGTTTATGCCCGCAATGCGAGTGTGGACGCCCAGAAGTGGCAGTGCTTAAGTGGCATATTAGGCCACGAGAGAAATGTTATTTTCTGTGGTGACTTCAACGCTAAAGGCAGATCATGGGGAAACACTTCCTCCAATACACAAGGGGAGGAGCTCGAGACTGCACTGGAAACCATCGACCTGGTTTGTATCAACAGTGGCTGTGTCACCAGGACAGCAAGCCGTCCAGGCGATGAGGACAGTGCTATTGATCTGGCGCTAGTTTCACCTTCACTCACTACAGTGTGTAGATGGGGTGTCCTAGGACACCATGGCAGCGACCACCACCCATGCAGCATATTGGTGGAGAAAGGCAGAACCAGGCAGCACAAGCTAAAGGTAAAGACGTTCCAGTATGACAGTACAGGGCAAGATGTGGTGAGTAAAATAAGACGTGACAAGCGCAGAACGTTTCAGGGCAGGAAGAAAAGGAAAAAAAGCTGGGAGCAGCCACCGTGGTGGAGTTTCGAGGTGGAGAAGGCTTGGGTGGATAAGCGTAGTGCTGTAAGGAGATGGCAAAATGCCAAGAAGAACAGAGCTGGTCATCCTAGTCCCTGCTTGCACTTAGAAAGAGAGATGCACACAAAAGTAAGCTATTTCAAAAAACTGGTCACGGTGGTTAAAAGCGAAAAATGGGCAGAGGTGTGTCAAAGAGTAAGCACAGACAAGTCACTGAAATTGTTCTGGCGACTACATAAAAGCATGAGTGGTGTAGTCAAGAATAAGAGCATTTCTGACTTCCAAGGTGCTGACCTCATCTGGCAGAGGACTGACGAGGACAAGGGCAAAGCCCTCTTTGAACGCTACCTTGAGCAGAGCAACCAGACAGACATGGGAGGCCGGAATCTGGCCAAGGAGGTCACCTCAGACAGATGCAAGGCCCAGAACACTTCGGATGAAGACACAGTGACAGTGAAAGAAATCAAGGCTGTGCTTCGACGATCAAAAAACAGTGCTCCAGGTCCTGATGGCATAAGATACGACGACATAAATAGGTGTACCGACAATGAGCTAGAGAAACTAGCAGACATGTACAACAACAGTATAGGGAGTGCTAGCATCAAGGAGGAATGGTTACACAGCTATCTGATTCCCTTGCCGAAGCCTGACAAAGACCACAAGAAAATTCAGGGATATCGAATTATAACCATGCAGAATACAATAGGCAAGCTGCTGGAGAAGGTAATTGCCAGGAAAATATCAAGCCAACTAGAGAGGCAAGGTGTTTTCCCACCTACCCTGGGTGGGTACCGTCCAAAAAGAGAAACCTGGACCAATGCAGCAGTCTTTGCCCACGATGTCTATGAAGGTTTCCACTCAGGCACTGAAACCGTTGCTGCAGCGATTGATCTTGAGGACGCATACAACAGAGTACCACTGGACTTTTTTAATGTTTCAGCTTCTTGAACTAAACGTAAGTCCATTCCTCCTTAGTTGGATCGCTGCAGCTCTCTTCCAACGGAAAGTAGTTTTTAGATGTGGCAGTTGGACTTCGGAACCAACAACAATATATCCTGGCCTACCACAGGGATCACCATTATCTCCGGTACTGTTCAACGCCTACACAGTGAGAATCACCAGTGAGCAGATCACTGGACCTGGCAGGACATTGTCATATGCCGATGATGTTTTAGTGTATCGTCAGGGTAAGGATAGAGAGGAGGTTGCTGTGGAACTACAAACCGAACTCAATCGCATAAGTACTTGGTGTGATGAAGCTGGGGCAATGGTCAACCCAACAAAGGCAACAGTGACTTGGTTCTCGTTGAATAATCATATTGTCAACAATCCAACACCAACTGTAATGCTGTGTTCAGAGACGGTGGAAAGAACGCAGGCAATGAATTACCTGGGGATACGGTTTGATCGAAGCCTTGCTTATAATGTGCACATAGACCAGGTGATAACAAAGGCCAAGCGGGGTTTGGCAGCGATGCGGGTGATGGCGGCAGCAAACTGTGAGCAGCGCCATCTATGTCTTCTGTACGAGGGGCTGGTCATGTCTGTTTTGGAGTATGCAATGGCAATCCTGACTGTCAGCCATAAGCAGATAGAAAGGATGGAAAGGATACAGAATGAAGC
This sequence comes from Cepaea nemoralis, assembly GCA_014155875.1. Classification (NCBI taxonomy): domain Eukaryota; kingdom Metazoa; phylum Mollusca; class Gastropoda; order Stylommatophora; family Helicidae; genus Cepaea; species Cepaea nemoralis. The sequence continues at coordinate 313,623 of JACEFZ010003249.1, forward strand.
TATGCGCATTATTCTTGGATGTACAAGAGATACAGCATGCAGGGCGATGCGCTACCTTCTTGATTTTCCAACCATTGAAGAGAGAATGCAAGTTTGCAGGGCACGTGCCTACCTCAGAATTAACGCAAACACACAGCATCCACTGCATAGTGAAATTAGGAAGGTGAAGGGCAGCAGGTTAAAAAGAGGACGGTCGTGGATGGGTCAAGCCGAGGACATTCTTCAACAGGTGTGTTCACTTGAGGACTTAGAACCTGGCGAGGAGTGGGTGCAAGTGCCAACAGACTTCTGCACATCCTTTTCAGTTTGCATCCAACTAGATAGAAAATGCAGACAAGAAAATCCGGCTGCTGTTGAGGCTGAAGTACAAGCGTTGATTTTCGAGAATTCGCTAGACAGTGACGCGGTCATCTACACAGATGGGTCGGTCGTCCGACATGTGAGAAGCTCATGGGCCTTTACAGCTCGGGCCGGAGGGAGAATTGTGAAGGAGGACTCTGGTGCTTTCACTGAAACCACAAGTAGCCTGACCATGGAAGTCATGGCAGTAAGTAAAGCAATAACATGGCTCGAGACACAGACATTCACTAGGGCTTGTTTCCTTAGCGACTCAATGAACATGATCAAGAGGATAGAGGAGGGGTCGATCCGAAGAGAATGGTTGCTGCCTCTGAAGCGGTCTCGGCTGGCAAAGATTAGTTTCATCTTCGTGCCAGGGCATGCGGGAGTACAAGGAAATGAGCGGGCTGACAAGCTCGCAGGTGAGGCTACTGTTGAGGGCGGACGCGCCATGGACCAGGCTGACATTCTGAATGCTCTACGAGAAGTGAGACTTTTGCAAGAACCAAGTGATGACTGTGAATCTACAACAATGGCCAGACTGCGAGAGCAGCAAATTAAAAGAGGGGTGGCCAAACAAGAACACTACGCAGGAAGCCAAAGAAGATTGATAAACCAACACAGAACTGGCGTCGTTAGCCGCTACACGCTGCGGGATTTGCTGAGGAGGGGATCCGAGCACTTATGGACTGAATGGTCCGATGTGCAACGAGGATGATCTGTCGACTAACTAACTAACTAACTAACAAGAACCGATTACTTGATATTGTTTTTCCCTTCATACTTTACAGTTATGTATGTCTCATTCTTCTAAAATTTATTTTATAAAGTAAGTAGACCCACAAATCATGTTTTATGTGGATGTCTAGACTTGTTTTAGTATATGCTATTAAATTTACCTTCCATTTTTACGTATACTGTGTAGGGGTGGGGGATGTTTAGATAGGAAATAATATGAAAGGGGGGGGGTGGGGATGACGTTCTGAAAATACGGTGAAGGGGGGCACGGGCCAAATTTTTTATAGGAAGGGGGGAATGACGTTCTGAAAATATGGTAAAGGGGGCACGGACCAAAAAAGGTTGAGAACCACTGTATTATATGGATACTGATACTGTGTTAATTTGTGAGGTAAAATAATTAGTACCAACAGCTGGAAATCGCTGTCAATGACAGAGGTCACAAACCACTGTTGTATTGTGGCTGTAGAAGACAATGGAAAATTGCCACATTATTTTCCCAAAAATGTTTCTGAGAACTGGCCATCACAAATCTGGATTAAAAGAGTGACATGTTCAAAATCTCAAATCAGTCTTCGGATGGAATAACCTGACATGACACGAGTAGAACATCACATATATGGAAACAAGGGACATTTATCGACCATCTCAAAGCTGGATTTGTGGTTGAAAAGAAAATAACATACCAAAAACACATATCTGTTTTAAAAATAAGAAAATGGATAATCTGCTCTCTCTCTCTCTCTCTCTCTCTCTCTCTCTCTCTCTCTCTCTCTCTCTCTCTCTCTCTCTCTCTCTCTCTCTCTCTCTCTCTCTCTTCTTTTTCTATCTCTGTGTTTCTCTCTTCCCTTCCCTCTTCCCCTGTCCTCTTTCCCTGAGTTAGTGGATTGGGCTTTCTTGGGCAAGTGCTAAAAATTTAGAGGACTTGCGTCCTCGCTGTACATATACAAATCTCGCAGCATTTTGAAATCAAGAAGCACAGGTTGAGAAGGATGTTGCCCAGGCAAATGCCCACATTAGAGAAGCTACCCACCCACCCACCCACCCACACACACACACACACACACACTGTACAGCAAGTGTGATTCTGCTGCACTGACAAACATGTACTGCAAGTGTGATTCTGCTGCACTCACATTTGGTTACTCACTAGTGCTATGAAGTTCATGCACTGTGCTGAAATTCTCTTTGTGTGATCTATAGAAGGAGACCAGAGCACTTCTGGAAATATTCATGTGCAATGTAGATGATCCTGTACAAAGAACACTAAACAACCAAACCATCCATTAAAGTGACAAGTATGCACTAAAATATATAAAGAATATAAAGGTCTCAACCACTTCACTTAGACTCAACAGTCTCTTAAACTTTGATGCCTCTTAAGAACTTCTGAACCAAAATGGCACCCACAACAAGTGCTTACACTTCAAGTGTTGACATACGCTGAGTGAATTAGTAAGTGCAGTTTTAATTGCAAACTACAAAATGGATGAAAATGACTTTCATTTTGTGCTATGCAGATGGAAAAAATATAATGGTGTTTTTGATATTTTTAACTGAGAAGTGGTAAGAGAGGTTATATTCCAATATAAACATGTGTATTAACTGATTCAGTATGGAACGATAATATATATCACCACATTTTACCTTCCATTTGGACAGTAGGACAGTATATCACCATACTACGGGTCATTTTATTATTTGTTTTATTTTGTAGTATCTTCTGCAATTTCAGTCCTTGGTGAACAAACATCTACATTATAATACTTGTACATTTGATTGTGTACCTTGTTTGGTCAAAACCTACTTTTTTTGTTTGCCAATAGTTTGCCAATGCTTTCTGAACGGTTGACTCTCATACCATTGTGAAAATTAACGCAAAGCGACCTGCTCCCACATCACATGTGGCTGACCTTGAACCTGGGAAATAACGACAGCAACAAAAAAACATGAGTGCGACTTTCACCGGAGCCAAACACACACATACACACACGCACGCACGCACGCAAGCACGCGCACACACACACACTCGCACACAAACACACACCCACCTACCTACCTACCTACCTACCTACCTTGCAGGGGGGAAAACATGTTACGAGATGTATGCAGTATACTCTGACTCAACGTACGACTTAACATTCACACACTAGACATGCAGTCAAGATCAGTCACACTTGATGCGTTGTTTGGGACAGACAGAATTAGCAAATCATATAAAAACGGATATAAAATACCAGCAGAGATATTTTCTCATTCAATATATGTTTAGTGTATCAAATTTAGGATAGTCAAAAAGAATAGAATGTATAATTAACGTTTCTGGCTTCTTTTATGTCCAATTTAGCTGGAGTCACAAAAACAAAATGCTTCAAGTTGTAAGAAGAATGCAGATTACTGGCAACGAAAGGTAAGCAGATCACAAATACATCTTTACGTTTATGGAGAAACTATTATATTTGCCTGTATCAACTTAATCATATGCATTGTTCTGTGGCTACCGCTTACTTCCATAGTTATAACAGCGGCTGAGTGGCTTAGATGTACAGTGTCCACCTCCCAACTACAGATGTATTGGGAAAGCGTCCAGCTGTCGATGATTATTATAATAAAATAAAGCATTTGGGGGTGTTGTCTGCCCCTGACAATTCATACAAGATCAGATGGTACATGAGTGACAAAAACAGAAGGTCTGGCGTGCATGTTGCACACACTCAACATTTCTAGGAAAGTTGTACATTGTAAAGCTAGGATGAATTGATTTCTACCATGGCTACAATTCACATACACAACAAAATGTTTATAACATATTTGATACTAGATTATGCAAACTAGGATAACTGACAGTACTACAGAGTAAATATGCAGAAATGAGTAGGCCTACCTCCTAGCATGATCTAGAATGGAGGGAGATTATAGCACTAAGATATGGTACTTAAATGTTATCTGATATCTGCAAGGTCTCAACATCGATGAAAACTGTCTCACAAACAGATTCATGGTCATATTTAATGTCATTGTGGATTGGAAAGAGCACTGATGGGTTCATAGATGAAGAAGCACAGAATAACAACAGATCAAGAATATTGTCTGCAGGCTGTGATAAGAGCCACATACTGCTAAGTGTCTGCTGTATGTGATGTTTTTATTTTAGCGTGTATTTCAGTGTCATGATTCTGTTTACTCAGTGAGTCGGGTTTTTCTGCCCAAAGTCTGGGGGAATTCCCACATCCTTTAAAGTTACTATTTGTTTACTTAGTGTATCCTTTTGTCTACCTCAGTGTAATGCCAAAGACAAGGAACTGAGCACAGCACACCAACATTTAAATGACATCAGTGAAAAATGTAAACAGTTGGAATATCAGGTATGTGAAATTTGTTTCGTATTATTCTAGAAATGTAAATGGTAAATTTGGGATGCATGTAGGACAGTGATCAAATAAACAAATTCTTAAAGGTAATCGAGAAAAATGAAAACTATTTAACATTATATAAAGCAAAGGTTATCTTGGCTTGCTCACGGTATGAGACACATAGATCTTATTACTGTAAATATTGGAGGACAAGAGAAGAACGTACATCATAGGGACAACTACCTGGCACAAGCATGTAATGAAATGACATTGAAGCTCAGACTTATGCTGCGGCTTGCCCATCTCCAGAGAGAGACCAAGCCATATGGGGTAAAACACGGTGACATGAAGTTGATCCACTCACCTTTAATCCCTCTAACCCATGTTGAGATGAAGTTGACACACTCACCTCTAATTCCACTAACCCATGTTGAGATGAAGTTGATCCACTCACTTTTAACCCCTCTAACCCATGTTGAGATGAAGTTGATACACTCACTTCTAATCCCTCTACCCCATGTTGAGATGAAGTTTATACACTCACCTTTAATCCTTCTAACCTATTAGTTAGTTAGTTAGTCGCAGTTCCAACTTCACAGCAACGGGTCGTCCCCATTATGCTCCGTTCCTGTGCCAGTGAATATCACACAAAACGCTCCCCACTACCCAATGTGAAAAGTGGAAAATACAGGAGTCTCGACAAACAACAGCCCGCACAGATACACTGTGCAAAATGCCGCCGCCAGAATGTCAACACAATAGTCCCCCACGAAACACCCAGTTCATCTCTGATATAATCGGCAGTCATTTTCCCATCTGGATGTTTCCTAGATGTTCACCCACACAGTCCACAAAAATACAGTTCATCGTCGATGGTAGTGGCAGTCAACCAGAAGCCCAGCAGCCACAAATTTCTGCATAAGGCAAAAACCGGTAAACTCCTGGGACATAGCCATCTGCCATCGCTCTGAACATGCAGTCACGTTCCAAACAACCTCGGGCAGATTCAAAAGCATTTCACACGAAACTCACAGCTCACAGTGTCGCGCCACGCACTCACTCAGTAGCAGGGCGACGGAACCATCAAGCCTCCTTAGTCGCCTCTTACGACATGCGTAGTAGGCTGCAGTGTTGCTATTCTTTGCTTCCCTTATGGGCCCCGGCAACACACGGGAGCCCCCCTCTAACCTATGTTGAGATGAAGTTGATCCACTCACCTTTAATCCCTGTATCCTATGTTGAGAGAAAGTTGATCCACTCACCTTTAATCCCTCTAACCCATGTTGATATGAAGTTGATCCACTCACCTTTAATCCCTGTATCCTATGTTGAGATAAAGTTGGTCCACTCACCTTTAATCCCTCTAACCCATGTTGAGATGAAGCTGATACACTCGCCTTTAATTTCTCTAACCCATGTTGAGATGAAGTTGATCCACTCAACTTTAATCCCTGTAACCTATGTTGAGATGAAGTTAATCCACTCACCTTTAACCCCTCTAACCCATGTTGAGATGAAGTTAATACACTCACCTTCAACCCATCTAACCCATGTTCATATGAAGTTGACACACTCACTTTAACCCTTCGAACCTATGTTGAGATGAAGAGAGTTGTGAGAATACGGCAGATATGTTCTGATGAATTCAGCTCCAGTCTGTGGTCTGTTTATCTAAGGAACTGGGCCTCATTGTCCGACCTAAATAAATGGATTAACTTCCTTGGATGCAAATGTTTGCCCTGATTGTAAGCTTCCAGCAAACGACCTGTGCTGTACAAACATATTTATGGCAGCACTTTAACATTGGGTAACTGTGTTCACAGCAAACGGATATATTGTTGTAAATGTGGATGTGGAATAGTTTGAAGCTTCCTTAACGCTTTCTGCCTCTAGCAATACACCATGCTTGTCCGTATGTATCATACAACATGTATATTTGTATGAATGATCCAATTGGTTGTCAGCAACCAGTGACATTGGACCACAGCCAATGTCTCACCCGAGAAGGATCTGGGCCACAGTCATTGTCCCACCTGCACTAGGGGTACACAGTCACGTGACGATGTACTCACTATAGAAATTTGCCCAGTAGTTCCTGACTAGTGGGTTGCTTAGTTAAATCATTCAACCATGATGGAAGTCATGAACTACATGTTTGGGGGAAAGAGTATCATGTGACTTATGATAAGATTAAAGATTATTATTTTTAGGACTGTAAATTCTTGTTGCCATTTATTTCTTTGTTATTTTATTTCTTGTATTTTGTTTCTTGGCTTTTTCAGATTATCATTTTGAATACAGATCTGCATAAAGAAGAAAGCAAAAACAAAACATTAAATGACAGTATTTACAATGTGAATCAAATATTAAAGCAAGAAAGAGACAGATATAATAGAGATGAAAAATGTTCAAAAGAAAGGGTGAGTTTTATCCGCTTCATAATGGACGATTATGATAATTATTATATATGTTAATCTACTCGCCTGCTTGCCAGATTGGCTTTACATTGTTTGATTGCCTGTTTGCCCACTGTTTTATATTTGGCAAGATGAAGTGATGATAATCCCTGAATACTTGGACAATATACAAATTGAAAGATGTGGTGGCCACACAGGGATTTTAACCTGTCGCCTACAAATAATGATATCACTTTGCTGAAAGGGACAGATTACATTGATGCACAACCAACTCATCATCATCATTGATTGATTGATTGATTTAGGAACCGACATCACAGCATTTGGGGCATTCCCATAAGCGCTCTGTCCCCATCCCCAGCAGCCAGCGAAGAGTTCCAACACCAATAGTACCAGTAGCAATCGGATTATATGTCAGTCTCGCCTTTCCTCTGAGCGTTGAGCGACGGTCAGATCCTCCGAGATGTACGCGTGCTCCCACCAAGTTTTGCAGAGCCAGCCAATCTGTCTGCCTGTTCGTTTCCCAGCACACCGGCATGCCCCGGAGAAAAGATCCAGACGATGGTTGTCACCCGTGACTTCCGAAGCGAAGGAAGCGACTCTGCACTAAGCTTGCCTGTCCTCACCCTACTCAGCATGCTTTCTGAGTCAGTTACAATTACGATGTGTGTGTGTATCGTATTCTCCATTCAGCGGAAAGCTGCACTGACCGCCTCCACCTCCATTCTTAAGCTAGATGTTGTGGTATCATATGCCAGGCTCTCCTGCACCAAACGTCGACCATTAGCTTTTGCTAAGAACCCCCAGGCACTTCCCCTGCCTCTCAACACCGAACCATCTGTGTATATAATCACATCACTCGAGTGAGCATTGTCCTGAATTAATTGCTGGATTTCCACTTCCGTGGCCCCTGCTAGCCACAACCTGCACTCCCGGCTCATGTGATTATAACTTTGCACAAGTCTGACTGCTCGGCTGGCACTCTGACCCACTCCTCTCCTCGCCTAATGTTCTCCAAGATGCACACCTGTCTGATCGTATCCTCCGCCTGAGCCATCCATGATTTCCCTCTTATCAGTCGCTGACCCTTAAATACGTCCAGCGCCTCATGCAACGGGTGATCTATGTCAGCAACTGTGTCATCATCATCATATGCCATGCTAATAAGCATAGGCAGTATTGTTTCGCCATCTCACTCGATCACCAGAGTCGTGGATCAGCTCTGTATTCTTGTCTCGATTATGCCATGTGACCAAGCTATCTAGATATTTATTTCTCTGTCTCCCCATTATTCTTTCCCCCTCAATCTTGCCAGTTGTCACTAAATTTTATAGTTTACTTCCTCTCATAACATGCCAAAAAACATCTTGACTATCTACGTTTACTTTCTCGAATCAATTTACGATTTTCATTTATTTCTTGTAAGACTTGCTTATTGGTTTTTCTGTCAGTTGATTTTATTCTTTGCACTTTCCTGCTTATTGAGATATATAGTTTCTCCTATTATTTCAGATAATGGATTTTATATTTCTTTGTTAGTTGATTTTTCGAGCAAGCTTTCATTGCCATAGCGACGTCTAGTTTTGCTGGTCTATTCCACATTGTAGCGTAGTGGCTAAACACTCTCCTATCATAGCCATGTCTAGTGTTGTGCTGGTCTATTGCACATTGTAGCGTAGTGGCTAAACACTCTCCTATCATAGCCATGTCTAGTGTTGTGCTGGTCTATTGCACATACCGTGTAGCGTAGTGGCTAAACACTCTCCTGTCATAGCCATGTCTAGTGTTGGGCTGGTCTATTGCACATTGTAGCGTAGTGGCTAAACACTCTCCTGTCATAGCCATGTCTAGTGTTGTTTTGGTCTATTGCACATTGTAGCGTAGTGGCTAAACACTCTCCTGTCATAACCATGTCTAGTGTTGTACTGGTCTATTGCACATTGTAGCGTAGTGGCTAAACACTCTCCTATCATAGCCATGTCTAGTGTTGTACTGGTCTATTGCACATTGTAGCGTAGTGGCTAAACACTCTCCTGTCATAGCCATGTCTAGTGTTGTGCTGGTCTATTGCACATTGTAGCGTAGTGGCTAAACACTCTCCTGTCATAGCCATGTCTAGTGTTGTACTGGTCTATTGCACATTGTAGCGTTGTGGCTAACCACTCTCCTGTCATAGCCATATCTAGTATTGTACTGGTCTATTGCACATTGTAGCGTAGTGGCTAAATACTCTCCTGTCATAGCCATGTCTAGTGTTGTACTGGTCTATTGCACATTGTAGCGTAGTGGCTAAACACTCTCCTGTCATAGCCATGTCTAGTGTTGTGCTGGTCTATTGCACATTGTAGCGTAGTGGCTAAACACTCTCCTATCATAGCCATGTCTAGTGTTGTACTGGTCTATTGCACATTGTAGCGTAGTGGCTAAACACTCTCCTGTCATAGCCATGTCTAGTGTTGTGCTGGTCTATTGCACATTGTAGCGTAGTGGCTAAACACTCTCCTGTCATAGCCATGTCTAGTGTTGTGCTGGTCTATTGCACATTGTAGCGTAGTGGCTAAACACTCTCCTATCATAGCCCATGTCTAGTGTTTCGCTGGTTTATTGCACATTGTAGCATAATTGCTAAACACTCTCCTTTCATAGCCATGTCTAGTGTTTCGCTGGTTTATTGCACAATGTAGCATAAAGGCTAAACACTTTCCTTTCATAGCCATGTCTAGTGTTTCGCTGGTTTATTGCACAATGTAGCATAATTGCTAAACACTCTCCTTTCATAACCATGTCTAGTGTTTCGCTGGTTTATTGCACATTGTAGCATAATTGCTAAACACTCTCCTGTCATAGCCATGTCTAGTGTTGTGCTGGTCTATTGCACATTGTAGCGTAGTGGCTAAACACTCTCCTGTCATAGCCATGTCTAGTGTTGTGCTGGTCTATTGCACATTGTAGCGTAGTGGCTAAACACTCTCCTGTCATAGCCATGTTTAGTGTTGTGCTGGTCTATTGCACATTGTAGCGTAGTGGCCAACAGTTCTCCTGCTGGTCCTGTAGTCATGGGTTTGAATCCGCAACAAGGCAGATTTGTTTAAATTGACCTGTGCTTCTTCTTCTTAAAGCCCATGCCGTGTGGCGTTGGTGATCATGTCTGTCCACAGCCTTCTTCTTGTGTAATGCTACTTGTTTCTGATAATGATGTTCCTCCAAGCCATGATGGCAAACTGTAAACAATTTTATGTCTTGGTCTCCCCTGCCTCTCCTCCCCTCCACCTATCCCATTGTGACAATATACTCCAGCGTTCTCTTTCTTGTGATATGCCCAGAAAATGTGGGCTGTCCAGCATATTATGAATATTTACAGAAGAGACATGATTGGTCAGTTTCATTATGTTATATATAATCATCTCATATTGTGTCTTCAAATGTTAGTCAGGTCTTAGTCAGATAGGACTGAGCTACCGGATAAAAGCAGACGTTACTTCCTGCTTTCTGTTAGCGCCGAATGTTGGGCAGCGCTCATCAAAACCACATTCCACCTTGTGCCAATGGCTTCAAGTGATAGAGCACAATTGTGAGGGTACAAGCCTTATCCTAGTGCAAGGAAATGCAACCTAAAGACTAAATGTCATGGCAGGGCAGACCAGGCCCTAAGCTTTGGTCACAACTGGCCTAGATTGAAGCTCTGACAGGCGAACAGTAAGAGTGTTGCTTTGCTGATCCAGCAGCTTCTGCAGGTTATCTTGTTCCAGTTGTATTGATATTACTTTTCTTCTGGAGTAAATAGACAGACCGAGAGAGGGATCATGCATGCATGGGCAACACATGGTCTCCACAATTCATCCCAGGCTGTGTGCTATGGAGAGGTATAACCCCTCTTTGGGTTGTAGTTATGCCTTTTTTTTGGAAGTACAAAGTAACAACTATTGTCTGATCAGATAGCAAGGTGCCAGTGTGTGTTCAAAATATCTCTTTTGTCCATGGTGAGTGTTCCAGCTACTGGCATTCTTGAAGCCAACAGATTTTCTCACTTGTTGCCTCACAATCCTGTATGATCCAGAGAGTATATGTATATAACTCCATGTAAGCAAGAAGTGTCTATGCTCCATATCCATTCATGCCACATCTATCCATTTTGAACTTTTCACATTGTGGTGTTCCAATCCAAGGCATTTCATGGCTTGCTGACATTAAGTTTATAAAATAATTTCTTTGACCAAGGAAAAGTTAAAATATATGATGGAAACTTCAATAAATAGGTTCTATGTAGTTTCAAAATGTGCACTAGTTCCAATTAGTTAGGTAGGTGGTTAGTTAGCCAGTTGTCCTTTTATCTTCCCTGCATATTGAACCATTCAGTCCATAAGAGCTTAGATCCGCCTTCTCAGTATCTCTCTCAGTGTGTTTAGCAGTCCACGAACACCAGTTTCATGGTGGTTGACTATTTTCTTTGGCCCCCTGCATAGGCATTTTTATATTATCATTTATATTTTTATGTTATTTTTTGTTTTTATACTTTATTTTTTTCCTTTATTTTTTTTGTGTCATTCTTTCTTTTTTTTTTATATTCATGCTTTATGCTTTTTTTATTTGTTTTTTTTTGTTGGTTTTGCTTTATGTATTTTATTTTGCAGTTGTTTTAATGATTTTTTGTTTTGCTTGACATTATCTTCCATATTTTATTTTTATCGATATTTTTTAATTTATTATACTTTATGGTTGAATTTTGTTATTGAATGCTCTTTTATTGTATTTTTTTGATGTTTTATGTCCATGTCTTTTTTGATGGTTTTATTTCTTTATTTATTTTCTTTTTTTTTTTTTTGTTTTTTTTTTTGTTTTTTTTTTAATTTCAAGTTTTTTTTTTTTTTATTTTTGTTTTGTTTTTTTTATTTTGCTTTTATGTGTTGCATTTTGTTTGTGTTTGATTTTGTTTTTTTTTTTTTTGTTTTGTATGATGTTTAGTCTACTAATATTATCTTTATTTTATTATATCTTTATCTTGCATTTTGTTTGTTCTTTTTTTATTCTTTTATCTTATTTATTTTTAATATTTATTTTTTTTATTTTTTCTTTATTTTTTATGTTTGCTTTAAATTTGTGTTTTCTGATTTTTTTTTTTGCTTTTTTGTTTGCTTATTTTTTTTTTGACTCTTTTTATTATTTTTTTTTTCTTGTTATTTTTTATTGTTTTTTTTTTTTTTTCTTTTTTTTTAATTATTTTCTTATAATTTTTTGGATTTATGTTCTGTTTTGTTTTTATTTTTATTTGTTTTTTTTTCTTTTTCGCTGAATTTAGCCATTATTTCGTTTTATTTTTTTTTTTTTTCTGTTTTAATTTGTTTCTTTTTTATTTTTTTCTGCTTCTTTTGCCTTTTTCTTTTGTTTTGTTTGTCTATTGTTGTTATAAGTTATTTTGTTTTTTGCAATTCTATTTCATATGCATTAGTTCTGATTGTTGCAATGATTACATTTGATGTCATTAGTGTTTCCTTTACGTGAACAGTATTTTTAATTTGTTTCGTTTGTGCAAAATTTGTATGTTGTTTCATTTGTATGTTTCATTTTTTGCAGTTTGATGAACTGAAGAAAGCTAATGAGTGGCTGGTAAGTTTTACAATATCTTTTCTTTTTAACCTGTATAGAACGTGACAGTGGAATAAACATTTCAGTGTGTCATCAGATCAATGAAGGAGCTATGTGGAGAAGAGCAATCTGAGACATAGTAGTCAAACAAGTAAAACAAGGTGGTAAACACGTCTAGTAGCAATGTAAAGTGTAAACAGTACAGTAGCAATGTAAAGTGTAAACAGTCAGTAGCAATGTAAAGTGTAAACAGTCAGTAGCAATGTAAAGTGTAAAGTCAGTAGCAATGTAAAGTGTAAACAGTCAGTAGCAATGTAAAGTGTAAACAGTTCAGTAGCAATGTAAAGTGTAAACAGTCAGCTAGCAATGTAAAGTGTAAACAGTCAGCTAGCAATGTAAAGTGTAACAGTCCGTAGCAATGTAAAGTGTAAACTAGTCAGTAGCAATGTAAAGTGTAAACAGTCAGTAGCAATGTAAAGTGTAAACAGTCAGCAGCAATGTAAAGTGTAAACAGTCAGCAACAATGTAAAATGTAAACAGTAGCAATGTAAAGTGTAAACAGTAGCAATGTAAAGTGTAAACAGTACAGTAGCAATGTAAAGTGTAAACAGTCAGTAGCAATGTAAAGTGTAAACAGTCAGCTAGCAATGTAAAGTGTAAACAGCAGTAGCAATGTAAAGTGTAAACAGTCAGTAGCAATGTAAAGTGTAAACTGTCAGTAGCAATGTAAAGTGTAAACAGTAGCAATGTAAAGTGTAAACAGTCAGTAGCAATGTAAAGTGTAAACAGTCAGCTGCAATGTAAAGTGTAAACAGTCAGTAGCAATGTAAAATGTAAACAGTAGCAATGTAAAGTGTAAACAGTCAGTAGCAATGTAAAGTGTAAACAGTCAGCAGCAATGTAAAATGTAAACAGTAGCAATGTAAAGTGTAAACAGTCAGTAGCAATGTAAAGTGTAAACAGTCAGTAGCAATGTAAAGTGTAAACAGTAGCAATGTAAAGTGTAAACAGTCAGTAGCAATGTAAAGTGTAAACAGTCAGTAGCAATGTAAAGTGTAAACAGACAGTAGCAATGTAAAGTGTAAACAGTCAGTAGCAATGTAAAGTGTAAACAGTCAGCAGCAATGTAAAGTGTAAACAGTCAGTCAGCAATGTAAAGTGTAAACAGTCAGTAGCAATGTAAAGTGTAAACAGTCAGCAATGTAAAGTGTAAACAGTCAGTAGCAATGTAAAGTGTAAACAGTCAGTAGCAATGTAAAGTGTAAACAGTCAGTAGCAATGTAAAGTGTAAACAGTCAGTAGCAATGTAAAGTGTAAACAGTCAGTAGCAATGTAAAGTGTAAACAGTCAGTAGCAATGTAAAGTGTAAACAGTCAGTAGCAATGTAAAGTGTAAACAGTCAGTAGCAATGTAAAGTGTAACAGTCAGTAGCAATGTAAAGTGTAAACAGTAGCAATGTAAAGTGTAAACAGTAGCAATGTAAAGTGTAAACAGTAGCAATGTAAAGTGTAAACAGTCAGTAGCAATGTAAAGTGTAAACAGTCAGTAGCAATGTAAAGTGTAAACAGTCAGTAGCAATGTAAAGTGTAAACAGACAGTAGCAATGTAAAGTGTAAACAGTCAGTAGCAATGTAAAGTGTAAACAGTCAGTAGCAATGTAAAGTGTAAACAGTCAGTAGCAATGTAAAGTGTAAACAGTCAGTAGCAATGTAAAGTGTAATCAGTAGCAATGTAAAGTGTAAACAGTAGCAATGTAAAGTGTAAACAGACAGTAGCAATGTAAAGTGTAAACAGTAGTAATGTAAAGTGTAACAGACCGTAGCAATGTAAAGTGTAAACTAGATCAGTAGCAATGTAAAGTGTAAACAGTCAGTACCAATGTAAAGTGTAAACAGTCAGTAGCAATGTAAAGTGTAAACACGTTAGCAATGTAAAGTGTAAACAGTCAGTAGCAATGTAAAGTGTAAACAGTCAGTAGCAATGTAAAGTGTAAACAGTCAGTAGCAATGTAAAGTGTAAACAGTCAGTAGCAATGTAAAGTGTAAACAGTCAGCAGCAATGTAAAGTGTAAACAGTCAGTAGCAATGTAAAGTGTAAACAGTCAGTAGCAATGTAAAGTGTAAACAGTCAGTAGCAATGTAAAGTGTAAACAGACAGTGGCAATGTAAAGTGTAAACAGTCAGTAGCAATGTAAAGTGTAAACAGTCAGTAGCAATGTAAAGTGTAAACAGTCAGTAGCAATGTAAAGTGTAAACAGTCAGTAGCAATGTAAAGTGTAAACAGTAGCAATGTAAAGTGTAAACAGTAGCAATGTAAAGTGTAAACAGTAGCAATGTAAAGTGTAAACAGTAGCAATGTAAAGTGTAAACAGTAGCAATGTAAAGTGTAAACAGTAGCAATGTAAAGTGTAAACAGTAGCAATGTAAAGTGTAAACAGTGGCAATGTAAAGTGTAAACAGTCAGTAGCAATGTAAAGTGTAAACAGTAGCAATGTAAAGTGTAAACAGTAGCAATGTAAAGTGTAAACAGTAGCAATGTAAAGTGTAACAGTAGCAATGTAAAGTGTAAACAGTAGCAATGTAAGTGTAAACAGTAGCAACGTAAAGTGTAAACAGTAGCAATGTAAAGTGTAAACAGTGGCAATGTAAAGTGTAAACAGTGGCAATGTAAAGTGTAAACAGTGGCAATGTAAAGTGTAAACAGTGGCAATGTAAAGTGTAAACAGTAGCAATGTAAAGTGGAAACAGTGGCAATGTAAAGTGTAAACAGTGGCAATGTAAAGTGTAAACAGTAGCAATGTAAAGTGTAGACAGTAGCAATGTAAAGTGTAGACAGTAGCAATGTAAAGTGTAAACAGTAACAATGTAAAGTGTAAACAGTAGCAATGTAAAGTGTAAACAGTCAGTAGCAATGTAAAGTGTAAACAGTGGCAATGTAAAGTGTAAACAGTAACAATGTAAAGTGAAAACAGTCAGCAGCAATGTAAAGTGTAAACAGTCAGTGGTAATGTAAAGTGTAAACAGACAGTAGCAATGTAAAGTGTAAAAAGCAATAAAAGCCTATCACTAAACACTTTTAAACACATAAAATCACAAAATGTCAGAACAAGCATCTCTCCCTTTGCAACCTGCAGTGGCAAATCATGGACATCTCACAATCACTACAGAAGAAAATTTAGGCCCGTGAACTTAAATGTCACAGAAAAAGTTTTAGAATATTGTGGATAATGAAAACGAAAAATGACATTTTACCAGATCTGAACATTGAAGAAATCTGGCTCATTAAAAACTTCGTATCTCAGAAACTGAAATCTGCTTTCGTCTTCTTTCATCAGCTATCTCCCTTTGGAGCCTAGCCCTCAGCCAACTTAGCCATGCCATCCTATCCTTAGCCTTGTCAATGCCCTCCCCATATTGTACATTTTTGTTTGCACTTCTCTTGTCCGTGTCTTGTAGGTCTTCCTCTGTTTTGTTTGCCCTGTGGATTTTTCTACTAATACAATTCTCAGGTTTTCTCAGTCAATGTCCTATCCAACACCAGTGTACGCCCTCTCCATCTCCAGTGTTCGTCCTATCCAGCACCAGTGTATGTCCTATCCAGCACCAGTGTATGTCCTATCCAGCACCAGTGTAAGTCCTATCCACCACCAGTGTAAGTCCTATCCAGCACCAGTGTTCGTCCTATCCAGCACCAGTGTATGTCCTATCCAGCACCAGTGTATGTCCTATCCAGCACCAGTGTATGTCCTATCCAGCACCAGTGTAAGTCCTATCCAGCACCAGTGTAAGTCCTATCCACCACCAGTCAATGTCCTATCCAGCACCAGTGTAAGTCCTATCCAGCACCAGTGTATGTCCTATCCAGCACCAGTGTATGTCCTATCCACCACCAGTCAATGTCCTATCCAGCACCAGTGTATGTCCTATCCAGCACCAGTATATGTCCTAT